>OZ005649.1:393866386-394466386 GCA_963930645.1 Salticus scenicus
AAATATAAGACAAATTATTTCTTTTTATAATATTAGTTCAATTCAAAAATTCGCAAACAAATAATTTGAAGTAATAACACTGCATATTTTTAAATATCGTAAAATACATTTGTATTTAAAATCTATATAACATGTAGTAGTAATAAAAGATAGCATAGCTTTAAGAAATACCAAATTCTTTTATAATACTATAGTAATACATATTGTAAGCAGACAATGTTGCAGGTTTTAAGTTGCTAACATTTCCTTGATATGCTACGTTAAGCTTTCAAAAAAAAAAAATGTATATTATATTTTTTTAAATCAATGAAAAAAAATCCACTGAAGTTTATACAAATGGTTTCAAAATAATAGCAAATAAGTGATTCACAATATTTCACACATAAATTAAATATTTGTGCAGTCTGTAAAAACTCAAAGCTCATAATTTAACATTTAAAAGAATGTGCAATTTTCTTTTAAATGTATGATAAAATTGATAAAATTCAAAAACAGATATAATACATGATAAAATTTCTTTTATGCATGATAAATTTTTAAAATTGTTGGAATAATAATAAAATAAAAATTATATAGACTTGAAAGAAAGTAAATGTTTGACAATATTCATATACATGGACTTCAGGGAAAATTATATAATTGATTTTTCATATTTACTAATCCCATCTACTAATTTTTAGGCCAATCATTTTCTTTTCTAATAGTTATTGGGGGGAGGGATAAATGTAATTACAGCTGTGTATCCACTTATAAAAAATAAATTAATTCAAATAAAAATAAAAAGATCTTAGAGTTTTTTTTTTTTAATCTCTCATTAGGTAATTCTAGATGATAACTAGATTTCAACTACATTTTTTTACTTAAAATTTACATAAACTGTTCATATTACTTGAGAAAGACAAGGAAATAATTATTTTCAATTGAATAATATATAAAAAGGACAAAATTAAAAACATTTAAAATACCTCAAAGTCCTTTAATTGAGCAGCATTACGATATATTTCGACTCGCTAATCACAGTCGTCATCAGGTTGAAAACTTGCTGCTCCATACTTGCCAACCAATTTCAATAAAAAAAGGGAAGATTTTTGTTGAAAAACCAGAAGATTTCATAAAAAAAGGGAAGATTTTTTTTTTTTTTTTAATTTCTCTTAATACACAATAAACAATACAATTTTACAACTTTAATATTTAGAAGCAATCTATAAAAACGTTTTACTATAGATTGATTATACTGAATAAAAAAAAGTTTTAAATGAAGTTATTCCTCTTCAACATATAAATATCTACAAAACAGAATCTGTAAGAAATTTACTTAATAATAGACAAAAAACTTACATTTAGGTTAAAATATAACTAATTTTTTAAATAAATAGAATATGATTTTTATGTATGTACATTAAGCATACATATAAAAAAAAGTAGCAGCAGTTAATTATCAGTTTCAAACATGCATAAAACCAACTGAGTATTAATTTTCTTAAATTGATTTGGAATTACATGTTCTATAATCTCATAAAGCAAGTTTGAAATGAATATTGACATTTATGTTAAGGATGGAAAAAGATTGGGAATCAGGAGTTTTCGTAGAACATTTGGGTTTTCTTTTTAAAACGAACGATATCCGCGACTTTTTTAAAAACGGAAGATTTCATCATCTGTCCGGAAGACCGGAAGATACGTTAAAAAACCGGAAGTCTTCCGGGAAAACCGGAAAAGTTGGCAAGTATGCTGCTCTATTGACCATCTTGTCACCGGCTTCTTTATCCTCTTCTTCATTATCCTCTTATGACGTCAGCACTGACGAAGAGAATAAAGAAGCTGGTGACAAGATGGTCAATAGAGCAGCAAGTTTTCAACCTGATGACGACCACGATTAGCGAGTAGAAATATATCGTAATGCTGCTCAATTAAGGGATTTTAAGGTATTTTAAATGTTTTTAAAGTTTAATTATTTTCATTTAAAAAACAAATTGACATACAGTAGTACCTTCATATATCAAAGTTCAGGGGAATAATTTAATATAGATAGTTTTTTACATACAATAACACGTATTAAGCATGAAGCCACAATCCTCTTCAAATGCCCAACCTCAAACCACCTGCTCCGATGCATTTTGTCTTACCTTAATTTTGCCTTTTATTTAACTTGATATCAGTTGAATTTTATATATCTTTTACATTTGTGTGTATTCCACCCCACCCCCCTCATTTTTTTCCTTCTGTTTTTGCTAGTTTTTTCTTGTAGAAATAGGGTGGTTATTTAAAAAAACAACTGTAAATTAAAAAAAAAAAAAAAAAAGGGGGGGGGGGTCTTCTGGGATTGCAGTCTTTGGAGTTTCCTTTAGTTTCAGAGACGGTGGATATGGATAGGAACTTCTTCTTTGGTCTTAGAGTGTCAGCTAGCTTAAAACTCAATTAAAGATTGTTTCTAATCAAATCAAATTGCTCTGATGGGATAATCACATGTCCTTTACTTTATTGCATTTACCTTAATTTTCTATTTATTTATATTTTATTATTATTATTATTATTTTATTTATTTTTGCTATCTGGTTTTTCATGTAATGCTAGAAAATGTCACAAAATCTGGTTTTTCACTGTATGCTATTAAATATATGAAAGAAGTCACTTACTTATTAAAGTAAATGTACTTTATCTAAAATTACATATTTTAGTAAAAGTGACTACAAGGAAAAAAACAACCAAACTTAACTGAAAAAACAAATCATTTACCAATCAATAATATAAATAAAATTATGTAAGTTGATTCTTTTTAAAAAATAATAATAAAAGTAGATGGTGAAAAGAGGTGGCATGTGATTAGATGAAAAAGTGAAAATCATGAACAATTGGAGATTCCCCCACCCCACCCCCTCTCTCCACAGGTATAATTTCCTTTAATTTGAAAAATTCACCCCACTCCCCTAATCCCCTTTTTTTTTGGCAGCATGCCAAGTGATACAAAACATCGCTATTTTTCCTTACGTTAACTTCCTGAAAGATAAAAATTTTGATCAGTCTTGACACTTGAAAATTCGATACATGGGAGCATTTTTCTATGCAATGATTAGATACATTTATAGAAATTCAGTGTAGAGAGATTTTCATTATATAGAGGGTGCAGTGCACGTGACAATAAAAACTGAATAAATACAATCTTTAAGCCGCCGCCTTAGAGCCTTGCCCCCTCTCATTTCAAATAAGTTAGAGATAATTATGAGCTGTGCTTTGCATAAAATAAACACACTACTACATAAACAAATCAAATTTCAATCTACGAATGTTTTGCTACAAATATTACATTGAACTACTTCTCTATACACGTTATAGAGCAGATAAACAAACAAGAAAAAATGCGATTCCTTTTGGCTCCTGTTTGAGAAAAGGGAATCTACAAATAAAGACTTCTTTTAAAAGATATTTACACAATCCAGAAAGAAACACCTAAATTATGAAATGCTCTATTTTCATAATAACATGCATATCTGGAAGAAATATATGATTAATATAATATTAATAAGAAAGAAAGTTATATAATCCACATAAGCTACATCCATTACAACACTGCAAGATATACTTAAAAAGAAAGATTTGTTTAAATATAAATTATAGACAGCTCAAACAAAAATTCCATGCATCAAAACTGACATTTATAGTAGTTAATACATTATACTCATTATTTACAAATGTCAGCAAAATTGGTTTCATACTTTCGTACCGACAAAAGAACTCTCATGAAGAAGGGAGTCCTAAGTTTTCATGTTAAAATTTTGTTCAATTAAACAAGTACAGAATCATTATTAAAAATATTTACCCCAATAAATAAGAATTCTTTCATGCAGCTTTGTATACAAATTCCCATTCACCCAATGACACACTAAAATGCTGTATACTGGGAAAATGGATAACATAATTGAAAAAAAGACTTCTATGAAATAGAAGATAATGTATTTGGATTCTTTTGTGAACACACAAAGAGAAAAAAAATGAAATACAGTACAGTCTATAATCAAATAATTGCTCATTTTCCAGTGAGGCTTCCCTGTTGAAATTAAAAAAAGTTTTAGTGTCTGGATGTTTGTCTTTTGATACTGCAATAGTAGTCATAAAAATCCTCACTGGCTTGAATTAACTTGAAATTTGGTACAAATATTTATAAGTTATGTGAAATTTGTTACATAGATGTATACAAAAGAATTTTAAAAACATTACACCCTAGCGATAGCAATTATTTTAAATGCCTTTTAGCATTGTTAAAAAAGTGACATATTATTAAGATAAATTAAAAAATAAAATAAAAAAAAAAAAAAACAGTATTTATTTTATTTTTTTTAAGAAAATTAATTAGTTTACACAAAACTATCCAAATACATTATGCATTACGTATGGTAACTACTAGATGTGTGCTTTTAGTAGTGTTATGCCAACATAGATAAAGAAAACAGATATTATTAACAGGGGGTTGAAGGAGGCACTAGCCCCACAAAATATTTTATTATTATTAATTATAGGATCAAATATGAGCAAATTAAAATTCATAAAATTAAATAAATACACAAGAAAGTATACAATAGACACTTTTATGTAACATTTTATCAGACAACATTTTATATATTCAGTGCAAATTGTCTCAGTGTTATGTTCAAAATCAATTCCAAAATAAATTCCTAAAACTAATTTTTAATTAAAAAGTTTAAACTGACATTCAAAACTTATCCTAGATTATTAACCCTTCAACGTTCATTGGTTTCGCAGCAAAACCAAACATTTGACATAATTTACGAATTTTTATGCAGCAGTTTTTTTTAACATTTCTCCCCTTGTTTTAATCAGGTTTTAAACTTTTGTTCCTTTTCTGCTCTGTAGTTAACAGCACTATTCCAAAATTTAACAAATAATGTTTCAAAGGAAGCTAAATGCATAAGTCACTTAAAGTTTCTTAATGTGTGCAAGTCCGAATTGCTGGTTTGCACTCATGTCTAGTTTTTTTTCATTTAATAAAGAGCTAAACTATTATTTTCACCTGAAACAACTTTTACAATTTTTTGTAGTCGATAATGTTTACTTACAAAGTATTTTATTTATTAAATTAAATATTATTTGAATTTAATAATGTTAACTTATAGATGTTTCAAACCAAAAATTTCTCGAAAAGGAACAATTCTAATTTCTTATTTTTAAAATATTTATGATCAGCTATGTGTCTAAAAGCCATTTTTAAAATTAGTTTAGTAATTTTTGAAATAAATGAAGTAGTGAACGTTAAAGGGTTAATAGCCAGTTAATAATGGCTGATTAAAATATAAATTGTTGACTGAAACAAACCAAAATTTTTAATCTTCGATCAAATAAGCTTAGATGTATGAAAATCACCAGTTTATATGCCACTTCCAAAAAAATTTCTTTTCTCCTTTTAGATCCTCGAAAAAAAAAAAAATAATAATAATAATAATAAGCAGCTCATTTTTAAGCAATAAATTTATTCGAATCAAATTCAGAAGTGATAAAAATTCTAAGTATCCTTAAGTGTTAAGACAATCTAAAATAAATAAAGAAAGAAAATAAAAAATCTGAATGGAAATCTGATTTTAAAGATTTTTTTTTCCCAAAATTACAAATATTTCAATTGCTCCAGATCAATTTATGTTCTTTAAGCATAATCCTTGAAAAGAAGTACGATTTTAAAGGTTTTATGTAACACATATTGAATGAATTATATTGTATGTCTCAATATTCAGTGGAGAGGAAGAAAAAAAAAATCCATTGTCCAAAAATAAACTCATCTTATCTCCAACTCAATCACGAAAGAAAAAAGCAAAAAATACTGTATCCGTTTACTGTTAAAAATACGCTTTACTACTGAAGTAAGGGCAAATTTTGCACTACATAATAAAGCCTCAAATTAGCCTAAATGTAAGTATTTAAACCAATCAGATCCGATATTATGTAGCCTTTAAGACTGGAGTGATTCGGGGAAGGACATTGTGAAATTTAAATTCATGTACTGTACATGTCCAGATTTTTTTTTTTTTACACACCATTATATATATATCATGAGTGATAAAAATAACATGAAATATAAACTAAATTTTCATCAAGTAATTGGTGTTATTTACAATAAAATGCACCAAGAAAAAATGGGTGTTGGTTGAAAGCAAACACCATACATTGTAAAAAATATAATAGTACCATATATTGTAAAAGTTTGCAAACACCATAAATTGTAAGCAAACATTATAAACTGCAAAAGCATGCAATAAAAACAGTCATGATTTTTGATCAACAGTCTTCATCAGTTAAAAAAAAAAAAATTACACTAGTGCAGTATAAAAGCAGCAATGAGATGCAATAACTGCTAGAGTTATCAATTTTTTTTTTTTTTATGAAATTGCTCATTTGTTTCAATGATAATAGAATCCCCCAAACTGCAGTGATGATAGCTTTTTTTTTTTTTATCATAAAGAAAAAAGAAAAATTACAAGAAAGAAAGAGGTAAATATGCAAAAAATATAATAACAATACATAGAAAATTTCTAGAAGTTAATTCCTATTAAAATGTTAATAATTTCTTCTTTATACAAAAAGCTATAAAATAATCTGTCAAATTCAAAAACTAACAATATTTTTAAAAACAACATAATAGAAAGAAATAAAAACAATTTTTAAAAAATAAACAAAAATAATGAAAATTTAACAACAAAATCTGTAAAATTTGCAACTCAATTTCTTGACTCATTGATACAAAATTTCATAACAGAGAATAAAATTTATACAATTAAAATATATTAAATTTTAAAAAATGCTATGAAAATTTTTTTAAAGGTTGTAATTATGTTAGTACGAAGACAACCCCTTTTCTTAGTTGTAAATAAATAAATATATATGTCTTTCGTATCTGTGAGTGATTAAATTCTATTTTATTTATTTATTTTTAAATACCTTTTCTTGAAAGATGAAACTGTACAGTAGGCTCTTAATTAACTGGAAATGCACTATTCAGAATAATAATAATAAAATGGCAAAGGAAGCTAAAAGTTTTAGTATAAATAAAATACGAAAACAGTTGGACCATGTTGCCTTTTGTTAAAAAAACTGTTCTACTGCCTTTTACCTAGCCACCCAGTTAAAGAAATTTTAAATCAAAATGAGACCTCTTTATTATACAAAACTACAAGATAATTTATCACATAAATTTGCAATTCTGTAGAAATTTGTAAAAACACAATTCTTGAAAAAGTCAATAAAATAAAAATTAAAAATTTCTACTTCAATTTAAATTTAAATACCTTATTTTCATCCTTTTGATAAAGCGAATATATTTCGGCATGCACATTGCAGCCCTCTTCAGCGCTAATATGACAACTTCACTTGCCGGCACTTCCAAGGTAAACATTCAACTCCTCATAGTCGGTTGAATGTTTAGCTTGGAAGTGCCGGCAAGTGGAGTCGTCATATTATTTCTGAAGAGGGCTGCGATGTGCATGTCGAAATATATTCACTTTATCAATAGGATGAAAATAAGGTATTTAAATTTAAATTGAAGTAAACGATAATCTTTTAAAATTACACCATTTAAAAATTTCTATTTCATTTTTTACAAAACTTTTTTTTGTATACTGCCTTTTTTTTTTTTTTTTTTGTACAGTACTAATAGAAAGTCTAAAACAGCATCAAAATGTGCGTTCTTTCTCATCCTTTTGTATCAAGGCACATTAGTTTCATTCTTTCTTTCCCCACCCTAGGATTTTTGTTGCTTGGTATTATAAAAGGATATTACATTTAAAAAAGGAGATTTTAGAATATCAGTCTTTGAACATCTGAGTCAACATTTTGTTTTCATTTTTATTTAAATATTGTATTTCATTAAGTAATGCTCTAGTTTTGAATCTTAATCCCCCCCCCCTTTCAAAAAAAAAAAAAAAAAAAAAAATTCCTGCTGACTAAGACAAAAAGCAACACGCTCAAAACAGTAGAATTAGGAAAATTTCCTGTTTGAACGACATATTCCTTAAAGCACAAAGCAACGAAAATCCCATGGGATTTCATGGGGATGGAGACATAATGAAGCTGATGTGCAACCTCAATGTCCTATTTTATAACAATGGACTCTTCCCAGTTTCGTCTGCTCAATCATGTGATAGAGGAAACCGAATAATCGAATTCAATTAAATACTGTTCTTAAGAACAAAAGTATTAATATTTACTATAAAATAAAGTAAAAGTAATATTGTGCATTTGTAAACAGTAGACTAATTGTATTTGTAAATTTAATAATTTTTTAAAAACACTATGTGTTTGTTTATTTTCAACTGTAAGAATCGATTTTTTATGTCCTAGTGTAACTGTTACATTAACTGATCTAGCAATAAATAATAGCTTGTTCTTGTGGAATGTTCATGGATTATAATTTGAAATTTTAAAATGTTTTCCTTTAATTTAATTGCATAAAGGTGTTACAACAAGTTAATTAACTTAGTTACTGGTCTAAATGGATTTACGCAGTACGATATTGAACTGTCACTGATTTAAGTACCAAAAATCAGAGTATTTAACATGTTCTCCATGAACATCAATAACAAATATAAACTAAATGGTGATTGTAAATGTAGACAGCAAACAAAAGAGGATGAATAATGGTATAAAATGGATTAAAAAGGCTGATGTATAAAAAAAAATAACACAGATTAAATACGATGGATCAAAAATAAGAATAGAAAATACGTTATTTCAGCAATCACTATACATAAACAAGGCTTCGTCTGCTATTTGTTTTTCCTCTATCATGTGACCTCTGACATCAGGTGGAAAGAGCCCATTTCACATTTTGATTCATTCATTCCCATCAATATCCGTACAGATTACTTGAGATTGTTCATCATGAAGGACCTCAGCATTTTCCAATCATCTCCAGTTAATCAAGTGCCTACTGTACAAGTTTCCAAAATTCAATTATCTTATGCCATTGCCACACAGATGCATGAATGCAGTTTGTCCAACGGATTCTTATCGAATTGAACTCACAATTGAAGCAACCACCATGCACATGAGGAGGAGGCTACACACACCAAAAAGAATGAACGATGCAGTAATGAGCCAAAATGAAAATAAGTAAAGTGTTTTGTTGCAATAAAACGGACTAGACTCATCTACATATTCAGGTTCATAAACCTTGTAAGTCCAAATGCAACCTAAAAATGGAAAAAGAAAAATGTCAGAAACTTTCTTTTTTAAAGACATGTTACATATTTTAACAGTGCAGTTGAAAAAATAGTAATAATATATGTATGTGAATTTGTTAAACTCATGATTTTCTTAAATTGACTTGAACTATACATTTATTGATTCCCAGTTCAAACCAGGGTGGCAGAGCCATACAGCAAGAAGGGCATTTGCCCCCTTGCTAAGTTTGAAGTGCAGGAGCAAAGTTCCCTCTGACATTATAGAAGACAATCATAGTTTGTTGCGATTTTCTGAAGATGTACTTTGAACTTGTTCATCTATCCTTTCAATATTTTGAATGATGAATAGAAATTTTCATGTAACAACATATATATATATATATATATATACACTCATGTCCATAAATTAAGGATAATGCTAGCTGTGGCAAATAAAGGTTCAGAAGCAAAACAAACATGGCTTATTTATAAAGCCCATTTATTAAACAAAAGATCAATATCAAAAAAAGGTGGTTTATGTAGGATACCATTTATAAAAACTACGATTTTTGCTCCCTGAAGCAATTACAAAAAATATCTTCCTTACAAAAACTTAACATTACATGGCTGATATGATTGTTAATACATTGTATGTCTCTCATATAATGAAATACAGGCCTTACAACACCGAGGAGTGCTGAGTATTAAATTATCGATCTGATCTTGGGAAAGATTACTCCACTCAGTAAGCAATGTTCTCCAAAGTTCTGGTACACATGTAGGAGGTGGTTGATGGACTACAACTCATCGGAAAAGCATATCCTACACATGATCTATCGTATTCTAGTCAGGTGAGAAGGCTGGCCATTCCATGCGGGTGATAGCTTCAGATTGTAGACATCCGTGTACAATGTTTGCACGTTGAGGATGTGCATTATCATTCATAAACACAAATTCTGGGCCCATGGCACCCCTAAACAAACATACATGTTGTTCCTGAATGATTTCCCAATAAATCTGGCTTTTCATGGTTCCGATTTGAACATGCAGATCTGTTCTGTTGCCCAATATGATTCCCCCCAAACGAGCACTCTTGCCCCAGAGTAACGGTGCTGTTCAATGATGTTTTGGTGGTAACGGGTACCTGACGTTTTACATATGAAGTCTGGTGTGAATCAGACTGAAGTGTAATTCACACCAGACTTCATATGTAAAATGTCAGGTAACGTCATATGTAAAACGTCTTGAAAGTTAAACCTGGACTCGTCGGAAAACATCACACAAGCCCACTGCACCGCCGTCCACATTGCATGTTCTCTACTCCAAGTTAACCGCTGGCAACAGTGCATTGCCGCGAGCGGAACACATCTAACAGGCTTGCAAGCATATAGACCATTATCTCCCAAACGTCTATACACAGTTTGCCTTGAAACTGTGGTACCCGTGGCTGCAGACAGCTGACAAGACAGGTCTGATGCTGTGCTTTTTCTGCTTATTTTGGCAGTTACTGCCAAATACCGGTCGTCATTTGGCATTGTAACTTGGGGCCGACTAGTACTGTAACGTCGACTGGCATTTCCATCATTTTGGAATCGTTGCCAAAGCCTAGAGATGATACTTTGGGAGATTCTAAGTTTTCCCGATACTTCTATCTGTGTACGCCCACATTATAGTTGGCAGATAATTCTACCACGTAAAAAATTATCTGCATGCGTTCTCTGTGTCATAACTATTCGGTTGTGGCACTGAGCAGAATACAGAACGCTTGTGAACAATTTTCCTTCTTTGCTCCCATTCCATATCTACCCCCTTCTTACACTTTCGTCATTGTAACATCATATCAGCGTCATCTGATGACTTCCTATAATTTGCATATTATTTTTAAAGATGTGTGTAGTATTTCTACAGCTGAAATTTTTGCATTAAAGTTCGATTTCCGTATGATTCTGAATTATACTTAATTTATGGACATGAGTGTATATAAAAGAGTACTTCCTGACTGAGTGAGTGAGGGGGTGATTCATCATCGCCCAGACCAAACCCCTGACCTAGAAGCATGAAATTTTGTGACAATGTTTTTTCTATGACGTAGGCATCCACCAAGAAGCGATTTTACAAAATTCGCCCCCAAGGGGGGAGAGGGGGGGGGGGGGAAACATGATTTCACAAAATCCTTCATATCTCAAACAAAAAACAGATATCCGTAAAATTTTTGCTTTAAAATATAGCTAATACAAATGTCTAAAAACCAATTTCTGGAATTTTTAAAATTCGGTCCCCAAAGGGGGGGGGGGGGGCAAAATGTGATTTCGCATAATCCTATATATCTCAAACAAAAAGATAGATATACGTGAAATTTTTGCTCTAAAATATAGCTAATGCAAATATCTAAAAACCAATTTCGGAAATTTTAGAAATTCAGCCCCCGGGTGGGACAGCAGGGGGGAGGGGCAAAAACAAATAGAAATACAGTTAGGGCGTTCAAAATTGATACAGATAGATTTTAGAGGCCTGCAAGTCGAATGAGGATATTTTCGATTGTGCAAAGTTATTAGGAGGGGCAGGAAGGTGGGGAGGGGAGAGGGGGGCAAAAAATAAAAATAGAGTTAGATCGTTCAAAATTGGTATATAGAGGTTTTCAATACCTACAAATCGATTGCGGATATTTTCGAATTTGTAAAATTATTAGGAGGGGTGGGAAGGGCTGGGGCGGTAAGGGGGAGCTATGGGCAAAAGCAAATAGAAATACAGTTAGGCCATTCAAAATTGATACAGACAGGTTTTAGAGGCCTGCAAGTTGAATGGGGATATTTTTGAAAGTGTAAAGTTATTAGGAGGGCCGGGAAAGGGGGAGAGGAGAGGGGGGGCAAAAAATAAAAATAGAATTAGATCGTTCAAAATTGGTATATAGAGGTTTTCGATTCTTTCAAATCGATTGGGGATATTTTCAAATTTGTAAAATTATTAGGTGGGGCGGTAAGGGGGGGCTATGGGCAAAAACAAATAGAAATACAGTTAGGCCGTTCAAAATTGGTACAGATAGGTTTTAGAGGCCTGCAAGTCGAATGGGGATATTTTCAAAAGTGTAAAGTTATTAGGAGGCCCGGGAAGGGGGGGGGGCAGAGGGGCAAAAAAATAAAATTGAGTTAGATCATTCAAAATTGGTACATAGAGGTTTCCAATACTTACAAATCGATTGCGGATATTTTCGAATTTTTAAAATTATTGGGAGGGGCGGGAAGGGTGGGCGAGCAGAGGGGCAAAAAAATAAAAATAGAGATATATCGTTCAAAACTGGTGCATAGAGGTTTTTGATACTTACAAATCGATTGCGGATATTTTCAAATTTGTAAAATTATTAGGATAGACAGGAGGGGGGATGGAAGGGGGAAAATAATAGAAATAAGAGTTAGAGCATTTTGGGAATTTTTTCCGAAGGCAATGAGAAACCTGTGCAACATTTTCCCTAATCAGATTTTGTTTCTCTTTTTTTTTCACGTGATAAAAATTAATGCAATTTTGGGAATTCAGTAATTATAGTGATTCATTTAAAAATAGGGACCAGCGAAGCGGGCATTGCCTGCTAGTATATATATAATAAAGATGATCTATTAAGCATAGTAGAAGCCAAGCAACAGATACAAGATCACTGAAAAACCAATGACAACAAAATTTATGAAAAAATAATTTAAGAAACCTAAGCAGGATGTCTACTGACTGGACAGAAAAAAATTCATGACCTCAAAAAAATTTTCATGACCTTTTTTATCGACATTATCCAACCCTTCTTTTTAAATTATTATTTTTTTTATTTATTTATTTATTTTTATTTTTTTTTTGGGGGGGGGGGAGGGGGGGGCAACAAAAGTTAGAATGCCTGTAGATTTTCATAGAAGATAATTTTGTTTTTTAAAGATACAAATGACTATACTAGGTTTATAATCATGTTTATATATTTACGCTACTAAATAATAGTAATCTGAAAATCAACATGAACTCATAATAGAGAATTTTAATGACCACACCTGACTCAAAACCTAAAATGAAAATTAATAATTCATCTAAAAATCTTGAAATTTAAGTTATAAAGTAAATTTTTATTGCTATAAAACTGGTAAATAATTTAAAATGTAATTACTAATGCACCAAGTTAAAAGTTTTAAAATCTGAAAAATGGATAAACAATAATTTTTAAACATTTAGGTGTGTTGTGTACTTCAAGTGTTACAAAATGTGCTTCATGTTTAGTAATAAGTACAAAACTATGAATAAACACCATAAAATGCAATAAACTCGCAAAAATTGTTTCGGGTTGAAAAAAACATGAAAGCGGGCAATGCATCAGATGTGTTGCCGAATTATGTTTTTGCCCGTTAATGAAATCATTTTGAAAGATATTCTCAAGTCTACCCGACTCGTAGAAAAAAAAAAATTCAATCCTCTCAATCTGAACTGCAAGAGAAAAAAATTGTTCAAACCGACCAGTAAAACTGGGTTACCTGAACCAATATGTGACTCAAACCAACAGTCAAATTTCATGACCTGCTCTTAACTTTCATGACCTATTGCTGAATTTCATGACCGTTTCATGACTTTCATGACCCAATGTTGATTTTCGTGACCTTTTCATGACTTTAATGACTTTCATGACCTAGTAGACACCCTGTTAAGAAAGGAAGGAAGGAGGCAGGTGGCAAGACTTGTGACTTGCCTGTGGGGTTAAACTAGTTTCACGCCGGCAACACTCACCCAGCCTGCCACGACCAGAATAGGAGTCATATGGATGTAAAAAGCAAAATTTTAAAGCAGATGAATAACAATGAAACCACGAAGCAACAATGAAATTCACTGATTGATTACATTGTGTTTAAATAGTATAATTAGAATTTTCTCAAAAAGGAAGAAACTGAAATTTTATTGGAAAAAGAAAGTTTGCATAGTAATACAAAGTAAATGCAACAAGCCTTCTGCTTCTTTTTTTTTTTTTAAATTTAATTTCACAAACCCTCCCAACCATCCAGCCTTACACCACCTCCGTTATATATATATATATTATTATGTATATTTATTAACTGGTTTATTAAGCCATAAATATATATATTTTTTTATAACTTATGCACACAACACCGTTAGCCAAATTAATTTTTTTTTTAAAGCATTTAGAAAATTATTTTGATAATTGGGAATTAAAATTTATGTAATTAAAATTTCACAGGAAACGTTTATTTAATCTAGAACTTTAGAAAGTGCAAAGAATTAGAGAATATATATAAAATAAACACATATGTATAAAACAAGCAAAAATATAGAGAATACATATAAAACATTATTTATTACATATACGCATACTATACAGTGATAGTTTAATTGCTTCATCATTCCTAACTTTATGCCCTAAATAAACATTATGAGTACAATTAAAACAAAAGTTTTGTATTTTTCTCATTCACAGATTTTGCACTGAATCATTTGTTATCAAACTTTTATTTATTTATTTATTTATTTATTAATATAAATTAAAATTATGAAAAACTAAACATCTATATATGTCGCCAACTGCATCAAGAAGATAAAATTATATTTTAACTTAATCAATATACAAGTTTTTATATTTTTAAAGTATATATATTTAACAGTTAGAGTGAAAAATAGATTAGTATTATTAAACTATTTGCAGTTTTTAATTACACAATGTTTATTATGATGAATGGCACAAAACACTTGTATTTTTGTGGTAAAACATTTTACTTTTGAAATAAACTTACAGATTTTTATTATTTTAGGCAAATTCCTAATGACGCCCTTTACAAAATTTGAGTAATTGATTTTAAAGTTTAAAAAGGTGGAAGGAAATACCAAATAACAAAAGCAAAATGGTAACAGTGAGCAATAATCACAAAAAAGATTTATATGTACAGATCTGATGCCTCTCACTTCTTAACACATTCGTCACCCAGCATGATTCGGCTGAGTTTCTTGCCAGGCCCAAATCCGACTGCCCGAGCGCCAGAACGTAAACAGAGCGATAAGCGGGAAATAGTAGGGATACAACTCGAGTAACATTTTTGAACCTTCAACATGGGTGAAAGTAAAAAATTTTCGCTGGATTGAAGTATATATATATATTTTGTAATATTGGGTAAAATATAATAAACTCATACATAATGTATGTAGATATTCAAAACATACATTTCCAAGGGTTACATTAATAAGCATAAGTATGAAAACTTAGGAAAATTATTTATTAATATAATTGAATTAACATTAATAGGGGCTGATTCAGAAAAAAACTGGGACCATTATTTGCCCCTAACAAAGATTAATTCCATAAAATTGGCCTATCTGTATTATAACACACAAAAAAAAAGACTGAATTCAGTCAATAGACTGAAAACTTTCACCCATGACCTTCGATTCATCATAAAGTATTTAGTTCCGAAATGGGGAGATAAGCTTTTCGGTTGGAAGGCCTGGGAATTTCACCGCAGTTATCCTAGGTTCTTCATTTAGTCGAGAAGTATACTTTTTTTAAGATGCACCTCAGTGACTTTTTTTTTTTTTATCCTTAAAATGTTCACTAGATGGTGTAAGAGTATAATTGAAAGTGAGGAGAGTAGTGATGATGAAGTAGTGAGTTTTAGAAGAAAAGTGATAAATGGAATTTCATAGTATAATGTAATATGTTATCCTAAATATAAAATAATAAAAAGCATAATATAATGTGTAGATTTTTAGTATTTTTGTGTTGTATATCCTCTATATTTCAGTACTTATTCCATTAAATTCCTTTTAAAAATATAACTGAAAATAATATTAACTTGAACAAGAGCATCGCCCATATTTGGGTGACAGGCCCCCCACAGAAGCATACCCATCAGCCAGATATGGGTGACGAAGCGACGAAGAACATGTTACAGATTACATGTGTATCTTAATCAAAGATTATACACGCATCTTCATCAAAGATTATATGTGCATCAACATCTGATATTCATGTGCATTGAATTTGCGAAAATTCTTATGAAATATTGTATTTGTCTGTCTGCAGTCACACCGATAGGACAGAAATTTTCTAAAAAAGGTCATATAGTATTCAAGACAAATCAAACTATATAAATCCATTGAAAACCAGAGGTTGAAATATTTCTCAAATCCAATACTTTTTATTCTTATATTAAAAGTCTTTAAAGCAAAAGCAGATGATTCACATGTAGTACATCGGACAAGACAGCGCCAGTATTGAGCCACTACATGTGAATCATCTGCTTTTGCTTTAAAGACCTATTTCTACATTGCAGTAAGTTCAGTTCATTACAATATCTTTTTGCCTTTCAGGTCTGGGTGGGAACATGACGATCTAGCATGTCCTTTTATTAAATTATTTTTATCACAAATATCGACTTTGTAGTTTTTGGATTATTATATTAATTTAGTCATGTTACTTTTATGAAGCACCAATTTTGTTATATCTAATTTACATGAAGATTGTTATATATAATTTGCCAGTAATTTATTCTTGATTTTGTTGGGAGTATGCTAGTTTCGCCATGTTTCCGAAACCTGTTAGGCCTCTTTTAATTTAATTTATTGTCTGTTCTGCTGCTCCCACCCACTGAAGAGGAAGCGGAAGGGTGTTTTTCGCATGTAGTGTTGTTTTTTACAATTGTTCATCGTTACTATAATTCGTTACTTTTTTTAACCTTTTTTCTTGTTATACACGCCCACTTGTCTTCAAGTTTCACCATATTTTCTAAATTATATATTTTTGTATAATTTTTAGTGCTGCCTTTGGCGCCTTTTTTATACAAATACACTTTTATTAATAAGTAATTAAAATATATATATAAGTTTACTTCAAAAATAAAATGTTTTGTCACAAAAATATAAGTGTTTTGTGTCATAAATTAAACTTTTGAAAAAAAAGATGTTTTGAGACAGTGTAAAACATCATTATAAATGTGGTGTAATTTAAAACTGCAATAGTAATCTATTTTTCATTACAGCTGTTAAATGTACATGCATTAAATGCATAAATTTAAATGCATATATTGATTAAGTTAAAATGTAATCTTGATGCTATTTGGTCACATATACAGATATTTAGTTTTTCATAATTGCACTACAAAACAAATTATCATAAAAAGTTCAAATCTATACTGAAATGATTAATTTTAAATGATTACAGAATAGAAGAAGATAGACAGAAAAAGAAAAAAAACAATAATAATAAATTAGCTTATAATGTAAAATGTATAAATACCTGTAATGAACCATATAGTGAGAAAACAATTTAGGATGTTGTCACGGGATCGATAATAAATAAGACGTTCTGGCTCCGAATCGTTTTTATGAAGTCGATCAAACAAACCTGTGAGATTTCTTATCATACCAAAAATTCCACCCACAATCAAATAGATGGGGATAAACTGTTCAACAGGACATTCACCGAGATACTTTGAGCCTTCAAGGGGGAAAAAAATAATAATAATAATTAAATTAAACAGTAGGAGCTGATTTATGTTACATTGTGACCACTAATGAATTTTCCCAGTTTTGCCCTTTACAACAGTTTATGATGATGGTGACATTTTAATAACATTAGAGATGCCAACTTCTAATGACAAAAAAGCAGGAGATTTTTTAACAGAAATCCAACAAGCAAGTTTGTAAGAAAAATGAGTAAAATAATGCAAATTTAATTTTAAGTAAAGCTTTATAAGCTTAGGAGGTATTTACAAAGCATCAATATTAAAATTAAATGAATAATATATGTTTCTTGCAGTAAAACAAACTATCAAAAAAAAAAAAAAAAAACACTCAGACATACAGTTGTATAAAATTTAAGTCAAAATAGACAGATTTGATCATTCTGCTCCTAATATAAAACAATAAGAATCTTAATTATCTTTGTAAAAAAAAAAAAGGAAGGTAATAAAGAAATGAAAATATCAGCTACATTCTAATGAAATTTGAATTCTTCAAGTTTTCAATAGTTATGGTATTAAAAAAAAAAAAAAAATCTTTTAATAAGAAGTCATTTTTCATTATGCGAAAATGAAAGTTAAAAATTTATTCTAAGCAAAAATTAGTTTCAAAGCATTGTATGATAATAATTCACATTCAAACTGAACTTGATAAATTGCAAGGCAAGATAAATTTCAATTTTCTTTCCAATATTTTTAGCCAATCCCACAAATTTTAAGCATAAATTATGGTAAGAGCATAATTTATGGTAAAATTAAGCATAAATGGTATTAAGCATAAATTATGGTAAAATGCATAAAATTTTCGATACATAATTCACTGCAATTCCAATGCAAAAACAGCATAATTTTAATTATCTCAAAGTAAATCATTTTTTAATTATCTAATTCAAGTTATCATATTTTATTTATCTTTTAATTTAATTTATAATATAACATACATAAATACAATATAAACTATGCTTTTTATTTTTAATGAAGATGACTATTTATTTCTTAAACTGTCTAAACAAATACCAAAATCAATATGAACAAAGATTTTCCATAAAATTTTATCACCCCAGTGGCAAAAAGTTTTGTAGCCGTCTGTGACAGGCTTTTAAAATTTCATAATCTGTCTGCGAAATTTGCATGTAATCAGGGGTGAAAATGGCTTACACTCAAAAAGCCTTAAAGCTGATAGTGGCAATCTGGGGGAGGAGGGGGGGCTTAACAACAGTGGTGATCTCGTGCAACAATACACAAATACAATTTTACTACAGAACAATATAGTATAGACAATTATAAAATAATAAGTTGAACTCATTCAAATAAATATTTTATAGCAATGTTTGACACAACACAATATAAATATTTATCTATACATATAATAAAATAAGATGTGTGTGTGTCACTGTGTGTGTTTCCAGAGAGTTTTAAGAAAACGGCTGATGGCTGAGCTACAAAAATTTGCATGGTGGTTCGTAATGACGTCCCCTGATGCACCTCGAAGCCGGATTTTCGAATTTTGTTTTAGTTTTCTTTTAATTAATTAAAATGCTAAAATAAAAACCTTCTAATAACTGATAAATTGGCCATTTAATTTTAATCATTAATTTAATTGTTGCCAAAAAAAATTATCATTATTTTTTCGACAGAAAAAAAAAAAAAAAAACGTGAACAATAAAAATTGCATTTATTTAAAATATTTAATTTTATTCCTTAATTTAATTGTTGCCAAAAAAATTATCATTATTTTTTCGACAGAAAAAAAAAAAAAAAAAAAAAAAAAAAACGTGAACAATAAAAATTACATTTATTTAAAATGAGGAAAGTAAATTAAAAAAATTAGAAATATCAGTCGTATCGTTACAAATAAGATACCAAATGAAAGATGCAATTTTTGTGAATCCAACGGATTAAACAGCTTATCGATCGGACAATTAGATTTTTTAAAATTAACTAATGTATGTATTTTAGGTGGCAAGAGAAGGAGATTGTATGGAAACCGTTTGGAAATTTTTTTTAAATGTGCTACTGATTAAGTCACATGTTTTTTTAAAAGTGGGATTAAAAATTGCAGTTTTTAATTTTTTTAAAATTTTCTTTCACAAACACAAACATATAGTGAGACACAAACACAAACATATAGCCTGTACAACACTAGACCAATTTGAAGTTCAAATTTCATCAATATTTAAATAAATAAATGAAAATAAAAATGTTTAATGGGAAATATATATAACCATTAAAAGTTTAGTTGTCTAAAATATGGCAGAAATAGCGCTCATAGCATATTGTTACAAGGTATTAAGTCTTATTTTTACAAGGGATTAAATCTAAAATGGTGACAAAAATTCAAAAGTCGGTACTATGATCATGCTTACAAACCATGAATTATATATAACCACAAAAAATTAATTGTCTCATGCAACAGACGTAGCCGGTCATAGCATATTACAATATTTAGCGTGAAATTGTTATCATTTTTATGGTTGATCGGGGATAAACAAAATAAACATAGGAAATAACGTAAAAGCAAATATTATGTGCACCACGTATAGTGTTGTTCATATGTAACTGGGATTCAAATATAAAGGGGATACTTCAATTTTTTTCGATACTATCTATTTCGAAACTGTTATCTAATAAGGACTTAATGGAAGCCTATTGGTAAACCATTGTCTCAGGTAATAGGGACAAGCGCCCGAGTTTTAGCGGATGACCAAATCACTACCGAAGGCAGCAGGGATCTGAAGCGAGCTTTTGAGCAATTTTAGTATTTTATTTTATTTTTATAAAGCTATATAGAAAAGAGTTTCCTTTAAATTTAGTGACCAGCGAAGCGGGCAAAGTCTGCTAGTAAATAATAAATGTATTAGTTTTAGTTTTGATACAGAAATTGTTATAAGTGAATTTTGAAATGGAGGCGAAGTTTTGGAACAGTTTAAATGAAATTAGCACTTTTTTACGTTCCCGTAGAATCTCAGTAACAGGTAACAGGAGAAAAGAATACACTCACAACGCTGTCTGTCAAGGGAGATCTAGGCTCCCTAGGTCACTGTTGTTAAGCACTGTTTTGTGTGTTCCTACCAAGGCACCTATATGGGGGCTCTAGAGTTCCTACATGAGAGCGTCTAAGACGTCATACATCGGTAGCGCATTGTCCCGGGCGAAAAGTGTCCGTAAATTGCAGACAAATTTTTATGATTGCAGACAAAGACTGCAGTCATAAAAAGAGTGTCTGAAAGTTGCAGACTAATTTTTTTTATTAGTGCAGACAAAAACTGTCTGCAAGCATTTTTTCTGTGTCCGCGACTATGTTGCCGTGTTGCGGTGTTTCTGCCACTGGGTTTATCACAATTAATAAATATATATATCAAATAAGAAAAATTTTGAATATAAAGAAAAATTTAGAGATGATTTTAAAGTACTGATTGCTAATTCAAAAAGTTAGGTCACAAGTGGCATCCAGGTATCCAGGCAACTGTATTTGTTAAACCTATCCATGATATGTTTATCAAAAGAATTTAAAACTTTAAATATTGTGTTTTGAAAACTTAATAAAACACTTACGGCCTTATTCACCAAATCAGTGTTAACCCATGGTTCACGTAACACTTGTGTTAGAGTTAACACTCCCTTAACCCTGGGTTAAAAAGTTTTCGTATTCACCATCGGTGGATTTGTTGACCCCAGTGTTATCTGTAAGAGTCTCGCTGATTGGTCAATAAAAACGCAATGCATTAAAAAAGTAAACAAGAGTGGTTTCGCTGTAACTGTAACATGCTCATTTAACACCAGAGTTAACCCACCAATTTAGGAGGATTAAAAAAAGAGGGTTAACTCGAGTGTTAAATCGCTGACCCCAGTGTTATCTGTAAGAGTCTCGCTGATTGGTCAATAAAAACGCAATGCATTAAAAAAGTAAACAAGACTGGTTTTACTGTAACTGTAACATGCTCATTTAACACCAGAGTTAACCCACCAATTTAGGAGGATTAAAAAAAGAGGCTTAACTCGAGTGTTAAATCGCTGATTTTGTGTGGTGAATACCAATTTTGAGATAACCTAGCATATTCCCGGGTTAACATCAGTGTTAAAAATTTAGTGAATAAGGCTGTTAAAGTGTTTTAAAAAAATTACTAAAACAGAATAACATTAACCCTCTCAGCATGTAGCTTCAAATGACATTTCTACTTACAATGTAATCTTATTGTCTAAAAAAATAATCTTATTGACTACTCTAGTTTCATGATTTTAAGTTACAATTTTACATCTCTCATGATTTGGAGAGAGATTTCTTGCTCTACTCAAATCAGTCTCAAACTGTTTGAAAGGTATCTATATGAGTTAGAAAAATCCAGTTCAAACGCTTAGAGGGTTAAATATGAAAATAAAAATAATAATAATAATAATAATAATGAAAATCTTACCTATAATGATCATGGTTATTGGTATAACAATATTGATAGCTAATATAAAAGTACAGCCAACTGTAAAAAAATAAATAAAAATTAGGTTAATATTGTTTTCAACATATTTTATAAGACAACACACCAACAAAACAAGAAAAACAATCATTTTATAATTTAATTTTAATAACTGTTTTGTATGAAAATGTTACCAGAGGCTCTCTTTGACCTAAAGGGTTTGAAATTGATGGCAGTTTGCAAAGATAGATATTAAAAAAGAAGCAAGTTAATAGATCATTCATCTAGTGTTGTTATTTTGTATATATCGAAAGCTACTGAACTTCCATGTATCAGGGGTGTGTCCAGACTTTTCACACAGGGTCCTGTTTTTGTGAAATTGTGAAAAATTCTACATGTAATTTAGTGAATCTAAATTTAGAGTGAAAATAAGGTTCTTCCAAACTTTTTGGCTGGGGTCCTCTTTTTGTGAAAAATGTAATTCTGCAAAATAAAATTATAATTACGGTTTCATTTTAGAGAATGACTGTTCCGTTTTACAGAACTAATTTCACACATATGCATGGAAGCCCTTTATAAATTAGAAATTGAATGTCAGCTTTTTGGGAGAAACACAACAAAACACGTCTGATTATTCAGACAGTCTGATCATTCCATTGAAGAATAGTTTTGAAAATGAAAGAGATTTATCAAAGGTCTGTTTTTAAGGAGAAAAAGTTTGTGAAGGGTCCAGTTTTAAGATAAATAATTTTGTGAAGGGTCCTTTTTTCAGATATAGAATTTTGGGAAGGGTCCTTTAACGGACCCAGATTTTCCTCTGAACAGACCCCTGTGTATTGCAATAGAATACAATTGTTCTATTTTAAAAAGAAATGTTGTTAAAGAATGGATTTCTATCTTGTTATGCCCCCTTAAAAAAATGATTTAATGTACAAAATTCGAAGTTTTTAGATCAATAAGTTTTACATAAATAATAATAAAAAGGCAATTTTAAACAACAAAATATTGCATTAGGCTGCATCGTTATCCAGTGACAAGGCATGATATTTTGTCTTATTCACTGCTAAATCTCAACCACCCCCATTAATATAGAAATCTTTTGGTTCACTGTTTATTAAATGGTGTATTTTGTAATGTATTAGAACACTAAACGTCACAGAAAAAAAATAAATAAATAAAAGTATTAACCACAGCATTATGCAGCTTTCACTAATTAATATGCATTACTTAACCACACACACACCCAAAGAGTTGTGTATGATTTAGCAATTTTTATTCTCAAAGTTGTTTAGTTTTTGAATTTTGCATTATGAAAGAGTGTTATCATGAAACACAATTTACAGGGGAAACTTAATTATTCAAACTATAAATGAACATGGAATAAATAAAATAAGCAATTATCATTAAAGTAATATAAATTATCATGAGTCACGGTAACTGTTGATAATACCCTTTTTTTTTTTTTTTTTAATATATATGGTATAAAGCAAAGTCACAAGGAGGATTTTTTCGCCATAGCCATTGGTCACAGACGGGCCTGATTACCCAAAAGGCTCGGGAAGCACAAGCTTCCCTTCTAAAATTTAAGAGGGGGACCCATAATAACTAAAAACAGGCTCTTGAATTTTCTGTTTCATATTTTCACACTGAGATTGAATTTCTTCCGAGAAAGTTTTTCGGGAAAAATCTATTATTTAACCTCAAAAATCTGAATGTTCTTAATTAATAAGTTATATGATTTTAATGTTGTGTACAGAAACCACCCAGATATATGAATGAAAAGAAAAAAAAACTATAAACACACACTAATTTTTGGTCTATAGCATTTTTATATTACAATATCTAACAGGAAAACAAGATTTTCCAAAATGAAAGGGGGCCCCAAAATGATACTGAGCTTCCCCTAGCTTCAAAGCTTAATCAGGCCCTGGTCACAGACATATTCTTCTAATTACAAAATGGCTTAAAAAATGTATATATATATATATATATATATATTACAGAATATGTTTAAAAATTGTAATATATTACTTTTTTACTTGAATTTGCATATTATTCAAGTACTTAATCCAAAAAAATTGTATTTTTTAGGGATGACCAAAAATCTGGAAAATCCGGAATTGCCGCAGTTCCGACGATTCTAGATTTTCGGCTTTGTACTGTATATAGCATAAAAGCTCAAAAATTCAGGAAATATAGGATAACTTATCACTTCAGGACATTTAAGGACACTTTTTTTTTTCTTTTCTTAAGTTTTCAGGAATATCAGGATATGTACTAGACCTGGAATAGACGTAATTGGTGAATACTGTTTGAGATTTGAATGGGATTTTTTATGTTTAACTGCAAGATGACATATATGGCGAATGGTGACATCAAAATAATTTTTCATCTCTTCTCTTTATTTTTATTATTTTATTTGTTTATTTTTATTCATAAATTTATTATTTTAGACCAAAAAGAAGTTTTAGTTGATTGAAATGGTGGCATATTTTGAATTAATATACTGAAATTAATTTATTTTTCATAGAAGATAAAAATATAAAATCATCTTTGGGATTTTGAATGCATAGCAGTATTGAAATTCATATAACATTATCAGATATTAGAAAAAAAAAGGACTTACTTGTTCCTAAGAGTAATATTATGACTTTTCTTAAAAAATCAATAAATCCAGTGGAAGTTTTTCTGGCTTCTCTGACACGTCCGAAGAGTGACTGGTACGTAGGAGGTGAGGCTGTTTTTAAAAGAAAAATTTTTTTAAGTACATCAGCATTGATTATTATTTTTAAAGAAAAAATTACTCCAAACTCATAATATAAGAATGCAATTTCATTTTTATTATTATTATTATTTTTTTTTTTTTTTTTGGCATATACATAAAACTAAAAGTAAAACCCAATTATATGGCGATAAAAAAAAATAATAACAATTAATTTCCGCATTTTTGAGCCTTATCATAAACTCAGAAGTTCTGCTCTCGAAATTGAAAGATGGGAAATGTCAGGTAGATTTAGATAAAATAAAAAACTCTTTCTAAATAAAATATCAACTAAAATTTTTGCAAAAAAGGTGCAACAAGTAAAAGATTAAATTAACTGCATAACAATAATTGTAGAAATAAAGCATAAAATAACTGAAAATAAAGGATACATTTTTTTTTTTTAATCAATGGTATATTTATAGACATCGACACATAGGGGCAAGGTACGGCACTTGTCCCCTTCTCCTGGAAAATTCAAATTGGAAAAAATTATATTTAAAACTTTACATAATCATTGAAATTCTGATGATATAATTTTAATTTGCTAAATAAAATTTGTATCACAGAGGCCGGATCTTGTAGTGCAGTCAAAATATTTCTGTAGGGATAGGGGGGTCCAAATTAAAAAAAAAAAAAAAAACCTAAAAGGCATGAAGAGACATTTGAAAATATTTATATGCTCTATTTTATATTATATGTGCATATGTCACAACTACCATCATTTAAATTTTCAAATTAAGGGTTATTTATTACAACTACTTTTTATAGAAATCATCGATGGTAATTTTGTATGGTTTTATTTGATGAGTTCACTTAATAAAATTTTGGTATGTTTATCCACAAATTGGCCATACTAGGCAGCTATTTTTACTCTATGAAACTGATACTAGCAACGATTTTTATATTTCATTTGTAAAATTTTTTGGTACAACTGATCCCTGTTATTTTAGGTTACCACATCTGAATCTACCATAATTAGAATATAGTGAAAAAGCACTACAGAACTGGTGTTTAAAAATACAGTGGAGCACCTTTTATACGTTTTTCAACTTCGGTCCCAAATCATTCCATTGAATTCTAATGTTAAAATATTTCGTTTATACGACACGAGTAAATTCTTAATTTCACTTATACGTTTTTTTTTTTTTTTTTCCCTCCTTGTACAATTCCAAGTTTGAGTTTTCTTCCAGGATTAAAAAAAAAAAAAAAAAAAAGTTGAATGCTCTTTATGTTTTATTTTTATCTTTTTCGATTATTTTTTCCTAGAACTACGGTAACAAAGTGCGACCTGCGTCCATAGCCTGGGGAAACGGGGGTGTGAGAAATTTTCAGAGAGCAGTTGGCGACTGGGTTGAATGGTAACAAGTAGCCAGTGACCACTTGAAGACCTCCCACTTTCTCTTTTAATTGATTCCAGACATGGGGTATGAAAGGGGAAAAAAAAACATTTTGTAAACTTGAAGATTTATTACTCACTTTGGGTGACTTGTATGATTTTTTTTTTCTTATCCCGTTTATTTGACATTATGTTTGGAGAAACAAGTTTAATTTTAATTTTAATTTTTTTTTTCTTGCCTTCCTTTTAATCGCTTGCAAAAATGTCATATTCGTTTAGAGAACGAAACGCTTTGTCTTCGAAGGTTAAAAACGAAATCTTCAAAAAAAAAAAAAAAAAATACTGAATTTCTATATTTTTAATTATTATTTAATTTTTATTCTACCTTTTAAAAATATTTTAAATTTAATTAAAAATACATCTTTTTCGAATAAATGTAAAGGAAATCATGACAGTTGATTATATTTTTATTATTAATATGACACTTTATTGTGTATTAATGTTAAAACGAATTTTCAGTTGTACGTTTTTTTCAGTTATACGTTTTTTAGGAACGGTCCCTTGAAAAACGTATAAACGGTGCTCCACTGTAATAAGTATAAAACTTTGAATAAACACCATAAAATGCAAGAACTCACAACATTTGTTTCCGATCGAAAGAAAACACGATCCTTCATCAGGCACATAAAGTAGGCACAAGTGTTGTAAACAAAAGCAGCAATGCTTTGCTTGCAGTATTCGTGTAAACAAAGGCAACAGCTAGTAGAATAGCTCTTACACATTCGACTCAACCAATTTGGGGCTGAAGGTATATCATGATTTTTGGTTCCCTCAAACTTTCATTATTTGAATACCACTGAGAAATATCTAATTAAGCAATGTAGATAAATTAAAATCATGATGTAAGCAAAATGATATATTATTTTTCCTACCACTAAATCAAACATTAATTTCCACTGCAGCGTTTAAGTACTTTTAAAGTAGACAAATAATATAAAACTGCAAAAATTTTTATTATTTAGAAAAAGTGATGGAGAAAAAAATATATATTTCATTTACTTACATCCCAATACTATTTCACTTAATAGTATGATATTTGGAGGCATTTAAAATTGTTATGTTGGGTTTTGAAGGCCTAGAGCGAAATCATGCCATTCACACATTGATAAGTAATAATTGTAACTTTAAGCATGCTTTATATTAATCACCTCTAAAATTAAAATTGTAGTTTACAAAACTTTGTTATTTTTACAAACTGCTGTAAAATTATAGAGAGGGGGGGGGGGGGGCTTCCTAAGAAAGGGTGAGTGATAGAGCAAAATGGGTGCCATATTCAAAGTCAGGATGTCATTTTACATAAAAATTTGCAAAAATGGTGTTGTGCCGATTTTCATGCAGAGCAGTGTTATATACATACCACAGAAAGGCAATAAACAAAGAAAAATCAAATATATATATATATATATATATATATACACACATATACATTAATCTTAAAGCATATTTTTGTACTCTTCAAATACACAACACATATAAATAGTTAAAAAATATTAATTCATTTTTCAGATTTTTAAATTTTTAACTTAGTGTATCAGTAACACAATTTAAAAAGTTTTTTAAATGATTTACTAACTTTGTGACAATGAAAATTTATTTTATTTTATAACTTCAAAAAGTTTTGCATGATTTTCAGAGGAATCATTAAATTTTATTTAGTTTTCAGGTTTCAGATATAAAGAAAACTGGTTTGGGTCGATGAAAAAAACTTTTTATTGTCAGTTTAATTCTAACCTAAATTCATTCTATCAATGCTGCTGGGAGAATGCACACACTATGCAAAATTAACATTTGAATAGTTTTTGGTGTTTTGTACAAGGAAAGATACTGGTAGTTATGAAACAGAAAAGCTCATTTTCTGATAACTTTTTGTATATTTCTGTTAAGAAAAAATATGGATTAGGATTGCATGTATTTTTAAATGTTTACAGCTTTATATTTTCTAAGATTTATTACTATTAAGAAACCCTATTTTTATGTGTAAAAATTCATTTTTTCCCATTTTTTTCAATTTTCCTAGAAAAAAACTGGGTTTTCTTTCCACTGCCTTGAAATTTTTGGAAATTTTGCATCTCTAGATACATCACATCTTAAAATGTGTAAAATTATATATATATTAAAAAAAAAAAAAGCTTGATATTTTTATGATTATTTAAGTTTACATACCTAAATAGTATGATGGGGAATGGGAACTAAAACAAATCAGAAATTTCAATAATTTTCTTACCTTCAGGATCAACCACCTCATCATAAGAAGGTGGAGGTAAATCTTCATGTGCATCACTTAAAGGAACAGTTCCTGGAACCTCTGAATAATGAGGAGGGGGTGCTGATGCAGAAAAGACATTACTCGCATGCTACACAAAAAAGAGAAATTATATTAAAGTCAGAATTAGATTTTAAAAAATAACAGATGGCAAGAAATTATAAACTTTAAGTATATGTTGATGTACACTTAAAAAAATAATAATAATAATAATAATAATTTGTTCATTAAAAATGAAAACAAGGTTACTTTAAGGAAAATGTAAAATGTATGTTTCAGTTTTGAACAAAATATTTCAAAAACGATCATGACCACTACAAATAACCATATCTTTGATACCTGATCCATCCAGCTCTCTACTCTACAAATGCTGAATCTTATAAGAACAAAGTGTACATGAAAAGATCTATTTTGGTTATAAAAATCTCATTGGCACGTTCCAAAAACGTATTTGGTTCTGCGGCAAGAAATTGCCGATTCTTGTCTTGTAAACATGCTCTTTCATCTTCTATGATGATGCAACATAGCGATCACTGGGAGAAATTTTTGGTTTAGTTACGTTCTCCGTTTGAGCCTAATTCATTTCTAGCTTTCAAAAAGTAAATTGTATTCGCTTATAAACAATAAAAGAAAAGAAGCAGAATAAGATTCAATCCTGCATCTGTTCTTGCAATACTAAATTATGTTTAATACCGAATAAATGACAGTCATTTGATCGAAGCAAACATATTCATTCCCTCTTCCTACCCTATGACTTACATTTTATTAAATGGTGACAATAGCAAGTGGAATATTATTTATCGAAACTATCGACGAATGTTTACCTTTTTAATCATGTTAAGAAGGAAACGACGTTTATTGTGGTTTAAAATCAGTAGGGACACTCCTTTATAGTTTTTGTCTGACTATAACTTTGAACAAATAAAATAATTGCAATGCACATAAACACATAGAAATAAGAACATTGTGAAAAAAAAAAAAAAAATAGTTAACTTACAGTAACGGAGGAGGGTCTATCACTGTCAACTTCAATGACATTTGCTGCCATTTCATCAGTTTTATTGGTATATATCAGACTCGTATGCTTGCGCCATTACATAGCATTTTGTTTTTGTTTACGATTACGACTTCCTTTCCTTTGGTCGGTTGATACTGATGCCATTTCATTTAACCTAATAAAGACATAAAACCCACTCATTGACATTGACATAGGTGCTTACTCCGTGCATAGGTGAAATAATAGAATACCTGGAGCGAAAAAAAGGCTCTTTACGGGCTTTGGGCTTACATCTGACGTAATAATAATAATAAATCCATAAAATGGAACTATAAAATTAACTTCACAGCTAGAAAATCCTGCTTGAATAACAAAACAAAAAGACGGGAAGGGAGCAGAGCAGAACAAAGGCGACTACTAAAAAAATATGATGGTCGCCCACACAAACATGCCTGGCACATTGCCAGAAAAAAGGAAATAAAGTAAAGAAATTCAGATATTTGTAATCACATGCTTTGGGCTGAGTTCAGCGGTCGCTTCCCGGGAAGCCCGGTCTCCCCGGCAGTGATGCCAGATGGTCGAAAATTATTTCCCCAAACTGGACTTCAAATTTCCCCAAATCAGGTTTTTTTTTTTTTTTTTTCGAAAAAATCCCCAACTGGATTTCTACTAAAAAGGAAAAATAAAAATTTTTTCAAAAAAAAAAAAAAAAAAAATCAAGAAGATTTTTCTATGATATAAGCTCAGATTTTTCCCCAAATGAAGGCAATTTTTGAAAAAAATCCCCAAATAAGAATAAAGCTAATGAAAGTCTCTAGTTGTAGGGATCACGGAGTAATATTAATAGGAGTTGAAGGTCCAATGGGAGAAAGCTACGAAACTGTGATCTAAATTTTTGGTAAATATTGAGGGCGCCACTTGTCATTCCTCCCTACCTCGGCGCGGATATACTGTTGTTTTCAATAGAATTTTGCTGGAGTATATTTAAAAATTTTTATTTTAAGCAATTTAATTTCTTTGTAAGTTCTTAAAACTGCATAATTCAGATGTTTCAAATAAATGCTTCGTTCCTAGTTGTAAAACAGGCTATGATAGTGATAAGAAAAACAAAAAAAAAGCCCTAGGAGAAAAATAAAGTCCGAGTTCGTGTTTTCTGCACCTAAAGTAAGTTTATTTTTTTTCTTTACAAAATTTCATCCATTCTCCTTCCTCCCAATTATCTGTTTTAGCTAGCTTCGGTTCATAAGAATCGTCATTTTTTAAAAGCTTTCTTTCAAAGTAAAATTAGTATAAAATGGCTCTTAAAAAAAAAACATGTTGGTTAGAATACTCTATTTAATGAAATTTGCTTTCAATCGAAATTTTTTCAGCTTGATATTATTTTTAAAAAAATAATTAAAACGAGACATTTCCCCATTGAATAACATTGCAGAAGCTGGAGAGAAGGAAGGATTGCACGCTGGCGCCATCTGTAAACATTAGAAAACAACATCACAAAATTTCAGCGTTACCTTCTTCTCCTGTCTTTTTACTCCGTGGTAGGGATAAATCATTACGTTGCCAACATTGACAGAAAGTTGAAGAACTCCCCAGATTTGTCCCCAAAAATTTTAGAATTCCCCGAAAAAGTCCCCACAAACATTTGGTCCCCAAAATTGTCCCCAGAAGCCTCAAAAATCCCCAAAATGGGGACAAAATCCCCAATCTGGCATCACTGCTCCCCGGGATCTCCCCAAGCCGTTCAGCGATGTCATCACGTGATCATTTGTGGGTAACCCAAGGCGTTCAGCGCACCAGATTGGGGAGCACGGGATGTTCCCATTTTACCCAGATTTTTTTTACGGGAACTTGGAAGATTTTATGGGGAGTTGGTCACGTGACGTGTAACGTGCATGCGTGTGTGCTTGTTGTTTGTCAACAAAATCAGAAATTTTATTAATGCAATTTATTTTTATTAATTTCGGCAGACTATGAAAGTATATTATATTACATTTTAAGAAAAGTAATAAAATATTTTCATAAAATACAACTCTTACAGTAATTAATTAATACGTATTTTCACTTTTTTAAAGAAAGCAGTGTTTTTTCTCATCTTCATCATATAATTTATATGAGCTATGTGTTAACGTGTTTATTTTTTTAAAACACATTTCCACTCCGCATATTATTTAAATTGATTACATGAATATTTTTTCGTTATACTTGCCAACTATGCGAAATTTCAATAAATTTTAAGTTTTCAGTGATTCTCGCTTTTGCCGAAAAAAGATCTTGTGTCTTTTTTTTTTTTTTTTTTTTAACAATTTAAGCCATGGATTAAACTATTAAAAACTGGCATATGTCGATTATCTGCCAAAGTTTTTAGAGTAAAGCCAATCAATATTATGTAAACCTGAAAATGCCATATATAGAATCACCCTTATATTGATCCTATGTTGGTAGATATGTTAAGTTATTAAATACATTTGAAATCTTTAGTTTACTGTGTCCCACTGTTTCTACTAATTTGAAGAATTTTGTTATGTTTAAATTTAGTTGTAAATGTTTATCGTTTTTTTATAAGTTGAATAAAGAAAAATAGATTGTTAAATTACATGTCATTCTTTGAAATTAATTTCAAAGTCTTGCTATATTGAATGATATTTTATACAAAGCTTTACTGTTATACTTAAATGCCACAGTTAGTTAACTAGTATAGCAATTTACTTTTTCTTACGATGTGAGAAACACTTTTTTTTTTTTTTTTATCCAGTGAATAAAGTAATTATGAATATTATGCTATATTTTTCCATGATTCTATGATAATTATTATTTTTGTGTGTGTGTGTGTGTGTGCTCAGTTATAATAATTTACATTTTATTTATAATTTACAAAAAGCAGCAAATTTTTTAAAACAATTTAATAGTGAGGGGGAAAAAAAGTGTTTCCTGGAATTATCCTGTTAGTTGAATGCCTGTTAACAAAGAGCTAATCGTATTTATTTATATTTTATCATTGCAACTTAAAAAAATATATGTTTTTTTTTAAACTCACTTTTTATGCCTTTTTTTTTTTTTTTTAAACAGGGCAATACATGTCAATTTCTTTTTTTGCTGATTTTTACAGTTTACAATGTTGTCTGAAGGAAATGTAAGATCTGTCATACTTAAAAAAAAAAAAAAAAAAAAAAAAAAAAACTCTAAATCTTTCCAGACAGGAAAAAAAAAAAAAGAGTATTGTTACCTTGTGCTGTAAACTGCCTAGAATTTTACAGAATCTTAAGAAATGACAAATCCTTAAAGAAGGAAAGTCTAAGTCAAAAATAAGGTTTGTTTAGGAAAGATTAAAATATTACAAATTAAAGAGATTACAAAAAATTTTCATCAACCTGAAAACTGACCCGAACCCGCTATAAAGAATTTTTGTGACCCGCACCTGCTTTCTTTATATCTAAACCCAAACTCTATAAGAACATTAATAATTCATCTAAAAATCATGAAAAACTTTTTTCAAGGATAAAATAAGGTAAAATTATATTTATTGTAACACAGTTGGTAAATTATTTTTAAAAGAATTAAAATTGTAATTATTTTAAGTTAAAAATCTGAAAAATGGATTAACCCTTTGCACTCGAGGCTTTTTTTCTTGGATGAACCAGTAATTCAAGACAACTTTCTGCATATGAGGTGAATTTCTTACCATTAACATAAAATGATTTCACACACAATGTGCGTGCATCTGTGCATGTTGTTTGTCAACAAAATCGTAATAACTGGTAAGAAATATTAGATTGATGATTTTTATTCGTTATATTAAAATATTATACATTATTTATGCCACATTGTGTGCTATTTTTATTGGAAATTTTATTAAAGCATGTATATTTCGGCAAACGACGAAAATATATTTTATTAAATTTTAAGAAAGGTAATAAAATGTTTTCATAGAATAAAATTTTTACAGTAAATAATTTTAATACTTATTTCAACTTGTTTTAAAAAAGCAGTGTTTTTTGCCCTCTTCATTTGAGCTATGTGTTAACGATGAGCAATATTGGACATTATTTTAAGTTAGTATTTATTTTTTAAAACACATTTCCACTCTGCATATTATTTAAATTCATTACATTACAATTAATTTAAATTAAATGCATGAATATTTTTTCATAATTATATTATACTTGCTAACTATGCAAAGCTTTTATTTTGGGATTGTCATCTACTGCTCCTTATTCTCATATATTTGTCCCTCCCTCCTCTTTTTTTTTTTTGAGCATTTTAAAGTTATGCATGTATTTTATCAAAGACTTCAATAAATTTTTAATTTTCCAGTTACTTTCACTTTTGCTCAAAAAAAAAAAAAAAAAAAATTCTTGTGAGTCAATAGACAGATTTATTTTAAAATATCAGTTAGTACAGTTTTATTTAATTGCTAAACTTTATTTATGCATAAAGATTTTTAACTATTTAAATCTCGGATTAAATTATTAAAAACTGACAAATGTCGAAAACCTGCCAATATTATTGAACTAAACTAAAATCAACCACCAATATTATGTAAACCTGAAAATGCCATATATAGAATCACCCTTATTTTGATCCATCAATGTTCATAGATATGTTATTAAATGCGTTTGGTTTTAATAATTAAGATCTTTAGTTTATTTGTGTCCTATTGTTTCTACTAATCTGAAGGATTTTGTTATGTTTGAATATAGTTGTAAATGTTTAGAATTTTCAGGTCTAGTTAAGAATGGGCGATAAGCGTACCAAATGTAGTGGTCTTTTTCTTGACAAATCGCATATGAGGAAAACAACACAACCTCCTGTTGGCATCGTTGAAATCTGAAATTATATATTAACAATCTATACTAATGTTATAAATGTGGAAGTTTGGATGTTTGTTACTCAATCACACCACAACGGCTAAACAGATCTGGATGAAATTTGGTACAGAGATAGATATAGTCTGGAATAGGACATAGGCTACTATCTTTACAGAAATTCCCCACATTCTCTAATGGGGGTGGGGGTTAAAAGACAAAAACACGTTTGTCTGAGTATCGCTTGAGAACAGCTGAACATAATACAATGGTGCTTCGCAGGGATTTGGGTCTTTACCCAACTTAAAATTATATCTATCAACTTTTCCGAAATTACTCCCCTTTGCCCCTGTGGGGGGCAAAAAAAAAAAAAAACACATTTGTAAACATAACTTGGCTTCCAATTACTTCACAGTGAAGAAATTGCACAAGGGGTGACTACACATTAGTACAATTAAACCATTATCAGCAATTTAGGAAATTTCAAATTTTGAGGGATAGGAGAAATCTGTTTTAGGCAGGAAATTTTGCAAATTCTGGATTTTTCAGTAAAACTCTGCGAAGAATGGAACAAAGATGTAAAAAACAGCCATGCGACTTTTTTAAGATATTTCCAAAACACGTTATTAATTTTTTGTCATCTGCCTTTTTTTTTTTTTGTGTGTGGGGGGGGGGATGGTATGTGTTACAAAGGGCAAATTTGAGACACTCTTTTTAGTGCTAAATTTGTCCTGGGAAATGTATGAAAGCTGCGGTCACGAAGTTTGGTGCTTAGATTTTTTATATATACAAGGGGGCTATAAACATGTGTAAAAACACATTTTCCCATTTGAATTCGCCTTAAATTATCTTAGAATGGTGAACTTTGGTGTGTGGATGTTTATTAGGTGTATGCATTATGTACTTTGTCGAGATTTCACAAAACTTCAAACTTAGACACTAGGGAAGGGAAAGTAAGAATCGGTAAGTTGCTGTTGAAAGCAGTAGGAACATGGACTCCTCACATTACGAGCGATAAAAATCTCTACCGAACACAACAGGAACTTTAACCCATTAGTAGTCGCTATAGACAGTGCCACCTATTACAGATTGCGCACTTTTTATTTAACTGTCACCAATAATTTTAAGAAGTAATGTGATTGATGTTTCTTCGATTTTATTCGTGTTTTCTGTATATCAAACGCCACTTCTAAAAATTTTTGGTGGCTATTGAATAAAAAAATCTGGCAACACTGAAGGATGGGTGGCAAATCGACTAACTAGCAACTACTAACGGGTTAACTCAGGTTAATTAACAATATGGGATTTTGACAACTCATTTATATATTGTGTCCAGCGAAGCGGGCAAAGCTTGCTAGTATCTCTATATATAAATGGCTGAAAGATTTTTGACTCTGTCTGTGTGTTGATGCAAGTTGCCACCAGATTTTCATACTTTAGTTAATTTAAAAAAATCTAATTGTCCGATCGATAAGTTAATTAAACCGACGGATTCAGAAAAAATGCCCCTTTCATTTGGTACCTTATTTGTAATGAAATTTTGATTAGATTTTTTAAAATTAATTAAAACATGAAAATAATAACCTGGTAAAACTTTAAAAATGGACATTTAAATTTTTAAATGTTGGCAAAAAAAAAAAAATTTTTTTTTCAATGTAAAATAAAATATGCTTTCACGCAAAAAAGATTTAAAAAAAAATAAATAAATAAATTTGCTCTTGCACATGAAAAAATGAAAATGGAGTAGAAAAAACAAATAATATACCTCAATTTTAGATTTATTTCCCCTTTTGTTTAAATAGTATGTTTTTGGCACAGATGAATCGCGCTTAGCATAAAAACTAATTCAGCGTTAGATTCAAGAGCTTTACTTATTGATAATCCTGGGTAATTTTTAAATTTTGATGCTGAAATAGATCGGACATTTTTCGTCAAGGACTCCACTTTCGTAAAAGCCACTTTACGCCAAACAGCGCATCAAAAATGTAAATGAATTATAAAATATTGAAAAACAGAAAAGAAACAAAAAAAAAAACATAAATTATGTATTTTTGTCTAAAGTGACGATAAAAATTCAAAAGTCGCCAAGGGCCATAATCAGATTTACATATTTCATTATTTATTTTTCTATATACCAACTACTATTATAACCACAAAAATTGTCTCATGCGATAGACGTAGCCGATCATAGCACATTGTAATATTATATTTGGTGTGAAATTGTTGTCATTTTATGGTTGATCGAATAAATCAAATAAATATAGAAAATAATGTGAAAGAAAATATTATGTACACCACATACAGTGTTGTTCATATATAACCGGGATTAACATATAAAATGGCTACTTCAATTTTTTTGATACTGTCCGTTTCATAACTGTCATCTTCATCTGATAAGCACCCAAATGGAAGCCCACTGGTAAACTATTGTCACAGGCAATAGGGACAGACACCCGAGAGTCTGGGAATGAGTGGGTCGCAGCCGAAGGCAGTGGGAAACCAAAGCGGGCTTTAAAGCAAGTTCATGATTTCTTTAAATTTTATTTTTGTTTGTAAAACGATATAGAAAAGAGTTGCCTTTAAATATAGTGACCAGCGAAGCGAGAAAAGCCTTCGTTGATTCACTACCTTCATTGATTTCATTAATTAAAAAATGGTTTTGTTAATACAGGGTTCATACTCAAATACGGGAAAAAAAATCCCTGAGTTTTCCCTGAGTTCCTAGACAATTTTCAAGAAAATATTAGCGGCATATTACAAGAAACGCTCCTCTAGACAGGACAAAATACAGCTACTTTCACTGTATGATGTCATATTATTGCCGATCATGATAGAAATCATTATTTACATGCGTATTTTCACAATACTTAATCATTTAAATTTTGATACGAAGCTAAACAAGAAAAACATAACTTGAGAGGAAAATAAAAATTGTTTTTCCAGGTTTTATAACTGATTTTCCCTGATTTTTAAAGAAAAATTTTATTTTCCCTGACTTTTTTTTAACAAATTCCAAATTCCCTGTTTTCCAGGTTTTCCCTGAGGAGTATGAACCCTGTAACAAACTTTGATCTATTGGCATGCAGGCAGCATCAGGCCGAGTTTTGTACATTTCGAGTTTGATTTTGAAATTTTTCCCATATTTGGAAATTGGTTCGTTACCGAACTGGGGTTTTGCTAGTAATCAATAAAGATTTATAGCATTTTCTTTCTAATTGGCTGGTTATAGTTTCATAATTTTTAGTAAAATTATTAAAAATTGTATTGAAGATGATTTTTATTGTTTTCTATGTTTGTTTCTGATCAAATTGCTTTTTTCCAACGTGTTTTGTTGATTAGTTAGATCACTGAAAAGCTCCCTATCTTATGTCGCCAATGGGCGATTATAACTGTGGACAGTATGCAGAACAGTACAATGTTAACAATTTTTAAAAAAAGCACCAAGTGGACCAACAGACTAATTTTCCCTTATAAATGTGAATTGCACTATTAAACCCTAACTATTTGATTGCATGCTTGCAACATTATAAAAGAAGTGAAAGATTCATTATATTTCAGAAGACACTGTAGGCTTAGGAAATAGAAGCTCTTGTGAAAATATTAGTATTATTTAAAATTGTATTTACAGTTGAACACATTTCTTTAGTTTCTATTAGTACTTTATACTGGAAGTGCTTAAGCAGATGAACGAAAAGTCACATTTTTCAGTTCATATTGATATTTATATATGTTTCTTCCTTTTAAGTAAACTTGTTAATTGCAGTTGTATTAGACAGACTTCACAATACATTTCAGATTTTATAGATTCTGTTGTTTTAAAAAATGCGATTTGGATATTCTTTTTTTACAGTTTAAAGTAGTATTTATTACTATTATTATTTTTTTTTTTTTATGGATGATCAAGTTTGCATTGGTATTTGGTGTTTTAAGATTAAAGGCAACTGAGTACTCAAGGATCCCAGGCCTGATCAAGATTACATTATATAACTACATTTAAAGTTTAAATTGCAAAATTTTATAATGTGATAAACATGCTAAGAAAAAGATACAATATCTGTTGTCCTTAGTGAAAAAGAAGCGATCACCAATTTATTTAACAAACATATTTAATTTTTTTGAAAAAATACTGATTATTTTGATAATGTATATTGAGGAAGCAATCAGCAATATGGAACAATATTTTGCCCAATATATATTATGAAAATATACACATGTCATGTATGTTTTCGATTCCCAAGGACATTATATCAAATCTATGCTCATGCTAAAAACAAAGTATAAATGCATAAAGCACAAATCACTACATTATCTGGGACTTTTAAATTTTTTTTGGTTTAATTCAATGATTGAAAAATTCTCTCCACACACACAAATTTTTAAATGATAATTTACAATTAATAGTCACTCCACTACATACACAGCATCACTTCATAAGAATGTAACATATATATTAATCAGGATACCATTTATCATACTTCATAAACCAAATTACTTACTATTACTATTACTACTACTAACAAAGAATGTTGAATACATTATAAAATACATAACATTCTAAAAAATTGAACACAATTTTATTTTTTAAATAAGACGCAATAAAACATATACGTGATGAAAAGTATCCGGTTTTAATTCAATCTTTTCAATGTAAACTTGATCATCCATAAAATTTAGTATTACTTTAAATTCCAACATAAAAACATTAGCATGTACATTTTATAGGAAATTACATTTTTTTCAAACGATAGTAATACATAAAACCAAATTAACATGCGAAGCATGAATCTGTTAAATCTGATATGCATTACGAAGTCACACTAGTACAACTGCACAATTAACAAGTGCTATTTAATCTAATGCAAAATACAAAAAAGAAACCTGTATAAATAATACCAACATAAACCGAAAAATGTGATTTAACCGCTCAAATACTTCTGAGTATAAAATAATTTAAACTAAAGAAAAGAATTCGTCTGAAAATACGATTTAAAAAACATACCATGCTTCTAACAACAGCTTCTGTTTCACGATTTAGTATGAAATATCTCCTTAAATTTGTTTAATCATCCATTTGTTTTATAATTTTCATATGATATCTTATTCTTGGAAGATAATTCCTTTTATTTAAGCTATTTATTATTTGTGATTCTTCTTTTAGGAATCTTTTAAAATATACACAAAATATTGACGATATTCGCCATGTTTGTTATTGTTTGGTTGATTGAGTGAACTCCCCAAAGGCGTTCAGCAAATCTTCTCCCCACACAACTTCCCGGGTGAAATTCGTGACGTCATTTTTGAGGAGCCCGGGGAGAATGGGGAGCAACGCTGAACTTACCCTTTGTATTTAGTAATAATAATAAAAAGAAGAAAATTTTTATTTAGAATGATATGTTTCCAGGAAAACTGAAGTTATGTATTATTAGTAAAGGAAAATTATTTTAAAATATAATAAATAAGATAGATTTTGCAAGAAAATAACGATTGTTAAGATTTTATATGCTACTGTCTGCATTAAAAGGTATTATATATGAATAACAAGAAAATTTCGCTAGAAATGAAAAAAATTCTTTGCCTAGAATTTGCAAAAGAAAAATAACTATAAAAATGATTAAAAAAAAAAAAAAGAATGTAAGGCTATATGCAGTATTAAAAGTAATAATGGAAGATAAATTTATTTTAGACCATATGCGCCGATAACGGGGCGAAAGTCTTTTTTGGCCCCCGTGCCCTTGCTTCTAGCTGGTCGAAATTTCGAACGCCGAAATTATTTTTATCAAAAATTTGAATTTAAATGAAAATTTTCACATTGTTGAAAATTTTTATTTTCTTCTCTCTGTCTTTCTTTACTGACGGGTTAGCAGAAAAGAGGATATACTTTATACAATTCTCATTCGGTGCAAGAAAAGCTAAATGAGGTTGAGAGAACCGCTGGTCAAGGTACAGTCCCTGTCTCTATATAGAGCCTAAAGATAGGTTGAAGCAGAAAAGCTATTGTTCATAGTCATTTGGAATCTGGGGTTCCTAGTTCTGAAAAATGTATTCTGGCATGTATTAATAGAAAAACTTTTGTTCAGAATAACATTTGCTATCCATAACACACACAAAATTCATATTCAATGATTTTTTTAATCGGTTACTGAGTCGAAAAGTACTAATATTTAAGAAGGAAGCAAACTGAAAATGCTGTTAAAAATACAGATTAATTTTTATATTTCTATTTAATTTAAATATATCTATATTTGTATTATTCTGTCCATTTCTTTTAAATCCTTGTTTATTATTGTTCAATCAATATTAGTAAATTCAATCTTGCACGAGAAACGGGAAGACTAAGTTTGATTGTTAGTAGTAAGGGTTAATGTCAGTTGACTGCACTATGGATTGTAGGCTTATAGATGAATAGCCTCCATGGGAGGTCTTCTAAGTGGAGCTAGCCCGCATTTACACGCGATACAGAGAAAACGACGGAAAACTCCGAACAGCTAGGTCGACGAGTGGGACCTCGAATCGAACCCGGCACTTCTTGTGTATTTGCTTTGAGCACAGAACCGCTTGACCACTGTTGAGACCGTCGAAAAACAAGACGTTGTTAAAAATGATATTTATTAGGTTAAAAAACGTTGATTTAGAGAACCGGATCCCATAATTAATATTATTTTAAAGGACAAGTACATACGGCACATTTCTACTAGATATCTCAGATTATCACTTTATGAAAATAATAAATATATTTGAAAAAGTCATAAAAATCTGTAATATCTACTTTAAATACTTTTAATATATCTTAAATTATTTATATATAATTATATATGTAATCAATTTCAATTATAAGTTTTCTGTTCCTATATATTTTCTATCTAAGTAACAGCAACGGCATTTTTACAGAAACATTAGTAAGTGATGGGATGGTTGGGTTTTGCGCACTACTGCTGCGCAGACGGGCAATTGGCGACGGTCTGGGACACACCCCTAGAGGTGGTCTGAAACATTACTAAGAAATCTGATTATACATTAAATAAATGCAATAAGAAAACGCGATGCAACTTAAATAGTTCATTTGTAGAAAAGCTAAACAATTGTTTTAAAAATATCATTAGAAAATTATCTTTAAAAAGAAAAAAAACTAGTACGTTGTGGCCACCACAAGACTTTCTTCTATATTTTCCTATACAAATTCACTCAGTAACAATATTAATAATAATAATTATACTTTTTTTTTTTTTTTTAAGTTTAAAAAAAATCGATAACTTTGCTTTAAATTATCACGGATTTATAGTTCAACCATTAATTTTAAAGGTATTGACGAGACCTTTCGAAAGATGCCTATCTTGAAAATTTACCCCCTCCGGGAAGCGATGCACCCACATGCACAGAATTTTTTTCTAGTTAACTAATACTATTATCAATAATTCATATTAATTTTACAATCACAAGTTAAAAATAACTTTCATTATGTACATTTATACGAAATTTTGTCCTATACTGCCATGTTAAAAATTTAGAAAAAATGCGATCACAGCGCCACCTGCTGAGCGATTGATCTCCAAATGTAATCAGCGCCAGTTTGTGTCAGGGTGCAACTAAATACCAAGTTTGGTTAAATTTCGTTCATTGGTTCGTGAGATACAGCGTCCACAACAAAATTGATACACGCAGGCAGACAGACATTTTCAAAAAACTATCAGTTCGTGTTCAGGACATCCCAAAACGTGTAAATCCATCAAATAACGGAGGTCGAAAATTTTCACGAATCCAATACTTTCTCTATATTACATATATAAGAAAGTAAAAAAAAAAAAAAAAAAAAAAAAAAAGAGAGAGAGAGAGAGAGAGAAATGTTTCAGCTTTTTGCTACATAAAATTTAATTTAAGAGTAAAATTTTTATCTTTTGAAAATAAAGACGTAATGGAATGAGTTTTTTTAATACTTTCTTTTATATAAAGAAAATATTCGATTTCTCGGAATTTTCATCCTCCAGTTCTTGATTTACTTACAAGTTTTGATACGTTCTGAACACGATTTGACCATTTATTTAGAAATTGTCTGTGTGTTTCTTTCTCTGTGCATAAATAATTTTGTATTTGGTCGGTGTATCTCCCGAAACAATGGAAGAACTTTAATTAAATTTGATATTTATTTTAATTTTGACCTAAACTGGTGTTGAGTGCAATCGAGACTCAATCGCTTATCGAATGCTGCTGTCACATCACTTTTTTTCATAAATTTTAAAATGTCAGTATAGGAAAAATTTCGAATAAATTTACATAATAAAACTTGTTTTAACATTCCAATGTAATGACAGTAATAGTTTACGAAGGAAATATTTTTCTTCATGGAGGCATCGTCACACCCCATCTTTTCATCGGGGATGTAAATTTTTAAAATAGATATCTTACAAATGAATTTGTCAATATCTTTAAAACAATTTTTTAACGCATACCTGTAATAATTAAAAAAATATATATATATATCCCCTTATTTAAAAAAAAAAAAAAAAAAAAAGAAATCGCTTTAATGAAAAATCTAATTTTTCTAAACAAAGTTACAAATGAAACATAAAACATTGATAATAAACCAAAAAACATCCAATTTTTAATAAAATCACACAATCAACTGTGGAAGAAAATCATGTATTTATTGAAATTTTATTTTTCCGACTGAGTGAAAATAATGCCTGGACCGGGACTCGAACCCCGGATCTTTGACTAGTCACGAATAAAGTCCAGGCATTATTTTCACTCAGTCGGAAAAATAAAATTTCAATAAATATATGATTTTCTTCCACAGTTGATTGTGTGATTTTATTAAAAATTTTATTTCATTCCCCCATTGTTTAATGGTGTTTTCCATTTCCTGCGGCTTATTTCTGTTGAGCTATCTAAATGATAGACCAGATTGTTTCTACCTAAAGGGTTGTCTGAGTGAGTAATGCTGACCGGGATGTCGGCTTGGATAGCTCAATTGGTAGAGCCTTGACCTTGTAAGTCAAAGATCCGGGGTTCGAGTCCCAGTCCAGGCATTATTTTCACTCAGTCAGAAAAATAAAATTTCAATAAATATACAAAAAACATCCATTTTAATGCATTTAAATAAAACTGAGTTCAATTTCACAGATATTGAATTTGTATATACACTGAAAATGAAATTTTAAAATATATATATATTGCGAATGTGATAACTTTCATTTACGGTGTTTTATACTAGTTTTAAAAGTAATTTACGCATTTTAATTGAATTTATTATAATAGAAAATTTGATTGAATAATCACTAATTGCGAATCCGACGCAAAAATGTAAACACAGATGTAAATCTATAGTTGAATCAAAAAAGAAAATGTATTAATATATATATATTTCTAAATTCTAGAATAAAATGTATATGTATTTCACTTTTGATAAGCAACATTCTAAATTTAACATAATGTAAACTTCAGCTTTAGAAATTTTACTGGATATTTTATATATATATATATATATATATATCTTTTTTTTTTTTTTTTTATCATATCTATAGCTTAAGTACATTCTATGCCAATTTAAGTAAAAAATTGTCAAAAATTTTTTATAACTTTGGTATTTATACAGGTTGAATATTCTTATTAAACACACACCACAATCCTCAATATTGATAAATAAACATTTCCTTCACTAATTTTAATCTATTAATTAAAAAAAAAAAAATTCAATGTTTTAATTTATTTAAATTTAAATTTTAGTATTTGGTTGCCGAATATTAAATTTCCACATCCGAAATTTTATAACTTTGGTATTTATACAGGTTGAATAATCTTATTAAACACACACCACAATCCTCAATATTAATAAATAAACATTTCCTTCACTAATTTTAATCTATTAATAAAAAAAAATCAATGTTTTAATTTATTTAAATTTAAATTTTAGTATTTGGTTGCCGAATATTAAATTTCCACATCCGAAATTTTATAACTTTGGTATTTATACAGGTTGAATAATCTTATTAAACACACACCACAATCCTCAATATTGATAAATAAACATTTCCTTCACTAATTTTAATCTATCAATAAAAAAAAAAAAATCAATGTTTTAATTTATTTAAATTTAAATTTTAGTATTTGGTTGCCGAATATTAAATTTCCACATCCGAAATTTTATAACTTTGGTATTTATACAGGTTGTATAATCTTATTATACACACACCACAATCCTCAATATTGATAAATAAACATTTCCTTCACTTATGTTAATCTATTAATAAATAATAAAAAAAAAAAAATCAATGTTTTAATTTTTTAATTTATTTAAATTTAAATTTTAGTATTTGGTTGCCGAATATTAAATTTCCACATCCGAAATTTTATAACTTTGGTATTTATACAGGTTGAATATTCTTATTAAACACACACCACAATCCTCAACATCGGTAAATAAACATTTCCTTCTCTAACTTTAATCTATTAACCAAAATATTTCAATGTTTTAATTTATTTAACATTTATTTTTGTTTTTAGCATTCGGTTGCTGAATATTAAAATATCGATTCGTGCCAACTATTCCTTATTGCCTATCAAATACTAACCAAATATTCGGTGTAACTCTAATATATAAAAAATTACACGCGGATATTATTACAACTATTGTACTATTTTGCATAAAAGGCTATCTTAAACTAAAGGTTAAAATAAATCTATTATTAAATCGAAGAATTTATACAGTTTTATAAAAAATGACAAAATAATCTTATATTTTCTATTTAATTTATTTTGTTTCAAACTCTGGATAAAAGTTACTTAATAGCATTGTAATTTGTAAATTGTTAAAATATTTATTTATTTATTTTAATTTCCCTGTTTTAATATTAAGTATGTCATAAGAAAAAGAAATTCTTAAACCTTTTCTTATGCTTTAAAGAAAGAAAGGAATTTTTTTTTTTTTTTTTTTTTTTTTTTTTTTGTTATTATTTTCCTGTACATAAAAAAGAAGAAGAAGAAGACTTAGTGTATTTTTTTCTTTTTGAAATCTTATAAATTGTTAATTTTATAATTTCATTCTTCATTAGAATTTCATGATAAAAAAAATTTACACACGATCTTCAAATTTTAACACGTCGCAGATATGAAAAAATCTGGAGTGACTCCACTCGACTTTCCGAACATTGAGTAATTAACAGTTTTGTAGATAAAGTAAAGAAAGAGTAGTTGTTAAACAAACAAAAGAGAGAAAACCATAATAGAGTGTTTGAGTATTTTTCTCCATCTATTACACGTTGTTTTATTTAACGCTACTGAACTTTGAGCCCATAGATCATAATGACAAAGAAATTTTCGTTGTGTCCCTGTAAAAACCTATAAATGTTAGATTCACCAAAATGCTTATAGTTAGTGCAACAGTGATTTATAATACTCATATAAATTTTCAGCTGAATTCAATAAGGCGTTTAGATGCTATCGTACTTTTAAAAATTTAGTCCCATAGGCCATAATGATAAAGAATTTTTCTTTGTGTCCCTGTAAAAAAACTGTAAGTGCTAGATTCACCAAAATCTATACAGTTAGTTCAACTGTGATCTATAACATGTGTACAATTTTTTTGCTCGGATTAATAAGGCGTTTAGACACTATCACATTTTTAAAAATTTGGCCCCATAGGCATAATGATAAAGAATTTTTCTTTGTGTCCCTGTAAAAAAACTATAAGTGCTAGATTCTCCAAAATCTATACAGATTGAGTATTTGTGATCTATAATATGTGTATAAAATTTTTGCTCAATTGAATAAGGCGTTTAGATGCTATCGCACTTTTAAGATTTTGCTCCCATAGGCCATAATGATAAAGAATTTTTCTTTGTGTCCCTGTAAAAAAACTATAAGTGCTAGATTCACCAAAATCTATAGGGTTCGTACTATGGTGACTTACAATATGCGTACCAACTTTCAGGTTAATCGAACGAAGCGTTTAGACGCTAGCGTGTTCACCCACAGACATACACACATACACACATACACACATACACACACACATACATACATCATCGTAAAAATAGTGAAAACGGACTCAGGGGACCTCAAAACGTATAGAAACATCAAAATCTCGAATTCGGATTTTTGACATGATTACAATACTTTCCTCACTATAGTGTTCGGAAAGTAAAAAGTCTGGAGTGACTCCACTCGACTTTCCGAACATTGAGTAATTAACAAGTTTTGTAGATAAAGTAAAGAAAGAGGAGTTCTTAAACAAAAAAAAAAAAAAAAAAAAAAAAAAAAAAGAGAGAGAGAGAGAGAGAGAGAGAGAGAAAACCATAATAGAGTGTTTGAGTATTTTTCTCCATATATTACACGATGTTTTATTTAACGCTACTGAACTTTGAGCCCATAAGATCATAATGAAAAGGAATTTTCCGTTGTGTCCCTGTCCCTGTAAAAACCTATAAATGCTAGATTCACCAAAATGCTTATATTTAGTGCAATAGTGATTTATAATATTCATATAAATTTTCAGCTCAATTGAATAAGGCGTTTAGATGCTATCGCACTTTTAAAAATTGGGTCCCATAGGCCATAATAATAAAGAATTTTTCTTTGTGTCCTTGTAAAAAAAAACTGTAAGTGCTAAATTCCCCAAAATCTATACAGTTGGTGAAACTGTGACCTATAACATGGGTACAAATTTTTTGCTCAGATTAATAAAGCGTTTAGACGCTGTCGCACTTTTAAAAATTTGGCCCCATAAGCCATAATGATAAAGAATTTTTCCTGGTGTCCCTGTAAAAAAAACTATAAGTGCTAGATTCACCAAATTCAATAGGGTTCGTACTATGGTGACTTACAATATACGTACCAACTTTCAGCTTATTTGAACAAAGCGTTTAGACGCTAGCGTGTTCACTCACACACATACACACACACATACATACATTATCGTGAAAATAGTGAAAACGGACTCAGAGGACCTCGAAACGTATAGAAACATCAAAATCTCAAATTCGGATTTTTGACATGATTACAATACTTTCCTCACTATAGTGTTTGGAAAGTAAAAATACTAGACTCGTGATAGTAAAAAAAGAGTCAGTAGTAAAATAATGAGTGAATACAGATATGTTTAAATGAAAACTTATCTGTCATTATTCTAAAGTAATTTATCATTTTTCTAAATAATAAGATTTATAATTTTTAAACGGACTCGAAAGAGTAAATTTTAGAAATAGCATCAAATTAAAATAATGAAGAAAATTTTGTACGCAAACATCATAAATTCCAAAACCAAACAATGATTGTTTCGAATCGAAATAATTAGGCTTGATCTTTCTTCGACGTTCTTAAAACATTAAAGTAAGCACAAGTCTTGCTTGTTCTTAACTTTTCACCTGGCGAAGGATCATACTAAATTATTTCCATCCGAAATAACTATTGCGAGTTTTTATATTTTTATGGTGTTCTTTTACAAAGTTCGTTTATTCATCTATTTATCAACAAATACAAGTATTTTGTGGATACATATATACAATCGGTAACAAAAGTATCCGAACACTAGCAAAAATTGCTATGTAAAAAAAGTACACTTAATACCCCTAACAGCACATTTCATTCACAAGGCATCCTCAGGATATCCTATGGATGAAAGTACGTCTAAGGGACATCCTCAGGATGTGTCGCAGATATCCAGCAAATAAATGAATATGGAAAAGCTAAAAAGAATGAAAAGCGCCGTAAAAGGTGCCATAACAAAAATTGAATCCTTCGTTGATTTGAACTCTGAAAATATTTCTTGTTCCACAACTGAACTTGAAATAAAAATTAGAAAGCTATCTGAGTTGCAAGGCAAAATGAGTGATATCCGGATCCAATATTATGATATTCCGGACATAAAGGACTTACCTGCAATCGAAAATGAAATAGATGAACTTGAAGATCGCCTTGAAAGAATTGAGGTAAGACTCAATTTACTTCTTAAATCTGTTAAACTTTCTGAGAACAATTCTAGTAAAAATGAAAGTTTAGAATTTAAAAGTTCTGATGAAATTAATGTCCGGCTGCCGGACATCCCTTTACCTATTTTTAATGGTAAAAATTGAAGATTTTTCCATATTTAAAATACAATTCAATAACTTAATTTCTAACAATACTAAACTAAATGATTCACAGAAATTGTTTTACCTTCGTGCATCTTTAACTGGTGATGCGAAAAAACTAGAAAGTCCTGATGATACATTCACCTCACTATTTAATGCACTTATAGAAAGATTCGAAAACCACCGAATTTTAATTGACACTCATCTATCAGCAATAATGCATTATGAAAAAATAAATCGGGAATCGTTTAACGAACTGAGATCTTTTATTGATTGTATAAATAAAAATATGAGAGCACTGAGTGTTTTAGATTATAAGAGAAATAATTTATCGGATGCAATGCTCATTAATATTATATTATTAAAGGTAGATAAAGAAACAAGAAATTTGTTTGAATATTCAGTCAAAAAAACAGAATATCCAAAATTTGAGGAATTAATGTCATTTTTGGAAAGTCGAATGCCACTCTAGAGAGCGTATCTAGAAATTCCGCTGAAAAAATCGTAAATAAGAACAGTTTTCATCCCAAAACGAAAACCTTTATGCTTAATTCTGCATGTAATTCAAAGGTAAAAAATTGTATTCTGTGTAAAAATTTGCATAATTTAAACAAATGTCCCGAGTTTCTAAAAATGAATATATCTGAAAGATTCGATTTCAAAAAATCTGTATTACTGAGTACGTGTTTTGTTTTGTTCAAGATAAATACGGAAAGAGAGTGAAGATGCGTTTTCTTTTAGACTCTGCGTGTAATGCGAATATATTAATTGCCGATTGCGCTAATATATTAGGATTGAAATCAAAGGTTATAAACACTCCTATTACTGGATTAAATAACTCTTCTTATAACGTTAAGAGAAAAATTAGTAGTATTATTTCCAACGTAGATGAAAGTTTTAAGGAAAACATAGACTTTTTAATTGTTCCCAAAATCACAGAATATATCCCAACAAATAAATTAGATATATCAAAAATTAATTTACCAAATTTAGTAGAGTTTGCTGATCCCATGTTTTACAACCTGGAAAAATACACGGCATTATAGGTAGTGAACTGTTTTATAGAATTTTAAAACCTAATTCAGTTCAAATTAGTGATAAATTATTTTTACAAGATTCTGTTTTTGGCTGGATTCCTACAGGGGTTTTAGAAGAAACGGTTCCATTAAATAGTAAGGAGAATCAATGTTATTTTATAACAAAGTTTGATGAAATCAATAACAACTTAAGCCGATTCTGGCAATTGAAATCCATTGGAATTCAGCCCGATGATTTAAAACCAGTAGAGAAATATCAAGCCCAACAAATTTTTTACAAAACTGCCAGATTTGTGAACGATAGGTATGAAGTGCAGTTGCCTTAGAAAACGGATCCGAAACAGCTGCACAATAACTTTACTCTAGTGAAAAAACGACTAGAATTTTTACAAAGGAAATTTTATCGGGATCCTGAACTCTTTCAAAATTATTCTAAAATTATAAATGAGTATTTAAATGAAGGTATTATTGAGCAAGTTGAAAGTAGTGAGCCAATGTTAGATAAGGGAATTTATTACATACCTCATCATGCTGTCTGTAAGGAAGACAAGCTTACTACGAAAGTTCGCATAGTTTTTGATGCAAGTTTCCATGATAACAATCAATTTTCTTTAAATGACTGTGGCCTAGTAACAATTTAAACCCACTTCTCTTTGACATTTTAATTCATTTCCGACTCAACGAAATAGCCTTCTCTGCCGATATCGAGAAAGCATTTTTACAGATATCCCTTGCAGAGAAGGATCGTGATGTTGTGCGGTTTTTATGGTTTGAAAAGGATTTTAGATCTCTTGAAAATTTGAAAACATTAAGATTTAAACGTGTTCTTTTTGGTGTTAATGCATCCCCATTTCTCTTGTCAGCTACTATTAAAAACCATATATCTCAATTTAGTGATCGATATCCAAAAACCGTCCATCTTCTCGACAATTATATTTATGTTGACGATTTCATCTCTGGCGAAGATACTGTGGAAAAGGCTCTTGAAATTTCTCTTGAGGCTAAAGAAATTATGTCTCAAGCAGGAATGAGTTTAAGAAAAGGGATTACAAACGATGATGCGTTAATGAAATTCTGGCATAAAAAAGGCTTAAATACGCAATTAGAGCACTCTACAATCAGCTTTAGGAAGTAATCTAGCAAAGGTCTTAGGCATGGCCTGGAAGACAGAAGAGGATTGTCTAACCTTAGAAGTAAAGAGTTTATTAGAATTTTTGTCCTCTAAGAAAAGTTCAAAACGTCTCCTATTGCAAGCACTTGGGAACATATTTGACCCTCTGGGTCTGCTCACGCCTTTCACCATTAGAGTCAAGTGCCCATTTCAAGAATTATGGATGAAGAAAATACCCTGGGACGGACAGTTGCCAGCCGATGTCCAAGGAAAATGGTGTGAAGAGCTTCCTAGATTGTCTGAAGTAAAAATTCCTAGAAAAATCCTAAGTTGCTCGAACCAGGTACTTGCAGTGGAAATACACGCATTTTCCGATGCCAGTAAGGCAGCGTATGGCACTGCTATTTATCTGCGTATACAGACAGAAAATAATATAGAAGTCAACCTCATAACATCTAAGAGTCGTGTTGCTCCCTTAAAAGAAATTTCCTTACCTAGATTAGAGTTGCTTGGTGCCCTATTAAGTGCAAGACTGACCCACAATATAAAACCTATCATAGATCAAAAAGCAATGTCTACAGTTTGCTACTGGTCCGACTCCAAGATAACATTGTACTGGATAAAGGGCTCGGCCAAACGTTGAAAACAATTTGTGGCAAATCGCGTAACAGAAATAAAAACTATAAGTAATCCGAATTCCTGGCACCATTGCTCCGGAAAGAACAATCTTGCTGATTTGTTGACCCGAGGGACTAGTGCAAATTCACTTTTAGACAGTTCCATGTGGTAGCACGGACTACCTTTCTTGACTGATCCGTACTTGCAAACCTCAGACGAGGACATTAATGTGCCAGAAAGTGACTATTATTCTGAGGCTAAAAAAGGTCTTAATGATCCTGAACTTAATTTTTCCTTTTATGTAACTACCCAACCTTTCAGTTTTGTTGAAAACATTTTAACCATTAGTAATAGTTTTACTAAAATTGTGCATGTTTTAGCGTTTATTTTCAGGTTTATAAGTAATATAAGACATCCAGCGGAAAGAAAAACTGGATAATTAGGTCCAGAAGAAAAAAGGGCTGCACAAAATTTCATACTAAAGACCATACAGGAGGGAGAATTTGGGAAAGATATAACAGGTATAAAATTTAATAATTGTATTTCTCCTAGCAGCAGGCTTCGCCCCCTGACACCATTTTTAGATTCGAATGGTTTATTAAGAATTGGAGGTAGGTTACATAACGCAGATTTGAACTATAAGGATAAACATCCTATAATATTGCCAAAGGATAAGTTCAGTGAGATAATTATTAAACATTTTCATGAGAAATTTCACCATTCAGGTCCTCAGACATTACTTTATAACATTAGGCAAGAATATTGGCCCTTAAATGGTCGAAATGCATGTCGTAAAATTATCCATAATTGTGTCAAATGTTTTAGAGCTAACCCTAAGCTATACTCTCAAAAAATGGGTGATCTGCCTAAAGAGAGGATAAATCCTGTTTTCGCATTTAATAGTACAGGCATAGATCTTTGTGGCCCATTTTTTTTATAAAAAATAAGCATCAAAGAAAAGGGGCCCCCATTAAAATTTATGTTGCTCTTTTCGTTTGCCTTACAACTAAGGCAATACACCTAGAAATCGTCTCTGACGTAACTTCAGAGTCACTAATTGCTGCCTTGAAACGTTTTATCGACAGACGAGGTAAGTGTGCTAAAATCTTTTCGGACAATGGGAGTAATCTTGTTCGAGCTGATAAAGACTTTTAAATTAGTTACCCAACAAGATGAAAATTTGGCAAATTTTTCCTTAAATGAGAAAATAGAATGGAGATTTATTCCTCCCAGGGCACCAAATTTTGGTGGCTTATGGGAAGCCGGTATTAAATCTTTTAAGTATTATTACAAGCGTATTATAGGTGATGCTAAACTGACGTACGAAGCCTTTCAAACCATCATGATTCAAATTGAATACATGTTGAATTCACGTCCATTAACCCCTCTTTCGGCCGACGTAGAGGATTTGGAAATTTTGACCCCTGGTCATTTTCTTATCGATCGATCGTTAACGGTCATCCCCGAGCCCTCACTGACCAACATTCAAATCAATAAATTAAATTTGGGGCAACAAACTTGTAAATTAACTCAAACATTTTGGAAATTTTGGTCTAACAATTACTTAAATAATCTACAGCAAAGGACTAAGTGGTACTTTGAAAAATAAAACGTAAAGGTAGGCGATATGGTCGTCATAAAAGAAGATAATTTGCCCCCTCTAAAATGGTTACTAGGCCGCATTACTAAAACCTATATTGGAAGGGATAATATTGTTAGAGTTGCAGATATTCGTACAAAAAATGGAATACTGAAAAGAGCTATTTCCAAATTAGCTATTTTGCCAATTAATGATTTAAAAAAAAATATTTTCCTTGTGTGTACCTTCTTATATTACATTTAGTATTACTGTATGATGTGCCTTTATAATATTCTTGTGCATAATTGTATTTTTGTATTTCAATTCTTGTTTATTATTATATTGCATTGTGTAACATTTATTATTATATTGCTTCATCTCTAACCCGAACTTTGAATGTGCTGCGCACATTGCAACGCGGCGCGGCATGTTCGGACATCTACGCATGTCGAACGAGAACCGCGGGCTTTCGTGGTCACGTGACCATATCAAGAATTCAGTTGTTGTTTGGCTTTCGGCTGCAATAGAAGTCGAATTGCCTAGCGGGTATATCCCCATTTTGTAACCGCGGGTTTTATCCCCAAAAGTATGTATAAGCGGGTTTATCCCCACATTATAACTGCAGGGTTTGTCCCCTTCTATCTTTTACGTCAAATATGTGTAGTGTGTGTTGTTTTGTACTGTGTCGTCGATTTAGAAATATGAAAAATAACTGAAGGTTATCATCTATTAATTAACACACACCAATCTCCTACAGGATGCACTATGAATAAGTGGGCTGTTAGGGACAGTTTTGTTAAATAAATCCTTGTCGAATCCTGTTCTTAGTCAGTCTAAGAACACGATTCGATAAGGATTTATTTAACAAAACCGTATGAAGTGTACTTTTTTCACACAGGAATTTTTGCTAATGTTCGGACACTTTTGTTACCGACTGTATAATTTGAATAATTTAGTACCATTGTAACACTCAGCAGACAGAAGATAGATGAAGATACCAACATAAAATTAAATTTTAATTGAGATTTATTTCAAATAAAAATTGTCACGATATTAATTTAATTTGAGTACCAATGATTAGTAAAAACATGTTAAAGTACTTACGCAGAAGAGAAATGACACTAACATAACACATAAGCCTAACGATGAGATAATTTGCAAAAAATATGAACTATTAGTAACAGTCAACATTTTAGAGAAAAGAGAAAGGCAGGGGTGAAACTTTTCAGGGGCTACCCCTGAATTCAGGGTTTTTGAAATTTTTGCTGTTTCTGATTTTCATGTAAATTATTTTGTTTTTACAGAAATTTCTTATTTTGAATGTTTAGTTTGCCTTATAATTTATTAAGAACTCTTCAAATATCATTTAATACAGGTGGCCATATGATATTTCATTATTAAATCTTCCCTATCTGCATGCAAATATGAGTTTTCAGGGTTTTTGCATGCTAGGTAGTTTCACCCCTGGAAAGGATAAAATTACCAAAGAGTTCCGTTAAAAGGGAAAAAAACGGGGGAATTCATGAATTGAAAATTGGAATTTTAAATGCTGAAAAATAGAAAGGTTCACTCATCAGGAAACTTGCATTTCTATCAGCATATGCAAGATTTCGGAAAACTGTATAGCTAATTCCAGCAAATATACAGCTCAAGTCTCTATCTTGCAACTAAACAAAATAAAAAAGGAAATTAAATTAATCAATAACACAATATATATATATATATATATTTTTTGAATGGACTTAACGCTACGTTCCAAATGTAATGCGTTTCTGATTTCATCCAGCCTTGTTTCTATATCTTTTCGTCTGATAAATGGTCTTGTACAGTTATTTCGATTTGAAACGATTATCAGGAATTCTTGAAACTTTATGGTGATCGCAAAAATTTTATTCATCACATTTTTTAAAAGCATTTCAGTACATTTTACTGCACTTGTATAGAAGTATCCCTGGACCTTTCAAAAGAAGAAAATGAGTGAAGATATCGATTTTTCATTTTTTCGCTAAAAATGTGCTTTGACATTTCGAATATACCTGAAAAAAAAAAAAAAAAAATTTATTTGATCGTTATAAGCGTAGTAAATCTTTAAATTGCGTTTCCATTCTTTGAGTTATAGCATATATTCTTATGGTTACAACAAAAATTTAGCGACAAAATATAGAAAACTGTAGAAAAAAAAATATATATATATAATTTTTATTTATGTAATTCCTGTTTTTTCTATAAAAATATCTTTCTTTGTTAATAACATTTCGTAAAATACATATGATACATTAGGTCTTTGCATAAATTCGTGCGGTTTTTTATTGCTTCATTTCATAAAAATACATCAAATTAAATGACAATTTTTAATAAAAATACTCTCCATTACTTTCTACAACCTTTGCCCATTTTTCGGGTAACAAATGTATACTACGGCGATAGAAGCTCTCGTCTTTAGAGGCAATAAAATGATCCGCGTCCGCACGAACTTTTGCAACGACCTAATAATTAAAAGTTTCTTTAAAAAAAAAAATGAAAAGGTGCTGCGTCCTTTTATTTTATTAACTTGGTTTTCTTAAATTAGTGATTTTCCTTCAAACTATTACAGCAATTGTAAAAGAATAAAATTTAATTAATAGCTGTATAATTAACAATTTCATCATCATTATTAATTAATTTCAAGTAATGGGATATTACATTTAATTTTTTTAAGGCATTTTACCTCGTCTTCCCCCCCCCTTCACAGCCTTTAGTAAGTAATAAATCTCGCCCCGTAGTGAAAACCAAAAATCGGCGCCTGTTTTAGACAAGATGAAAATTGTATAATTGAAAACGTTGCTCTCATTTTTTAGTTTTATTCAAACTAGAAAAAAAAAAAAAAAAAAAAAAAAAAAAAAAAGCCTTTAAAAACTGGATATTTGTTGTAACATGGTAATTAAAATTAATAACAGACCATCTTCTCGGGGCCATATCCGGTATCTAGAACGAGGCTTTCATGGCTCGAGCCCTCCCCACGAAATTTTCTGAGACAAATTTTGTCCTGTTTTCAACTGATCAAATAAAAAACTTTAAAAAATGAATATTTTTCTCCATAATATCTTTTTTTGCTTGTTTGTGAAACATTATTTAATTCTGTACCATTCATTACTAAGATTAAAAAGAAAAAAAAAAAAAAATCATTCAACATCAATAATAATAATAACTATTTTCTTAAATATCATTAGAAGTGATAGATATTTTTAATCATTTATTTTGTGAAACATCTCAACTTGTATGATTATGTAACTGTATGAAAAACGGTAACCGAAACCGGCAGTTGTTAAGATGTAGTCAGTTTGTTGACATGTGCACGTTATGATTCAAGATAAGTTTTTACCTTTTATTTTATCCTTAAATATGTTTCACCTTTCTGTATATATTAAACAAGATTTTCTTATGAAACCGTGTTCTTCAAATTGGTAGATAGAACGTGGTTTGAAGAGTTGCTGGAAAGTTTAAAATAAGCAGCGAATCCAAGATACGCGTGTTAGGCCTAACAGCTAACAGCATAGTAACGTACGTTAAAGATTTTTTTTCCTGCTTATTATTTACGAAATGGATCATCTGAATTCAGCCAGAATCGAGCAACTAAATGAAAATAATTATGCAATCTGGAGCATGAAGATTGAAGCATTATTGGATGCCAGAGAATTATTTGAGGAAGTAATACTAAAAGAAGAACCGGTGAAAGACGAAGCTAATGCAGATAGCGTACGCGATCATAAAACGTGGTCGAAGAAAAATAAGGAAGCATTGGGAATAATTGTTCTTAGCCTAACAGCGGAGCAAGCCATAATATATAAAGGAATAAAACAGGCAAGACAGATTTGGGAAGCAATCAAAATACGTTTTGAAGGTGCAGTAGAAGATAGAAGAACTGATTTGTTGTTGGACTTAACAAGATTGAAAAAGATGGAAAATGAAAGCATTGATGAATATATTACAAGATCGCAAGGCCTCTCACAACAAATAAATGAATTGGGAAAACAAGTGACAGAAAGAGAATTAGTAAGGTATATAGTAGAAGGTTTACCAGAGAAGTATGAAAGCATTATGCTGGCTTTATCAGCTAATCGAGGAATAAAGTTTGTGGACTTAAGACAAACGTTATTAAATTTTGAGAAAAAAGAACAAGACAGAAAAAACTGAATTTAGAGCCTACAAAATTCAAGATAAAAGTAAGCCAAAACCAAAATCCTGTTTTGTCTGCTCCAAGCCAGGACATCTACAAAAAGATTGTTGGTTTGCAAAGAATAATAAAAGGAGAAACCCTGGAAAACCAAACACAGGTATGAGGAATTCAAATTACAAAAATGAACATGCAAGAATTTCAAGAGAGAGATCAACATCAGGGAAAGAATCAGCTTTAACAACTAATGAAGAATTGATTATTAAAGAAGACATGAGTGAATGGCATCTGGACTCTGCTTGCACATCACACATGACTCCTAATGAAACCTGGATGGAAAACATTAAAGAAGAAAACAAAATCATTAGTGTGGCTGAAGAAGGCAGAAATATTGAATCAACATACACAGGTGAAATAAGAGCCACTACAGCTGAAGGAGACATGAACAGTATCAGGTTAAAGAATGTTTTATGCGTCCCAAAGCTGAGGTGTAATTTGATGTCTGTACCAAGCATTGTGAAAAATGGAAATGAAGTTGTGCTCAACAAGCAAGGAGCTTACATTTATGATGAAGATGGAGAATTGATATGTGAAGGGAAATTGAAAGAAAACATGTTCATTGTGAAATTAATGGCCCAGAAGGTTGAAGAAGATGATGAAGCGTGTTTCAAAATTAAAGAAAACTCGTATGAATTATGGCACAAGCGACTTGGCCATGTTAATCCAGAATATTTGAAAATGATGTTGACAAAGAATATGGTTCGAGGACTAGGAAAATTGGAAGGTGAAATAAAAATCTGTGATTCATGTATAAGAGGGAAGATGACAAGTTGTTCGCATGAAAACACCTTCTCTGAAACATCAAAAGAACCACTTGAAGCTTTACATGTGGATTTATGTGGCCCATTCAGAATAGCCTCCATGAATGATAAGAGGTACATGATGACGGTTGTTGATCAATTTTCAAGAAGGTATTTTGTTGAGTTTTTGAAAACCAAAAATGAAGCAAGTAGAGCTTTGCAAAACCTTATAAGAAGGAGAGAAAATGAACTTAATGCTAAGGTTAAAAGAATCCGATCTGATAATGGCCTGGAGTTTATTAATGAAGAACTTAATCAATATTTTAACCAGAAAGGTATAAAGCATGAAAAAACAACATACTACTCCCCGAAGAGTAATGGAGCTGCAGAGAGGGCAAACAGAACTTTACTTGATAAAGCAAGAACTCTTCTGATAGATAGTAATCTACCATTGTACTTTTGGGCCGAAGCAGTTGCAACTGCAGAATACATGCACAATATAACTCCTACTAAGAGTCGCAAAGACAAAACACCAATGGAACTTTGGAGTAATAAAAAGCCTTCTGTTCGACATCTCAAGCCATTTGGATGTACAGCATATTACAAAATTCATAACAACAAAAGACATAAGTTAGAAGCTAAGGCCAAAAAGGGTGTGTTCATTGGATACTCAAGAGAGAGGAAGGCATATAGAATATTTGACATAGAAGAGAGAAAAGTATACGAAACATCTGATGTAATATTTGATGAACTAACAAATGGATATGTTGCAGACGAATCCCCGAATAAACAAATGAATTATATGGAAATACATTATTGCATAGGTGATAAAGAAGATTCTAAGAAGGATGATTTACCAGTTGAAGTATCAGATCCAGAGGAACAAATGGACACATCAGTAAATAGTGATGAACAAATTATGAGCAACTCAGATGAAGAAAGTGAAGAAGATCAAAATGAACCTCGAAGACCTGTCAGAAACAGAAAAATGCCTACAAGATACAATGAATATGAAGTATATGTAGTAACAGATTTCACACCTGAAAAATATGAAAATGCCATAACATCTGATGAAAAGGATCAATGGGTATGTGCAATGAACGATGAAATTAATTCCTTAGAAATGCATCACGTATGGGAGCCAGTGGAAAGACCTAAGAATAAGAAAGTAATTAAAAGTCGTTGGGTATACAAGATTAAAAAATTGGAAGATGAGAAGTACTACAAGGCAAGACTTGTTGCAGTTGGTTGTGGGCAAAAACAAGGCATAGACTTTGAGGAAAGTTTTAGCCCAGTCATGAAGTGGGATTCATTAAGAGTCCTTCTGGCACTTGCAGCGACAAAGAATTCCATTATGAAATTCTATGATGTTAAAACAGCCTACCTAAATGGAATACTAAATGAAGAAATTTTCATGGAACCACCAAAAGGTTATGAGCTACCTGATGACAAAGTTTACTTAATCAAGCGCAGCATCTATGGCTTACCACAATCAGGAAGATGTTGGTATGATAGATTCAGCAAAATATTAGAGGAAGCAGGATTAATGAGGCTCAAATCGGATCCTTCAGTATATACTAGGAAAGAAGGGGTAAGACTACTATATAACAGGCTGAATCATTCGCCGCCATTTGTACGTCAAGTGATTATATTCATGTTGGAATATATGTGGATGATTTCCTGGTTGTAGCAAGTACTAAAGAAATGATTGATAAACTAATAGGAAATGTAAAGAAAAATATTGAAATTAAAGAAACAACAGATACAAATATATTTTTGGGATTACAGGTAAATCAGACAAGTGAAGAAATAATTTTGTCCCAAAGAAATTATGTGATGAGGATCTTGGAAAAATTTAATATGCAAGATTGCAACCCAGTGAGAACTCCAGGTATGGCAGGAGATAAACAACTGGACGACTATGAAAAGTCAAAGTCTTTTCCACAGAAAATATATCAAGAAGCAGTTGGGTCTGTAATGTATTTGGCAACTGGAACTCGACCAGACATTGCCTACACTGTGAGCAGATTATCACAATATAATCGAGATCCAAGAGAAGTGCATTGGACAGCAATCAAACGACTTTTTCGATACCTGAAAGGAACTATGGACTATTGCCTAAAGTTCAGGACAACAAGTGGAAAACTTAATGCATGTACAGATGCTAGTTGGAGTACAACACCGGATGCAAAGTCATATAGTGGATACTTGCTAAAGATAGGAGAATCACTTGTTGGTTGGAAAAGTGGCAAGCAAAAACTAGTGGCATTATCTACAATGGAAGCAGAATTAATTGCTGCTTGTGATTGTGTTTGTGCGGTTAGATGGACTAGTAGTTTATTAGATGAATTGGAAGAGAATAACCGAATAATTACACCCATAGATATCAGGACTGATAGCAAGGCTTTAATTGATTGGATTAACAACCAGAAGGTAAGTTGTCGTACTAGACATATAAATAGAAAGTTCTATTTCATTAAAGATGATAAAGAACGAGGTGCTATACAGTTCATTCATCAGAGTACAAATGATTTAGAAGCAGATGCATTGACAAAGCATTTGTCAAGTGACATTTTAAATAGTCATATGAATAAAGTTGGACTAGAACCACTGATAATAAACTCTGATTAACTTTTTAATAACTGATGTTTAAATGACCAACTGTAAATGATAAAAATATAGGGGGGAATTGATAGATATTTTTAATCATTTATTTTGTGAAACATCTCAACTTGTATGATTATGTAACTGTATGAAAAACGGTAACCGAAACCGGCAGTTGTTAAGATGTAGTCAGTTTGTTGACATGTGCACGTTATGATTCAAGATAAGTTTTTACCTTTTATTTTATCCTTAAATATGTTTCACCTTTCTGTATATATTAAACAAGATTTTCTTATGAAACCGTGTTCTTCAAGAAGTTTTAACATTTTGAAGATCACGAATTCATGAGAAAATGCAGACTATGAAAACGAAGAAAAATATCAGAAAACATAAGAATTGTTACCTGAATATATATTTTATTCAACAAACCTAATATAATTCAAGTTCTAAATATTAAATGGAAATAAAACCATTTGTATGGAACCTAAAGTTGTACCAAATCAAAGGTGTCAAATCCCCTTGGTACCTTTCATTCAATTCAATGAATGATTTCCATTCATTGAATATATATTTTGGATTATACTTGCAAACCATTTATTGAAAACAAAATTAAATAATTCATAAAAATATAACAAAATGAAAAAAAGTAAAGTGCTACATTTATTTTACGCATGCTGGCTCGCTGCTCACTTCGCCAGATAGATCCCTTGTGTGACGTCACAAATGCTCTAAAGCATGCCCAGAGCATGCCTACTATCTCGCCGGCCCCGTCTAAATGCGCTCGAAGATTCGTTCCTAGCACAGTCACTGAGTCACTCACACTCACAGATCTTGAATGAATCATTCCTCTGAAGGAAAATGGATGGAAGCAGAAAGTTGAAATTTGGATTTGTTTACGTGCCAAGTTTGTTGTTTCGCTTTCTTTTTAATGTTTTTAGCGACTTCGATATTCATTACTTTTATATTTAATCATTCACTTTAATTTTTCTTGCGAATATTAAAACTTATGGAGTGATAATATAAGTATTTAAATATTGCTCAGGACTTTATAAAATTTTGCCTAATTTTTTCTTCGTAAGAATCATCATGTCCAAACCTCCGAATGAAAATTTAACCACGTACAAATTAGTTGTAGTGGGTGATGGTGGTGTCGGTAAATCTGCTCTTACAATACAGTTTTTCCAAAAACTTTTTGTTACTGATTATGATCCCACTATTGAAGATTCCTATATTCAACACACCGAAGTAGATGGTCAGTGGTGTATCTTAGATGGTAAGTAATATGTTGAAGCCAAATTATCGATAATCTATTGAGTTTTTAATTATCTTACTTTTTAAGAAACTCCTAAAGTGTACATGTACTATACGTCTTTATTTATTTATTGGGAAATCCTCTTGTATGCAAAATTTTGGCGATTTCGATCGGATATGGCAACCTGTGTGTTATTTACTTTATTTACGTTAAATTTCATTTACTGATATTGTACTGGGTCATTATGTAAATAAATTGTAGGTACTAATATGTCAATTATTTAATATTAATTTATTTCTGTTTTTGTAGATTTTGATTAATCATGGTTGCCATAATACAGGGTTGGGTTTCTTCCGGAAGAAACTAGTTTCTTCCTTTCTTGTGTTTCTAAGAAACTGGAAAAAACTGGAAGAAATGGAAGTAACCAACCAAAAGACAAACAGATGCCCAAAATTAAAATTTATGAACTATATAAACTCAAAGTATAAATATAATGCCAAATCTAAACTATAATTCAATTAATATTAAAAATATCTTTAGAAAAATAAGTTATTTGATAACAAACACTAAATATATACAGGTGATGGGTTTTTACTTTTCAATGCTAATATTTTTAGAACTTTTTGCATCGATACTATCTCATAATATTATTATACGTTCCAACAGTACAAGTGATAATAATTATGGAATTTTTAGCCATAATATTTGCACTTTTTTTTTTTTTTTTTTTAAGGATACAATTTTTTGTATAAACTCGAAACTGGTACTCAATGAACTGTATCAATAAGTAAGTTACCTACCTTTAAACTGTCCTGCAAGCTCTCTAGGATAAAAAAAAAAAAAAAAAAAAAATTCCATAGTTTGTATTTATCTATCTGAAGTTGAAAAATAAAGTACAGTATTGAACTACAAAAAAACTTTTCATTTATTTTATAGTCAATTCCCTCTAACTCTCAAAAGTTTTGTCCAGAGGTTGTGCTGATAATAGGAATTTGCAAATTAGAGATCATTGCCTTTGTTTACAGTTTTCTTTTGCAGATACAAAGTCAGTCATTATTAATTAAATAGACATCAAAATGGAAAGAGGATTTATAATAAATTTTAGAATAAATATTTCTTCAATATTAATAAAACTAAACTATCATATATGATGGTAAATAATTTAAGCATATTCAAATAATAGGTACCTATAAAATGTAAACAAACGTATTTAAAAAATACAAAACAAAATATTTTTGAAAGTCTGGAAATAATATTCATCGCTGATTAATTTTGTTAAACATTCATGTAATAGTGGTTTATTTTCAGCGCTAGTCTGTATGAATTGCAGGATAATAAATATAAGAATGTTACCCCCCCCCCCCCTTCCCCATTTGTGTTTCAAAGTAAGGATTATGCTAAAAATATTGATAAAAAATAATTATAAGATTTAAAAAAAAACTTTTTATATACCATGTTTTTTAATTTTCTGATGATTCATTAATAAAATAAGCGAGGCTAAAAAATAATATTTAATCAATATTTAAGCACATGGAATCAGTTCAGTAAAATAATAATAATAGTGAAAAAAAAAAGTTGGTTTTAAAAATAAAATATTACTCCTTTTAGAACAACGTATATTAGCATCGTACATTAGCACTTATTAATTTTTATAAAATTTTTAAATTGATAATGACGTCAATTTTTGTGAAATGCATAATTTAACTTTTTATAATTTTTTCACATTCACGTTGAATGGTTGAATTAAATGTATTTATTTTTATGTCGAAAGAAAATAAACTCGTAATTTTTTTTTTTTTTTTGGCAACAATTAAATTATAGCTAATTTTTTAATGGCTATTTTATTGCTATTAAGAGCTTATTATTTTCATATTTTAATTAATTAAAAGAAAACTATTTGAAAATCTGACTTCGAAGTATTTGGTTGTCACCGGGTTCTGAGTTACTGTGAAAGTTTCAAATGTCTAGCTAGTAGGGAAATTAGTTAAAAATAGATTGCAAGATTTGTACCGAACAAACAAACAAACAAGAATCGAAGTTATTAAAAACATGGTAATAAAAAGCAAAAATGTGAGAAATGTAAATTTTTTTTGAAATGTGAGATGTAAATTTCTTTTAGATTAAAAAGTCAGTTACAGATTAGAAGGATTTGCAGATTAGAGGGAGTTGACTGTACGATATGTGACTATAAGGAAAATAAAGTTTTTGATGACATTTTGTAATACAATAAATAGTAATTATTGCATACTGGTTCTTTTAATTAACTGGATTACGTTAAGAGCTGCTTTATCAGAAAGTATAAGCAAGTGATCCAAATTATTATTTATTACCAGTTAAAGAAATAAAATTGTCTAAATTATAAAACTTTATACTGTTTAAATTGAAATTGATTTTTTTTACTGGATTTTGAGTATTTTAGAACGTGATCATCAGATACCGAGGCTCATTAGCTCATTTTGATTAAAAGAAACTCATAATTATTAACTAAATATGTTATTAAATTTGTATAGGTATATTTAAAGTTACTTAAAGTTGTTTATGAGATCAATGCATCCATTGTATCTTACAAATCTTCAATTTATAGGATAAATTTTTAAGAAAAACAGTTTCTTCCATTTCTTCCACTTGGAATAAACCTATTTCTTCCGGCCGGTTTTTTCCGTGGTTTTTTCCGCCTTGGAAGAAACTTGCCAACCCTGCCATAATATGTTGCTATAGCTACAATATGCTGTGTTCCTGCTAGAACCGGACTCAGGACATTTGCTTTAGGCTCCACACCATCAGTGGTGTTTATAGAAACCATATGCCATTGTTTTTGAAAGTTTGATTTCCTGTGACCTAAATAATTAACATTCTATCATTCAGCCATTAGATACATGCAGATTGCGGTATTCCTCTTTGTCCTGGGTTGTATATATGTACAAAACAATCACAGGACAGACGGCAATGGAAAACAATGAACATCTAACTTTGATCATAGTAGGATCAAATGTAATAATATCTTATGCTCATAAGGGAAGTATGAATCAGTAAAATTGCTATTGAAATCAAACCAAGCTTAAATTAAAGAATGTGGTTGAAAACATAGGGTAGAGTGCAAAATTTATGTAACACTCCCCCCCCCCCCTCTAACCTTCCCAGAGTTCAAAATTTGACCCTAAAAGTTTTTGTTTTATCTGTTTCTATGAAAAACAACAAAACACAAGCCATAGTAAGAGGAAATGGTGCAAGGGTTGCACATTTGACTTGTGAGTGGAATGTCCTGAAATCGAGTCTTGACAATGGAGTTTTGTTAAAACAAGTAAAAACTACAACATCAGAAATGCCAAAAAGAAAAATTGGGAAGCAGACAACTGTTTTGGTAACATTCAGTGCACGCACTGAAGACTGTACGCTAAATGCTACCAAAACAGCTGCCTGTTTCCCAATTTTTTTTCTTTGGTGTTCCTGACGTTATAGTTTCTAATCCAGTGCCAAGTCTCCTTTTAATAAGGAAGTTTTGTATTTTAAATTTGTATTTCATCTGATTTTTTTTTTTTTTTTTTCATTTTTAATTAAGTTATTATTTTAATTATATTTAAAAGTTGTTATTTTAATTATATCAAAACAATTATATTTAAATGGGTGTTTTTCAGCACAGGCAGTTTAATATATTTTTTAATCTTTAACCCCGTTTTTTTATTAAAATAAATGAATTATTTAAGGAGAAATATTTTTATATTACATTTAGATAAAATTTGCATCTGCACAGCAAATAATTTAAGAATATACATCAAGTACCTACAGTGATCTAGAAACACAATGTAAATTGTATTTATATTTTTAAACCTGCCAGAGATAAAAAATTAATCTGTGGAGCTTCCAATAATCTGCAGCGCTCGCTGCCGTGCTGTATTCTTTCTGCTACTGGGTGTGCATTTCTTTCTCTGTAACAAGCTAACTGTAAATCAGTTCTCAGCAATATATTTCTTAAATGTTGTGGTTGAGACATCGAAAAATTTTAATAAAAAAGTACTGTAAATAGTTACTGTCTCTTCTTTAATTCTTCTAGATATAGAGAATAGCTTTCATTGATTTATTAGTAAAAGACAAATTTAGAGAGAATCATTTTAAAAATGTTTGTTTATTTATTATTCATGATTGCTTCCTGAACATATTATATCTGAAAGTTTTTTATGCTCGTTATATTTGCTGTTCGTGTTTCTCTGATATATTATGCATACTAATTTTTTTTTTTTTTTTTTGTATTATAACAATGCTTGCCATTAAAAAAAATACAAGAATGTATAAGGGAAAGTAAATAAATAATTTAATTAAATATAAGAGGAGATACTGTGTGCTAGTAATATAAAGGAAAATGAAACAACGTTGAAAAGAGCACAAATTAGAGAAGTTCAAAATTAGTAAACAGCTGTTTCAAATGTTATATCAAGGAATACAGTTGTGTCATTTTTATTAATTCAAAACACATAAAAAAGTAATATTTTATGAAAATTAAAAAAAAAATTACAAAAAGGGATCAAGTCTCTATATATTATATGTCTAATTATATCAATATCTAAAGAATGTAAACCTGTGTCAAGCTTTTTAAATACACTGTGTGATTTTGCCAACTTCATATTAACATTCATATTAATTTATATTTCACATTTTGCTTGGGTGAGAGTAGGAATTATTATGTGTGACATAATTTCTTTTTTTTTCTCCCTCTCTAGTCTTAGATACAGCTGGACAGGAAGAGTTTAGTGCAATGCGGGAGCAATATATGCGTAAGGGTGATGGGTTCCTCTTGGTCTATTCTGTGACAGACAAGCAAAGTTTTGAAAACATTCATCACTTCCATACTCAAATACTACGTGTTAAAGACCGGTTTGTATTACTTTTGCAAAACTACACTGTCTTACTTTTTGTCTGAATAGAGCTGTAATTGTAAAGCCTGCGAATTAATATACACTCCTGTTCGAAAGTTTAGCAAGATTTACAAACGATCAGTTTTTTTCAAATTAAAAACTTATCTCTCAATGATAGGTGGCTGTGTTAATATAGACCCAATTCTATTTTTAGATGAATTTGTGTGACTCTAGCATGTTAAATAATGGAGATATAAGCATTTATTTTAAAACTCAAAAAAAAAAAAAAAAAAAAAAATCAGCATGTTTTTTATTTAGAAGATTTTATAATATTTATAACATTTTTTACATAGTTTTTAACAAAAATTTTTCCTACTTTCAGATAAGTTGGAAAAACACTTTTAAAACAATATACTGCAATCTGAATACAAATATCTTAAATATCTCATGAAATAAGAACATTTTTATGAAAAATGTTTTTACTGTGCATGTACTAAAGGTAAAACATTTTTTATTGCATAGATTGAAAGCTAGATGTATTGGGCAACTTTTATCAAAAGTGCATTTGAATAGAATAAAAATTAAGTGAATTGTACGAAAAAGAACGAGTTAGATTTTTGATATTTTCCAAAAGTTGAAATTTCTTAAGGGGTTTTTCACATGCCGCATAATTAATTTTAAGATCCAATTATTTCAACCACACTCCAAATGTACTTTTTTTGTGAAAAATCCCTTATAAGCTTGTAACTCTGACATATATTTGCTTATTTACTATGATTTGTGAGATCATAAGGGGTTTTTCCCAAAAAACAACCTTTGGAAAGTAGTTGAAATAATTGGATCTACAAATTAATTACACGGCATGTGAAAAACCCCTTAAGAAATTTCAACTCTTGGAAAATATCTAAAATCTAGCTCGTTATTTTTTGTACAATTCTCTTAAATTTTTTTCTATCCAAATGCACTTTTGATAAAAGTTGCCCAATAGGATATCTCGCTTTTAATTTATGCAATAAAAAATGTTTTATCTTTTGTACATGCGCAGTAAACACATTTTACATAAAAATGTTCATATTTCATGAGATTTTAAGATATTTGTATTCCAATTGCAGTATATTGTTTTAAAAATGTTTTTCAAACTTATCTAAAAGTGGGAATAATTTTCATTAAAAACTGTGTATATTATAGATAAAAAACATGTTGATTTTTTTTTTAGTTTTAAAATAAATGCTTATATCTCCCTTATTTAACCTGCTATCGTCACACAAATTCATCCACAAATTGAACTGGGTCCATGTTAACATATCCTAAAGTTACAGTTCATTTTGTTTACTTAACGATACAGGGTGATCACAAACATTATTAATTTTGCTCAGTTTGTTACCGGCCCCCCAATTGTTGTCTTGAACCAATCATCACTGAAAAACATGAGAAATACCCAGTTCTTTAAATAGGCAATGTTTGAAAATATTTCATTGAGAGATAAGTTTTTAATTTGAAAAAAACTGATCGTTTGCAGCTCTTGCTAAACTTTTGAACAGGGGTGTATGTATATTAGAATTTTTAAGTCTTGTTTGTAAACCATGAAAGTGATTAATTACATATAATTCTTTATTATATATCCTTGATTATATGTATATATGTCCTTCTCTTATATTAAATGAGTAAATCGTGTGACTTGTTACATATAATCCATGCAAACTCTACTGTTTTTACTAGTAGACTATTGTTTTTTTGACTATGTCTACTGGATTTTGTTGAAAATCTACTGTTTTTCAGCAACATACAGAAAAATCGTAAAATTTAGCCATTTTCCTGTAAATGTATAGAGAAAAATGATTGGAGAAGTTTTTTTTTTTTTTTTTTTTTTTTTTTTGTGTGTGTGTGTGTGTGGAGGGGGGGTGTTATATAATGCTTTTCTATGTAAATATAATTATTTATTAATCCCAATTATAAACATAATGTATAAATTTGTAATTAATTTGAGAGAGTGAGAAAGAATGTACTTGATTTTCTTAAGCTACACTCATGTCTATAAATTAAGGATAATCTAACTGTGGCAAATAAAGGTTCAGAAGCAAAACAAACACAACTTATTCATAAAACCTATTTATTAAGCAAATGATAAAGAGCAAAAATGGTGGTTTATGTAGAATAACATTCACAAAAACTATGATTTTTGCTCTCTGGAGCAATTACAAAAAATGTCTCCCTCACAAAAACTTAACATTACATGGTTGTACATGGTAGTACATTGTATGTCTCCCAGGTGATGAAATGCAGTCCGTACAATGCCTAGGCATACTGAGTATTAAATTATCGATCTGATCTTGGGGAAGATTACTCCACTCAGCAAGCAATGCTCCCCGAAGTTCCGGTACACATATAGGAGATGGTTGATGGGCTGCAACTCGTCGTAAAAGCATGTCTCACACATGCTCTATCGGATTCAAGTCAGGTGAGAAAGCTGGCCATTCCATACGGGTGATATCCTCAGAATGTGGGCATTCGTTTACAATGTTTGCACTGTGAGGACAGGCATTGTCATCCATAAATACAAATTCTGGGCCCGTGGCACCCCTAAACAAACATACATGATGTTTCAAAATGATATCCCGATAAATTTGGTCTGCCATGGTACCGATTTGAACATGCAGATGTGTTTTGGAGCCCAGTATGATTCCCCCCAAACGAGCACTCCTGCACCACCGTAACGGTGTCGTTCAATGATGTTGTTATGGTGGCAACGGTACCTGGCGTTCTCCATATGAAAGTTCAACGTGAATCAGACTGCAAGCTAAATTTGGACTCGTCAGAAAACATCACACAAGCCCACCATGCCGCTGTCCGCATTGCATGTTCTCTACTCCAAGCTAACCACTGGCGACAGTGCGTTGCCGTGAGTAGAACTCATCTGACAGGCCTGCGAGCATATAGACTAATATCTCCCAAACGTCTGTACACGGTTTGCCTTGAAACTGTGGTACATGTAGCTGCATATAGCTGACGAGAGGGGTCTAATACTGTGCTCCGTTTGCTTCTTTTGGCAGTTACTGCCAAATACCAGTCGTCATTCGGCGTTGTAACTCGGGGTCGACCAATACTGTAACGTTGACTGGCATTTCCATCATTTTGGAATCGCTTCCAAAGCCTTGAGATGGCACTTTAGGCGATCCCAAGTTCCTCCAATACTTCTGTCTGAGTACGCCCACATTCCAGTCGGCCGATAATTCTACCACGTACAAAATCATCCACATGCGTCCTATGTGTCATAACTATTCGGTTGTAGCACTGAGAAAGTTACAGAACACTTGCGAACAATTTTCCCTCTTTGCTCCCATTTCTTATCTACCCCTTTCTTACACTATCGTCATTGTGACATCACATCAGCGTCATCTGACGGCTTCCTATAATTTGCATATTATTCTTGAAGATGTGGTGGTAATTCTACAGGTGAAATTTTTGCATTAAAGTTCAATTTCCGTGTGATTCTGAATTATCCTTAATTTATGGAAATGAGTGTATGTTGACAGGTATGGTAATATTTATCATCAGTGTATTTTCAATCATATTTAAAAAGAGAAAACTGAATTTTTATTTTTATTATCTGATAAAAATCTGAATAACATTTTAATTTCTAAATACAATGCAAATTTTATTTCAGATTGCTATGAACAAAGGTTTTAGCTTCTTTCTTTAATAAAGCAAAATTTGCAACAAGTTAAGAAATAATGTTTTATAAAGTATCATTGGCTATATATTCTTTTTTTTTTTTTATTTTGGGGATTTTAAATTAATGTATATATACTCAATATTTTTTTTCATCTTGAAAGGTAAGTGATTTATTTGAAGAATAGTACTTTTTATAGAATTTTTTTTTTTTTGTAAATTTAGATGTCTGTACAAATTCAGATATTGTTAACAATGTCAGTTGATAAAATCTACTGTTTTTTTTTTTTTTTTTTGGAAAAATCTACTGCTTTTTAAAATTGGAAGATTGACAAATATGTATATATGTTTGTCTTGAAGATCTCGGAAACAGCTATGACAATTATAGTGAAAGTTTGAGGTTAAGGAGTTTTTTGATATGAAAAAACGATTGGGCTTATCCTTATCTTCAGAAAATTAGCGTTCACTGTTAACCCTTTATCGACCAATTGCAACGTATTACAGAAATGTGGTTTGGAAACAATATAGTGATTTTGGTGAAAGATTAGGGTTAATTTTTTTTTTTTTTTTTTTTTTTTTTTTGTGGTGGGGGGGGGGGGTAAAACAATTAAACTTATCCTCATCTTCTGAAAATTTGTGTTTGTTGTTAACCCTTTATCAGCTAATTGTAACATATGGCAGAAATTGGGATTACTCGGAAATGGATACAGACATTTTGATGAATGTTTAGGTTTAAGTGTTCTTTGGGTTTCTACGTTTGCACTTATCCCGATCTTCAGGAAAATTTGTGCTCACTATTAACCCTTCATTGGCCAGTTGCAACATATGGCAGAAATTGATTTAAAGATTTTGATGAAAGTTTGGGCTTAAGTATTTTTTGGGGTGCTAAATTGATTGGACTTATTCTCATTTTCAAGAGAATTCATGTTTGATATCCCTTTATCATTTATTATCTCTTTATTCATGTTTATTATCCCTTTAACAACAATTACACTGCACTACATGGCAGAATTGGGTTTATTAAAAAATGAATGTAATAAGGATTTTGATGAAAGTTAGGGAACAAGTATTTTTGGGGTACAAAACAGGGGTCTGTACAGACTTTTCAGGCAGGGTCGTGTTTTTGTGAAATTGTGAAAAATTATGCACATATTTTTGTGAATCTACATTTAGTGTGAAAATAAAGTTCTTCCGAACTTTTCGGCTTCCTCTTTTTGTAAAATTGTGAAAAATGCAATTTTGCAAAATAAAATTACAATTAAGCTTTCATTTTTGACAATGGCAGTTCACTTTTATAGAACTAAACTCACATATATGCATAGAAGTCCTTTATAAATTAGAAACTGAATATCAGCTTTTCGGGGAAAATACAGCAAAACACGTCCGATTATTCAGGAAGCCTGATCATTCCATGGAAGATTAATTTTGAAAATGAAACAGATTTATCAAAGGTCTGTTTTTAAGGGGGAAAATTTTGTGAAGGATCCTTTTTCAGGATAAAAAAATTTGTTAAGGGTTCTGTTTTAGGATAAATAATTTTGTGAAAGGTCCTTTTTTTAAAATATAAAATTTTGTGAAGGGTCCTTTAATGGACCCAGGTTTGTCTCTGGACAGATTCCTGCAAAATCAACGACATGTCCCCATGCAGGAAAATTTGCATTTGTTGGTAACCTTTTATCTGCCATTTGCAAAAAATTATCAGAAATTTAGTTTATTCGTTAAGGGATATAACAGTTTTGATGAAACTTTGGGGTTTAGAGTTATTTGAGATTAAAAAAACAATTAAACTTATCCTTATATTAAGAAAATTTCATGTTTATTGTTAATCTTTAATTGCCATTTTTGAAATATGGCATAAATTAGGTTTTCTCGAAAATGGATGAAACACTTTTGATGAACATTGGAGACAAGTGTTTTTAGATAGTAAAAAATTGATTAGACATATCCTTATCTTCAGGAAAATTGAGGTTCTCTGTTAAACATTTATCAGTTGGATACAAGATATGGCAGAAACTGAGTTTACTTCGATATGATTATAATAATTTTAAGAAATGTTTGAATAAAAAATTAATTAGATTTATCTTTATTTTCAGGAAATCTTGCATTTGCTGTTAACCGTTTAATTGACATTTCCAAAATATGGCAAAAACTTGGGTTTATTTAGAATGAGTATAAAGACTTTGAGAAAAGAATTAGGTTAAGCGTTTTATAAGGTGAAAAATTAATTTGATTTTTCCTCATTTTCCAGAAAATTTGTATTCTCTGCTGACCAGATATTAGATAAATTGAAGTCTGTGTCAACTTTTAAATTTGCACAGACATTAAATTCATTAATGTGTAAAATAAACATCTAAATTAATTAAAATTTTTATCAGTATAAAAGTAATTCGATTGGGTGTGTGGTATTAACATTAAATTGATATTTCATTACATATGGACTGATAATCTAATCCTGGTACACACATATAAGGCTATATATTATATATACATACCTATTTAAAAATGAATGAACAGCTCCAAAATTACTATCTTATAAAATTTATTTTTTATTTATTTATATGCAATATTGCAATAAATTTTACATAAGTCAAATAACACCAATTCTTGATTTTAAATTCCTAACAGGGGGAAAAAAGGGAGGAGGGGATTCATCAATTGTACACTACATTTACAAGAGTCACAAAGTGACTTTGAATGTTTGTTGTTATTTGTTGGTTAGATTATATAATTTTTTTTGTTTAATGTATATTTTTGTAGTGACTCGTATCCGATGCTTCTTGTTGCCAATAAAGTTGATTTGGTCCATTTGCGCAAAGTAACTGAAGAGCAAGGGAAAGAACTGGCTATCACATTGAAGGTGATTATGTCTTTTTTGTAATGTAAAATGAATTGGGATATATTTTGACGATTGGAGAAAGAGGAAAATAAATAATTTTGTGTATATATATATATATATGATGTAATAACTAAAAGCTATGTAAAAAAAAAAAAAAAGGCAGAAATAACAAAAATAAAGAGCAGAGCCACCACAGCTTAAAACAGGTGGAGCTGGTTAAAAAACCAGTTTCATAATCACCCAATATTCCCCAGAGCTGCCAACCTAATCCGGCAAATTGTTAGTACCGCCCCTTTTTCTACACCACTAATATTTTAGAGTATTTTTCTACTTAATTCATCATAGATATATTTGAAGAGAATTACTCTAAAAATTAAGTGGTGTAGAAAAAAGGGCGTTTTTCAATGGGCGTTAACAATTTGCCGGATTAGGTTGGCAGCTCTGATTCCCCAAACCCACTGTACAACCATATGACAACAAAGGGAAATTTAGAATCAATATAATTAATTAATTAATTAAAAAAACAAACAAACAAGGAAAAAAAAATTACTATGCATAATAGAGAAACATATTGCTTGTGGAAACTATTTAATAATATTCAATATATTAGATGACATTAAATTATATGTTTTTATATTATCAAGAGAAAAGAGATTATTATTTTATAATTACTGATATCTATAAATTAAATATATATAAACTAAATCGCACATATTATATTTTAAAATATTACCAATTCTGTACAGCCATACTGAATGATGACCAAATCATAAATATTTATACTGTTAAAATATTAGAAAATATATATTATCATATGCAACCAAAAGTATCTTAAGTGTGGGGAAAAAAAGAAAAAAAAAATCTGGAGTAACTCCACTTGACTTTCCGAATATTAAGTAATTAACTGTTGTATAAATAAATTAAAGTAAGACAAGTTGTTAAATAAACACAAGGGAAAATTATAATATAGGTTTTAATTTTTTTCCCCCCATTATTGAATTTAATGCCATTACACTTCAAATAATTCGAGGCCATAGATCATAATGATAAAGAATTTTTTGTTGTGTCCCTGTAAAAATCTATGAGCTAGATTTACTAAAATCTGTACAATTCAGGCAATGGTGATCTATAAGTATGTATAAATTTTTAGTTCAATCGAATAAGGTGTTTAGATGCTATTGCACTTTAAAAAATTTGGGCTCATAGGCTATAAAATAAAGAATATTTCTTTGTGTCCCTGTAAATAAATTTTAAGTGCTAGATTCACCAAAATCTATACATTTCACGTGACTATGATAATAACAATGACAATAAGACCTATGATATGTATATAAATTTGTAGCTCAATTGAATAAGTCGTTTGAGTGCTATAGTACTTTAAAAAATTTGGATCCATAGACTATAATGATAAAGAATTTTTCTTTGTGTCCCTGTAAAAACACTTTAAGTGCTATACTCACCAAAATCTATACAGTTTGTACTATGATAATTTGTAACATGTATAAATTTTCTGCTCAGACGAATGAGGCCTTTAGGCGCTATCGCACTTAAAAAAAAATTTAGACCCATAGACCAAAATGATAAAAAAAAAAATTATTTTTGTCTCTGTAAAAAAAAAAACTGTAAGTCCTAGATTCACCAAAATCAATAGAGTTCATGCTATGGTGACCTATAATATACGTACCAACTTTCAGCTCATTCGAACAAAGTGCTTAGGTGCTATTGTGTTCACTCACACACACATACACCATTGTAAAAATGTGCTCAGGGGACCTCAAAATATATTGAAACACCAAAATCTCAATCATCTTTTTGACATGATTACAGTACTTTTCTTATTTATGTATGTTCATAAGTAAAAAAAAAAAAAAAAAACTAACAGTACACGCAGCAAATGCATGTACAAAACTTTAAAAATATCTTTCTTCCTCTGTCTCAAGAGTCTTCTAAATACAATCTTTTCTATTCTTGTTTGTGTGAGGGCCATTTCATGTTAAACTATTATTACTTAGAAAAATAATTTTTTAAAATTTAACAATTTTTAAAATTTTTGAGATGTTTAAGTAATAATAATAAAAATAAAAAGAAGATGTAAGCATACTCCAAATTAATAGTAATAGGGAAATTGTCGATCTTGTATTTTAGAAAGAAGCACAGTTTGTCTCATTTAACATGGATGAGTAAAAAATGGTAAATGAAAGTCTTAGATAATCAAATACAGGTTTTGATAAAAAAAAAAAAAAAAAATTAAAAAGATGCAGATGTAAAATTATATATTATATATTAGGGCTTTAGTTATTAATATTTGGAAAAAAAAAAGAAAGAAAAAGAAGTGTGTATTTTCAAATTGTTTATTTCTGTTGAGTTCATCAACACTGTGTATGTGCATATGGCATGTGTATTATTATGATTTAAATTTCAATAAAAGTTATTTGGAAAATTCTTATAGTTTTTCATAATTTTCCTAATAATTGTTTTTGTGCATGACCACGTTGTCTAGGAGTTGGTACTTTAGAACAGTGGTTAAGTGGGTATTTCAGCATGGTGGACAGTAGAAATTTTGTCCATTTCCAAAGTACTTTCTCCTTTTAAATTTGATTGACTTTTTAAAAACATAGAAATGGATATATTCTTTATTATTATATACAGTAGAGAGTCAAAAATCCACACAGCTCGGGACCAGAGGTTGTGCGGATTTTAGGATTTTGTGGATTTCGGGGTCCATAAAAAATTATTTTCACTTTGAATAATAAAAACAGAATATTATTCAAACTAAAAACATACTAGTAAATAATAACACTGAATATTAAATTACTAGACCATAAGAATAATAATGAACATTAACAAAAATATATAATGAAAACAATAAATAAAAATGAAAAAAAAAAAAAAAATTGTCAAACTTAGATAAAATCTGTTCACACGTAGCTAATTTTAAACTGAACTTGACCTGCACGATTTATTTATTTTTTTATTTACTGTAAATAGTAGTAACACAAATTTATTTTTCTAAGAATTTTATTAAGTTCTTCCTTACAAATTATGCCTTCATCAAAAAGCATTAAAAAAAATTAGTTTGTTATTATTTACCTGATTGATATCATCGTATCACAATAATCATTATTTTCTTTTGATGAATTTAATATACTGTCAATAATTTCATTAGCAGCAACTTGGATCTTGCAGTCTTTCATATTATTATTTTGTTTTTCTTTTTTGTAATCATAAAATGCAAACATAAAATTATTATTTAAGATCTTTTTCAAAAATTCTGATTTGCAGTTTTGTAATTTATTAATAGTGAATTTCATTGTTTGTATCTGACAAGTTGTGCAGATTTCGGACTTCGGCGGATTTCTGGCTCTCTACTGTACTTTAACTTGCTGTAACTTTGCTTTATAAATTTTATAAAGTAACTTCCCAATTTTATAAATCACCATAACTGGTAGGTGGTTGGAAAATTTTACTTCTAACAGTGATACAAATGTGGATGATATGTATAAAAAGGTTGACTACCCCTGCTCTGGAATAAAATATATTGATTCTTCTAGATAAAATATAATAAAGTAGAATTAAATCTGACACCATTTTAGAAAACATCTATATATATATATATATATATATATATATATAAATATATATATTTTTTTTTTTTTTTTTTTTTTTTCTCTCTCTCTCTCTGGATTCTTTGAAGGTTTGCTTTAATAATTTATTTCATTCCTCTTTTAAAATGGTTTTGTTGCAAGATAGGATATTTTTGGCTGGAATTAGCTATATAGTTTTCCAAAATCTTGCAACTTCTTTGCCTATGGAAGTGCATGTTTCCCTGATGAGGGAATACTTCTATTTTTGAGCATTTATTAATCCAAATCTTATTTCCTGTGGTCTCGTTTTCATACTTTTTAATTCAATTCTCATTTCCAGATATTTTTTTTAGAAAAAGGTTATTATTGAGAACTTTTATCAATTTTGCAAAAAAGAAAAAAAAAAAATGTTTTCTTTCTCCATCATAGTTTTATGGTTCTTTTTACTCGTGTTGGCGTAAGTAATTTAAATTGGTTTTATCTTTTTATTGGTACAAAAAAATGGCTCAATATTTCTCTGCTAGCTTTTAATACAATCAATTTTATTTTTGTGTTGTTGGTATTATCATGTATCTATTAACTGCTAAATTTTATCACATTACTGAAATCTTAAATATATATATATATATATATATATATATATATATATACACACATGTACCTGTGTGTGTTATATTAATACCTTGGGAATATTATAAATTTTTTACAATCCATTTAATCTTCATTTGATGTATACTTTTTTTTTTTTGTTTATGTTTGCTATTATAATAACTTTTGATTTTTGATTTTACAAATATCACCAAAATTGCAGCTTCAGTAATTTAAGATTTGCCTCTTCAGTGATGACATTTTATTTTATTTATAATTCTGAAAAGCTGAACAAGAGACTAATATAAAAGAATCATGATATTATAGTGAAAAAAAAAAAATCTTTTTTTAATCATTTAATAAAATTATGTTACTAATTTTCGTTTATTTTTCTCAAACAATTCATCCTATTTCATACTAATGAATGGTGATAGTGAATTTCAAACTCTAAATTCAGATTCCAATTTTTTTCTTTCTCTTTTTCTCTCTTTCTTTTAATGCAGGCTTTCTTTCTTTCTCTATATAATGTATTAATGATATTGGAAACTTTTGGCATATAGCTTTTTTTAAATTTATTTTTAGGTGCCCTACATTGAAACAAGTGCTAAAGATCCTCCTTTAAATGTAGATGCTGCATTTCATGAAGTTGTGAGAATTATAAGGTATGTTGTTAATTAGCAGTATGTAATGTATCAGCAGCTGAATTTCATGTTAGGAAATTCTGTCTTTTTTTTTCTCTAGGTTTTCCTCCTCTTTTTTTTTTTTTTTTCTGATTTCTAAAAAAAATTCGTTAAGCTAAATATTCAGAAAATTTGTTTTATTAGTGTTATTATTAGTGATTTTTTATGTTATTTATCATTTTTAGAAATAAACCTGTTGCAATCTCTTTTATTATTTTTCCGATGGAAAATTCATCATCGCAACAATTTTCCAAATAATTAACCAACTCAGACTGAAATCGGACAGTAGACATATCTTAGAAATATCTTGAGTGAGTTTTTTGGCTAACTTGATCTGACATCTTGTTTCAAAATGGCAGTTATTTGAAAATTTCAAATTCATATGAAAAAGGTGTTTGTGATATGATCTGCTTAAAACTCAATATATACATAGCCTATATCAAAGTCTTAACAAAGTTTTGCTAATCAACTCGATCAGTCATCTTGTTTCAGAAAGGCAACCATTTACAAATTTCAAACTTACATAAAAAAGTATTTATGAATGATTTGCTTGAAGCTCGATGTGTGCATTACCCCATATCAAGGTCACAATCAAGTTCATTAATTAACTTGATCCACCATTCTATTTCAAAAGGAACATTGAAAAGACTTCTGTCACTTGAAAAGAACAACAACAACGACAAAATCAACTTATTCTTTTAATTGTGCCAGATGAACTTTTTTTTTTTTCTTTTTTTATCATATGCATTAACTAAATGTCACTTTTTCCGTTTTTGGTAACTTTTAAAAACTAATTCCTTCTACCACTGGAGTTGCAATTATACAAAGCAAAAATATACGTGTGACTTTCATGTTAATGTAGAATAACTGTTCATTTTAAGTGAATTGGAGTGTAAAGGTTGATATTTTTATATACTAATTATGTGAAAAATACCAGAGCTGGGAATCGAACCAGGGCCCTCCGCTTAACACACGGGTGCTCTACCATTGAGCTACCCTGGCTGATAACCAGCTCAGCATTTCTCACATAATATTCATTGGCAACAAATTTTATAACAACTTTACCAACTAATATCAAAGCATACGTGCATTAAGAGGAGGGCCTGGGTTCAATTCTCGGCTCTGGTATTTTTCACATAGTTGATATATAAAAATATCAACCTTTACACTCCAATTTACTTCTTAAAATGAATATTCACGGTTGATGAGTTCATGAATGAAATATTTCTAAAACGAATAACTGTTGTTTACATGAAAAAGAAGACTAATAGTGTCCCTGACTAATAGTGTCATCTATATGTTAAAGCTAAGCAGGGCCTGATTTGTCACAGGGCAAATGGGGCAAGTGCCCGAGCCCCCATCTATAAGAGAGCTCCGAATTCAATTATCTTGAAATCAAAAGCATTTTATTTGTATACAGAGGAGAAAGTTCTGATATATGAAATTCCACATGATTTGTATCTTTATTTTTGAATATATTTTTGTAGCAGTTAATTTGTTGTTAACATTAAGAACAACCAGAGGAATCACTTTGACCACAAAGCTATTGTAAAATTACAGGTAATGTGGAATTTTGGCAAATGGCTAATAAGGGTCAATCCACAAATTCTCCTTAATAGGAGTGACATAAAAGCATTAGAGATTTATTTATTTATTTGAGTATTTCTCATTTATTTCTATTATGACTTCATTATGCTTAGTATGCTTTGTAATAATTTTAACATAATATACCACCCAAGCACTCCCCTAGTCTTCAAAGAAAATCAAGATATGTTTGGAGAGCAGCAGCGGCTCGTGGACCAAAAATAGGTGAAGAGGCATTTCACATAATATTTTACACTGTGTTCATTTATAAAGTATAAATTTACATTTAAATAAAATGAGTGTTTTTAGTTAATTTTTGGTTAAAATTATGCTTAATAAAAGTTATACATTAAAACTATTTAAATGTTACTTTTCAGCTCTTCACCTATTTTCAGTTCACGAGCCGCTGCTGTTGTGGGAAGGGAGAAGGTGGATAAAGAGTAAAATTCTGCAAAAATACAGAAATTGTCATATGTTTTCCTCCTAAAATTAAGTGGCTTAAAAATGATTTTAAAACAAAACATATACACATTTTAAAGTTGCAGTGATAAGAAAACATAAATAAAGAAATACAGTAAACTCTTAGTTAACCAGCATTCAACTAACCAAAAGAATTTGGAATATTCTTTTTTTTTTTTTTTTCCTTTTCTAATAAATTGTTTTAAATATTTGCTGCTATTTTAAGAAGCTTACGGTTTCCACTTTCATATGATCAGAATGTGGTGCTTTTTTCTATAGTAGTATGTGGTGCTTTTATATATAGAATGATATAGAAGAACTTTTTTTGGTGTCTACAACGTATTAGTTATAGTTTAATTGCCTCCAAACTAATGTAATGTTGTAGAAAAGAAATTATGAAGTTAAATTTATTGTCTTAATTATTATTTTCATTTCTAATTACTTTAAAAAACACATTCAATTACTAATCATCCTTCGCCCACTTAACAATTAATATTTCCAAATGAACAATCTATATCCAAATTTGCTGGTAACATTTTACCTTGCAAGTCATGTTTGCTAAATCAGAAACGATGGCCAAATGCTGTGATAAATAGTCAATATTAATAATGAAAATATTTAAAATTTTATTTATTAAAATAACGCAATTTGAGTAATGAAATGTAGTTTTTTATAAAAATAAACTTCAGTGCAAATTCACTAAAACAGGGGTGTTTGCATTCTGGATTTTTTATTTTATTTCCCACCAGTAATTTTTTTATACTGATATTATTAGTAGTTTTCTAGTAATGTTTAGCAATGAAGTATAGCCAAAAATACAATTTGTAAATACTGGTGGGAAATAAAATAAAAAATCTGCAACGCAAACACCCCTGCTAAAATTGTTGTTAGTTTACTTGTCAATGAGATAATTGTACCTAAATGCTGCAGATTTATTACTTCTTTTATGCCAATTTAAATTGTTTATCATCAATTTGCATGATATTTTTCAAATAATTGTAATTTCTTTTATATTGTACAAAAATGCTTAGACCTATGTCACACATGTTTTTTAATCTTCTTTCTTTCTCTTTTAATTTTCTTTTCTTTATTTTCACGGATATATTTTTATTATTTTTATTTATTTTCAGTATTTTTTTTTTAGTTGTGACATCAATTTTTTAGTTCCCCATCATACTATAGGTATGGGGAACTTAGGTAATCGTGAAAATTTTCGACCTCGGTTTTTTTTACTTTTTTTACACGTTTTCATGTGTGAGGAATCCGAAAATACAAAATTTCTATGGTGTCTGTCTGTAGGGTATCTGTTAGTGTGTAAGTCCGTTAGTTTGTTAGTCTGTGTACACGATATCTCAAGAACAAATTGTCGCAGAGAGGTCAGATCAGTTTTAAAATATTACTTTCGACACTGGCAAGAACCCTATTCATTTGCAACATTCGAATTTAAAAACTTTGTTAGTTATTAGAAATTTACGATTTTCTTAACATGGGAGAATAGGACAAAAATTCACTTAAACGTGCATTAAATGGAAACTTTTTACTGTAAAGATGTCAGACCAGTTTTAAAATATCAGTTTTGATGCCGGAAGGAACATCAGTAACTATAAATATGCTACTTTGAAAATTTCACAAGTTATTGGAAATTTATGAATTTCTTAAGGCATAGGGCAAAATTATAGGGCAAAATTTCACATAAACGTCAATTTTGAGAGATATTTTCATCGTAAAGATGTCAGACTACTTTTGAAATATTATTTAGGACACTGGTATGAATATTAATGACTATGAATTTTCCAATATAAAAATTTCGTAAGTTATTAGAAATTTACGAATTTCTTAACATGGCAGCATAGAGCAAAATTTCACATAAACGTCAATCTTGAGGGATATTTTCATTGTAAAGATGTCGAACCACTTTCGAAATATTATTTAGGATACTGGCATGAATATCATAGACTATGATTTTTCCAATTTAAAAAAATTCGTAAGTTATTTGGAATTTACGATTTACTTAACCTGTCAGAATAAGGCAAAATTGAGCATAAACTTCCATTTTGAGGATCCTAAATACATTAGACAACTTCAAAATTACGTTTATGATATTTGTTTGAACAGGATTGAATACAAATATTCTGATAGGAAATTTTCGTAAATTATTCGTAATTTACGATTTTACCAACATAGCGAAATTGTAAATTTTTCATATAAATATGAATTTTGAGGATTATTGCATTGGAAATAGTAGCATGAAAACTAAACAACGGAATTGACCCTTATAAAATAAATTAATAGATTAGAATAAGATAAATATATCGAAGTGAACGGTGGATAGCCTATTAGGTGGGGTTTTCATTCTGTCACTGTATCAAGCTTTTGTCAAATTCATTTCTTTTAACATGATTATATCTCTCAAACTAGAAATTTATGAGAACATAAATATAATGGGGAACTGAGCAGAGTCCACCTATGCCAACTAGTTTCTGTTAAATTAAACTATATATATATTTTTTTTCTTTATTTCAGTATATTGTTCCAGCAGCTATGACATTAATTTCAAATGTTAGCTTCCAGGAACTTGGGCTTTTATAATAATAAGAGCCCAAGTTTCAGATAAAATCAATTTTTATTCAGTATAAAAAAAAAAAAAAATCATTTTGATACCAACTTCTTTATTAAAGTGCTTGAATTACTTTGCGTTCATGTGTGTTCTTAATTTTTAATTTGTAAATAATTTACAAATCTGAAATTTTATCTGCATTATTTTAAAGGCAGATCAAGTGTTATATTTAAGTCACACAAAATAAGTATTAAAACAATTTAAGTTGTATAAAAAGATTATGTATAATTTGAAGGAAGTAAAAATTCACAGTAAACAAATGCTGTTTCATCAAAATGCTATTGTATTTAATCCAGCAGTAAACTTTCTGAACGACTGACAGGAGCCCTTATCACAAGACTGACCGGCCTGCTTCTTGCACTAAACTAGATTTTTACCTCTGCATGTAATCTGTGGTCGATTAATAATTAATTTTGTCATCAAAATGACTACTTGGGTTATTCTAGTGTTAATGTGTTGGATTTAGATTAATTTTGTTGGAAAGTAGATAGCAGTATTTTATGTGCTATTTTTTTTTTTTTTTAATTCTTTTTTAAGGCATTTGAATAATTTCACCAATAGGTAGAGTGTTAGTTTATTTACCTTTTCTTTAGCAGTATTTTATACAATTAATATTAAGAAGGAGAAATGTAATTTCTCATGTTTCCAGCTGAGATTTGGCCCAGAATTTGGTAGCTGAGTGGTGGTTTTTGCTCTGGCCTTGAGCTGACAGCTACTAATTACTAGATTAGAGTTCGGATTCAGGCATCGATGTTCATGGGGATTCATTTTAAGACATAGGTTCTGATCTGATTAATCCTAATGTGAACTGGACACTATAAAACTTTCTTCTGTGTTTTCTGATATAAATTCATGCTGTACAACTTATCTATTAAAATTATTTTTCATGATGAAAGCAGAACAATTTTCTCTCAGAGAAGTATAACACGAAATGCCAAAAGGAAGTCAATTTTGTGCCAACCTCTAAGAGGAAAATATTCTTCTTCTTCTTCTTCTTATTTTTTTTTTTCTTGTTAAAAAGGGAAAAGTATTTAATTGCATTTAAATTATCATAGATCTATGATTTAACCATTTGTTTTAAAAAGTATTGACAAGTTCTTTTAAAAGAATATATTGAAAGTTTATACTCCTGGGAGGTACTTCCCCATCATGGGAAGGGGAGAGGAAGGAGGACGATGCTCCTGCATACACACAATTTTTTTCTTGATTTACTGTCATTATTATCAGTAATTCTTATTAATCATTTATTAAAAATAATTCACATTATGTACATTTACGCAAAATCTTGTTCCACACTGTCTTATTAATAATTAGGAAAAAATAGGATGGTAGCGCTATTTATTGAATAATTGATCCCCAAATGTAATCAGCCGCCATTTAATTGAAGGTCCAACTAAATATCTAGTCTTGTCAAATTCTGTGTATTAATTTGTAAATACAGCATCCTCAAAAATATTTATATGCACAGACAGATACTTTCTAAAAACGGTCGAATCACGTTCTGTCATCTCTAAACCTGTAAATCCACTGTAAACTGGTGGTTGAAAATTTTCATATATCTAATACTTTCTTCTTGTACATAAAAAAGAAAGTAAAAGAGAATGATCATAAAGTGATATATCAAACCAAACCTAGCTCAAGTTAAGAGACTGAAAAAATATGAAAGAATATCTTATTTTTTGTTTGTTCTGTGAGATATCTCTGTAATATATATATATATATATTAATTAAGTAAGACAAATCATACTTAAGTAATTGTGTGCTTTAGAAATTTTACTTAATCTAATCTAGCCTTGAAATAAGTGAATTCACCAAGTCCAACTTTACCTTTCAAAATTAATTCACAAGGCTGAAAAGGGTGCACAAGAAAGCCAACTTTTAGACTATAGCAGAGTTGTTTCTAAATTTAAGGTCTATGATGGCATGAGAGGGAAAACTTCTAAGTCTAAAGTAACTAAATCCTAGCAATAATTAATATAAATTAAAAATATAGAACTCAAGTTGGGTGATCCACAGCTTTAAACTCCATGTGATTGAAGTGCAGAATAACTACAGCAGAGGTTCAGCACAAACACAAATTTTTATTCAATAGAAGTTGCTGCAATTTGAAAAGTACATATACAACATATGGTCCAGATGCAACTGGTCATAAGATAGCAAAGATACTTAAGACAGATATTAGCCTACATCATATATTAACGCAGCTTTTTATGTCAAGTGTGAACAACTATTGACCAATCACAGCAGTGATTTACAAATTGCCGTAATATAATAAATAACTCATTCTATTAAAGTTACAGATGACATTTACACACTTTCATACACTGGTGTTTGGTAGCCTGGTCGGTAGAGCACCAAGCTCATTATTGGAAGATTGCAGGTTCGATACTTGAGCCAGCCAAAGACCGTCATTTACACTAATGGTGGCTGGTGCACGTAAGATCCATCATGGTGGAATGTCCTTCACGTTCCCATCCAAATTATACCTTTGGGAGTCATTTAAGCGGGGGTGACTTCTCCCACTGTGGAGGATCAAAATTGTGATGGCATGTATCAATACCTTCTAATCAAGGCCTTCCAAGATGATTGTGACGTCACATGCTTTGGGCTACTTTTTATGCACATCTTTGTAAATGGATTTAGAAATATTTTGAGATGACAAGAAGTTATTTAGTATACTAAGATTATGAGAGTATTGGAATGTATAATTAAAAGAGAGAAATATTTGAAATTGTAAACATAAAAAGGGAAATTATGCTTTTAAAACTAATTTATGTTTTTCTCCCACATAAGTAAGAGATTTTATGTATGACTGCTGGTGTTTACCCTTTTTGCCTACTAGTAATGTTAATAAAAATATATATGTTTGGTATAGTTATTCAAATGCTGTTTTTTACTCCCAGTTTTATTTATTATATTTATTATAATTACTAAACTAAAAAGTATAAAGCTTTAATGAGAAATAACCATTTACCTATAAGTTTCGGAAATTTTTAACAATGAATCCGAGAGAAAATTTGTCATTTGTCTAAGTTTCATTTTGAATTAGCGTGAAAAGAAAAAAACTAAAATATACAGAGAGAAAGAAAAAAAAATTGTTTTCGGAAATCACCATTATAGACATATTTCTTTACTGATTGAATTTTTATGTATTCATATTCCAAAAAATAAGATTTATTTTGTTAAATAGGACAATAAGTCACATAGATTTCAAATACAAGAAAAAAAAAAAAAAAAGACTTGTTCGTTATTTTTAGAACTATCATTAGAACCAGAGCCTCCTTAAGTAGATGCCTAGCGAGTCGCTCGAAAACTTGGCAACAGTACAAGAAGAACATAGCCAGTAGATGGCGCTTGATACCGTACGTAAAGTTATGTTTATTTCCCGCGAGCGCGATGCAATTGAGTTTCAATTGAGTTCTGGTTTGTGTTTTATTAATTTAACAAATGTGAGAGGGTTTTTTTTTTTTATAATATGGTGTATTGCGTCGTTCCATTTTGTAAATCAGACAGTAGCCGTGAAAATATATGTTTCCACGAAATACCAAGCAATGCAATTCAGCGTAAAAAATTGCTTCCAAATATTTCCAGACAAGGTATGTAAACTCCATAAATAATTAATGCAAAATTACCAACCCTCCGGATTTTTGAATATCAATAATATTTTTCACAAAAAACATTATTTTTCTTTATTATCGTAAATTGTGTGATTAAGACGAAGATAAATTTAAAAGAAATTATGATATAAAAATTCGAAGGGTTGACACCTCTCTGTTAGTAAGTTAGATTTAACAAATAAAATAGTTATGCTTATTACAAAATGAAATAAAATTTTTATTTATTGATGTAGGAATACAGAAAAATAACTTGTTCTTAGTTACTTTGAAGTCACTCTATATTGGAGTATTTTGTAGTTTTATTCATAAAATGAATAAAACTATAAAATACTCCAATATAGGAACAAGATTGATTTATATTTTTTTAATACCACTGTTTTTTAAAGACTTGTGTAAATGCGTATAAAAATTTGATTATTTCAGTTAAATCGAAACAAAAGTGTTGGGAATCTTGAAAAGAAAAAATAGAAAATTTTTATTTCTACTTTTGTTCTTTTTAAAAATATTAAGTTTTAAGATTCAAAACATTACTTTTATTAACCTTTTACCACAGAAATGGAATATGGAATTAAAAATTCATGTAAAAATTAAATATCATGAGTACTGATTTGAAAAATTATCAGAAAAATGAAAAATATCCCCACATCCATACACTCACATGTATACACACACACACATATACTGGCTAAATATAAATCAGGGGAAAACTCGATATCGAATTTTTGGACCGAACACAATACTTTCATTACCTACGGTAAAAAATATTTCAAGGATGTTATTAATTTGTCCTTAAATTTGCCAATCTTTATCAAATTTTTCAAATTGAAACCTAATGCGAGTTTTAAAATACAATTGTGAATTTCCTGCATTTGTTTGTTTTTAAGTTATTCTGATAATAAATATGCATATAAATCAATCGCTAAAAACTAAAAAAAAAAAAAAGTTTTTTGTATTCAGGGAACCTCAAAACGTGACTTTATTCAAAAACCTGAGTTGAAAATAGAACTTCAAAAAAAAAAAAAAAAAAAAAAAAAACTTTGTTTACATTATAGGTTCGAAAAATTAATTTTCGTTCTTTAACAGTATTCGTCGAAATAAAAAAAGTGTAGCAAAGCACACATTCTACAGAAAAGAACGTTTAGCTTAATTTTGGATAGCCCTGTATGTTTTCAATAAACTATGTGCACATCAGATTGTGCATTTAAATTTAGTCTTATATGAAAAACACCTAACACAAAAACTTGGTGCGAGAGAAAACTTATACTCAAGAAATCCTTAATTTTAAAAATTTAAATCTTAATGGTTATTTATTTATTTTTTGCGACGGACTAGACAACAGATTGTTTTCTTCTCCAATTTTTATTACTGAATGTTAACTTATCTCGTTAACGTGCTGGTCTATTTTTCTTATAAATAATATAAAATTTTCGATTTAAGAAAAATAATTCACATCTAATAAGGTAAAAATGTAACGTAAAGGACATGACAAAAAAAAAAAAAAAAAAAAAAAGACATGATTTTAATAATTTATCATTATAAATTATTCATTCTGAACTGAAACTCATTTAAAGTTCAGAGATTTTAATTTATATAAACGAAACTTTCATCTGATATCTAAATTAAAAAAAATTTTGAAATTTTTATTGAATAAATATATAAAAAATAATTTAATCGCGTGATAGATATGCCATGTTTTTGCTTATTTAATTTTAAATTTCGTTTTTTAATTAATAGTATATTGAAAAAAAAAAGGTGTTATTTATTTGATACGTTGTAATTCAATTAGTTGAAAAGCTAAAATAGGTCTTGCCAACTTTCGAAGAAATTTAAACCCTATACTTTTTAAAATATAAATATTTGAATATTTTTTTGAAAATATTTACGATAAAGCACATTCACATCATTTTTTCAAATTAAAAGAAAAAAAGAAATACAATTTTAGACTTTAAATTGAAATTAATAGCTAGATTTTTACATGAAAAATATAACTTGTCTATGAAACAGCAGAAAATTGTTGCTCTGCGTAGGTGCTGTCACCTAGCGTTAGTTTTGTTTTTTAAATGTTGCCTAATTTAACATTGAGATTCGCCGCGCGTGGAAGGCATCTACTTAAGGAGGCTCTGTTAGAACCTTAAAAAAAAAAAAAAATCTAATTTTTAAAGCAGAATATATAAAACATTTTAAACTTTGTAAATTATACACGTGTGTCTGTGTGTATGTATTTACATATTTGAATTACTGAGATAAATGCAGAAGGAAGGTGAAAGAAAGATATGAATATTAAAAAGGATAAATAAGTCATACAGTATTATAAACAAGAATATCGTTTAACTTTCAATATACGTTGCTTACGTGATCACACTACAGACAGAAAGACAGATAAATTAAATTCATAATCACTCTTAAATATTGTTGAAAAGTGTTAACCATTAGTACAAACAGAAATGCAATTTCAGCATTTTCCAACTGTAGCCCTTAATGTATCCAAATATTTACTGTAGTCCTGTCAATCTTAATGCCTAACATACCATAATTTATAAAACATGTTTTAGCATATGGATAACAAATGTAAATTTAATTATGATTTGTGCAGTACTATGTTAACTGTAATTTTTAGAAATGCTTCCCATAAAACACAAGGCATTAGCATTCTATTTTTATGTACCTGGGAAAAATAGTCGTGGTATTTATATCACTTTCAATGGGAAAATGCCATCGTGAACATGAATAACATATATCAGTTTTGTGAAATTGTGAAAATGTTTACACACCCTAGAGGCGGACAGACAAATTGAAATCATAAACTATTTTCAATTTTGTTGGAAAGTGTCCAAAATTAATATTAGATACGTTTCAGTTGAAAATTTTATAAATCTTTATTTTATTACATTTTTTTTTTTAATCAACACAGCTTCTCACAATAAATATTTTACAAACTAATTTAACCAATAGATGCTGAGATATAACTATCTGGAAATTTACACAAAGTAACAGTAGCGCCGCACGTCATCTCATGTACATCCAAATTGATTCAGCATAGTTTTTCATAACATACATCTTACATATAAAATTCAATGCATATATATATCATAGAAGCTGAGATATGGCTCGCCTATAAATGGAGAAATTTGCATGATGCCAAAGACATTGGTCGGCCGATATGCGTCCAAATTTAATCAGTATACTAGTTTATAATGGCTGTTGCATGTATCAAGTTTAGTGCTTTTATATATCATAGAAGCACAATTATAGCGTTTTCTTAAAAGGGGAAAATTGCAACATACTAGCATTACCTGTAGTCAGACATGCACCTAAGTTGAATAAACATAGTATTTCACAATCGAGTACTTGCACATCAAGTTAGGGAAAGTTACACACAATAGAAGCTAAGGTATAATCTTTCCTTAATTGTGGGAAATTGCAGCATAGCAGCGCCATTAGTTGGGCGATATGTACCAAAAGCTATTTAGAACCAATTTATATCAAAGTGCATCGAAATATAAACTTTTTCACAATTCGGTTCATTATTTTGCGAGATACAGCACTCAAAACATAAAAATTTGATTATACATAGTCAGATATCTCCTAAAAAGGGTTTAAAGAAATCTCAAAATGTGTAAATGAACCAAAAACCAAATAAAGAAAGTTTTCAGAAATCCAATACTTTATTGTTATGTAAATAGAATAAAATAAAAATGAATTTTAAGTTATTGTGGAAATAGTATATACAACAGAATAACTAATAATTTAAACTCATATTATTTTTGGTTAAATTTGTTCTGAAAAAAAAAAAAAAAATCAAATTTTTAATAACTAAAAATATCAACATTTTATTACAATCATCAATCATTTTAATGAAACGCATAACATGAAGTTGAATATACATATATATGCTTATATATATATTTACCAAGATATCTATTATTTATCGCTAATAATTAATATTGCGTAAAAGAACAATTTTATTTTAAACTAAGAACAGAATATAGTATGTAGTAATTTAAATTCATATTATTTTTGCTCAAATTTGTTCTGAAAAATTTGGTATCAAATAGTTAATAACTAAAAAGTCAATTTTTTATTACATATTACAATTATCAAGCATTTGCCAAAAATATTCAAATTTAAAAAGATACATTTATTTACTTAAAAAAAAAAAAAAAAAAAAAAACATAGAATACATAACAGATAAACAAAGAACCTTTTAAATTTTTGAATTCATCTCATTAAAAATTTTAAATATAGAACACTTCTGAACTATCTTTAGGGAAAAATAAAGCGTTGCAATTATGTGTATAAAAATATTAGTACGCGAATTCTACCAATTTACAATTCTAACAACAATAAAAAAAATATATAATAAAATAAAGTATTTAACACTTACTTTTGGTTGTAAACTCGATTCGTTGATTTGAAAAACTCTCGGGTTCTTTAATATAAAGGAAAATTATTAGAAACACGCTAAAAGACATCAACGATTTAAAATTTCTAATAAGAAAGTATTCGAAATTCGAATTCGACGCTCTCATTACATGTGAAATAACTAGCCCAAATGCTCATATGTCACACCACTTCCGGTTTTGCGGTTGGAAGGCCTTGATTAGAAGGTATTGCATGTATCCAGACCATCCTTAAGGATGCACCCCATACCATTGGCAATGGGCTCTTCCCACCGTCGTCTGCTCGATCACGTGATAGAGGAAAACGAATAATCGAATTCTGAGAATCGAGTTCAATTAAATATTGTTATTAAGAACAAAAATTTTAATATTTAATATAAAATAAAATAAAAGTAATATTGTGCATTTGTAAACAGTAGAATAATTGCATTTGTAAATTTAATAATTTTTAAAAAATATTTTATGTGTTTATTTATTTTTACCTATAAGAATCGATTTTTGTATATTGTAGTGTAACTGTAACATTAACTGATCTAGCAATAAATAATAGCTTCTTGTGGAATGTTTATGGATTATAATTTGAAATTTTAAAATGTTTTCACTTAATTTAATTGCATAAAGGTGTTACAACAAGTTAATTAACTTAGTTACTGGTCTAAATGGATTTACGCAGTACGATATTGCACTGTCACTGATTTAAGTAAAACTAAATGATGATTGTAAATGTATACAGCAAACAAAAGATGATGAATAATGATATAAAATGGATTTAAAATGATGATTTATAAAAAATAACACATTAAATACGATTGATCAAAAATAAGAATATTATTATTATTATATTATTTCAGCAATCGCTAAAGATAAACAAGACTTTGTCTGCTATTTGTTTTTCCTCTATCATGTGATCTCTGACGTCAGGTGGGAAGAGCCCACTACCCATTGTGCAGTACTAGTGCAACGTTAAGCCTAACCAACCAACTATACATTGGTGTCAGACTCATTCCCACACCACTTATGATTTTAGCAACTTAAGAAATCTTGAAAACCTCATTCAGACATTTCTTTCTGTGTACAAATGGCAACCAATCAACCATTGACTGATATTTATGTTTTCAGCTATGAAAGTTAAATGTGCTTAATAATATGAATTTAAATTTGACTTTCCAAAATACTCCACAATTGCATTTAGTACTTCTTGAACAAACAGATCAGGTGCTCAATTGAAATGTAAGTAGAAAACATTTAGGTAGACATTGTTTACATTTCTAGTTAGGCTTAATGATATTAGTTACTCACTTAGAATACACCTATTTTAATTTTACTTTACTTTTATTAAAGATATATTTACACTGGATTGTTATTAAAGAAAAGAGTAATCCAGACTTGTATTTATCTTAAAATTTTAATGTAATTGTGTTTGAATATTAACTTAGTACCACAGATTGACTAGTGTATTTTTTCCATAGCTTTGTAACATTCTTATTAATATCATTTCTTTTATTAAGTATTGCTTATTTATTACAAATGCTCAGAAAATTGTCTATAATGTCATTAGTTGTACATCATGAAGTATTTTAAGCAATAATGTCATTATTTGTTCCTTATATTTCAGTCTCGTTAATATAGATCATGTACTTATAATTTTTCTATTTCGTTATTAGATTACTATTTTTCTTCTATCTAGGAATCAGCCCCCTCAGCTTGACAAAAAGAAACAACGTTTTCGGTGGTTTCGAAGAAGACATTGTACTCTCCTTTAAGCATACTAAGTCTCTTTGGAACTGAAGTCTGCTGCAGCATCTTTCTAGAGTTTTTTTGTTCATAAAATATATATGAAAATATCTTTTAGACAGCAAGCTCTGTCATTATCCACCTCAGCATTTTAAAAATGGAATGTTTGTGACAAATTTTTTTTACTGCAAATGATAGTTTGTTCAAAAAGAATTTATTCACTCTAGTAATAACACAGGCCTACAAAAATGAAGTTGACAAAATTTGATTGGATGATTTCAGCTGATCTTTATGTTTTTTGGTGTGCTAAAACTGAATATGCAGCCCATTTTTCTCTATCACGTAGAGATTTTTGTCAATACAGGGTGTTTACTGACCCCATTTCTTACATATACCATCATAACAATAGGTAGGTTGGTTGGTTGTGGTTGGTATGGGTTTACTTCGCATTAGTGCTGCACAATTACAACAATAGGTATCCATGATTAATTAATCATGGAAACATTCTATAAAACTTACCATATAATTATATGGGTGGAAGAGTAAGGGAAGAAATTGTATAGGCAGGCACCCTGTATTGACAAAAATCTGTACGTGATAGAGAAAAACTAGCTTCATTTTCGGTTTCAGCAGCACACCTAAAACCATAAAGATCAGCCAGAATTATAAAATCAAAATTTTACATGTCGACCTGTGTAATGTTTATTGTACAGGGTGAATGGAAAATAATTCCTTATTTTATTTTTAATATTTTTTTCCTCCCTCCTAAAATATTATAAGTATAAACTTAGTTTGTTGCACACATGTAATTTGTTATATACCATTATATTTCCAAAAGTTACAACTCAATGTGCTTTTCAGTATTTTCTAGATACTGTCTTAAACGATCTGATACATTTGCTACGACCTTCCTCTGGGAAGGGTTGTTCCATCTGGAACAACCACTTATGACCAGGGGTAGCACCAGCTAGGGGGCTAGGGGGACACAGCTTCCCCCCCCCCCCATCAGGGCATACTCCTAAAATCTCTCGGGGGAACAAATGCATAATTTTCAGTTTTTCTACTTTTAGCAGCATTTTTCTTTCCTTTTACAAATTTGGAGCATTCCAGCTTTTCTATTCTATATTCAATAGAAGAAAGTATTAGATTCGTAAAAATTTTCAGCTTCCAGTTTTCCATGAAGATACACGTTTTGAGAGGTCCAGAAAATGTTTTGACACGATATTTTTAGAAAATGTCTGTCTGTGACACGATGATCTCCAAAACCACAAGGAGTACTAACAAATGGAATGGTACAAATATTAACAGTAATATTATTAACAGTATTTCAGTTTTTGATAAATACTCATATAATAAACTCTCTTTATATAGTGCCCCCCTGTCGGGGAGGTGGTGTCCCCCCGTCGGGGGAATTTCTGGTGTCACAACTGCTTATGACCTCATAGATCTTACTTTGAAATTTGCCAAGATTTTATGGTTTACTTCAGTACACTTCAGTATATTGCAGCAAACCATAAACTTTGCAGTTGTAGCAAACGTGCCTGTTCATTAATGACAGTGTCTAGAAAATACTGGGAATACCTTGAACTATAACTTTTTGAAAGATGATGGTACAGAATAAACTTCATGTGTGCAAAAAATTACATTTACAATATTTTAGTAGAGAAAATATATTAAAAATAAGGAACTACTTTTTGCCCCTTTGTATAATAAAATTAATTACTATAAGGAGATTTATTTAATTGAAGAAGCATACAAAAGAAAAGAAAGAAAACATAAATAATGTTATGTTTTTCGTTTAACTGTGTTCTGTCTTCACTGTAACTTTATATTGTGAGTGTTTTTCTGGTTTTTATATTTTTAGTAATGAAGATCTTAGATTTCTGATTTAGGATGAAATAAAACTACAACTAGTGGTTATCAGTTTTTACTGCCGATGCTTATTTATAAGTTCTAAAACTAATTTTCAATATTTCCTTTTCTTTTCTTTTTTTATGACTTGTAAATGAAGGTTATTATATGTTGCTTTGAATAATTGTAAATATACTAAAAATGTGCCATAACAATATTTAAAGTAAATATGTGTTTTGTAAAGTGGAAAAACTACTTTACATAAATATATTTTTATTCATTTTTACTTTAAAAAAATGAATTTGATATCTGAGTTTATCAAGCTTCTCCTCCCCTCCAACTTGCACAATTAAATATGCTGCAAATACATTAAAATATTTTATCATTTAATATTCATTGCTTTAGGCATAGGATGTTTTCTTTCCCCTTCTGTTTAAGCTGTAACTTTTGGCATGCAGTTTATAGACATTTTTTTATGTCGCAGAGAGATAATTAGTAACTAAAATCATGTTAGAAAAACAGGATTTTTAAAAATTTCCTTTTGTAGATTATTAAGTTATGTCATCATAGCCAGGCCTGGATTTTAGAATAACTTTATTAATTTGCTGAAAAAAAGTTTTATCAACTCTAGGAAAGTAATCATTACTGAGAATTTCTCATATTTTATTACATCTATAATAATAAATTTATCTATATATTAATAGGCAAGCATAAAATTTGTTGTCCCTTTTTAACATATTAATTATAGGAGTAGAGGGTTGAAAATGGTATCATTCGAAAGGTATGGTTAGCCGGAAGGTGCGAATACAAATATTATTTTCTTACGATGTCAAGAAGGTATTTAAAAATACATTTATTTTTTATACATTTTCCCCCATTTTTCCCTTTTATACACATATTCCTTTACATTAAAAAATACCTAAAAGTAGAAAGTTGTTAAATCTGGCAATTTCATAAAGCTCAAATAAAACCATAGACACAGTAATTTGTAGTATCACTATACGCAAAGCGAAGTGATGACGTCACTGTCTGTCCATGGAGCCATGAAAAAGATTTTCTACGTTAATCGTCCATTGGATTTTTTGTAAAAAAATATTGAAAAATAACGGAAATTATCTGCCGAATTTAATTCCGATATTTGGGTTATATATAAGTTACTGTCTGCTGTCTACATGTGTTCGATTGAGTTATTTTTTCTGTAAAATTGATAAAATTTTAATTTAAAATCACAAAACTCCAGAAAAAAAATGGCAAACTTCCAGTTTCGAATGTAAACATAAACATTTCATTTGAATGGGTGATATTTAAACAATAAATATTCAACTAATATACTAAATAAAAGGAAAATGGTAAATATTCTATCATAATTTGAAGTTAAATTTGTTTTTAAATGTCTAAATAAAGTATCTGATATAAGATACTAATATGTTGCAACGGAAGAGGTTTTTTGCTGAATTTACATGTTTTGAGCTTTCTTTGCGTTTCAATTAACTGAAATTGGCTACTTATTTTTAAAGAAAGTGTCTTTATTGCTAGCTTTTGTGGGTATAAGAAGCAAGTAGAAGATGATAAGTAAAAACTTTTGATTTCCGGTTTTCGATGAATTTACACGTTTTGAGATTTCCTTGCATTTCAATTAAGTGAAATTTACTACTTATTTTTATTTTTTAAGAAGTGGAGTTATTATTCTTTCCTCTGCATATATAAGTAGAAAATATAAGATTCAGAAAAATTTTAGATTTTCGGTTTTCGATAAAGTTACACGTTTTGAAATTTCCCGAACTCAATTCGACCATTTTGGAAAAATAACTTTTTTTTTTTTTTTTTTTTTTTGTTCAAACACTGTACTTTATGAACCAATCGAATTTATTTAACAGAATTTGGCACTTGGTTGGATCTTGGTTTGACATGATACCGATTAGCTTTTGGCCTGTATCACCCAACGAGGGTGATACAGGCGATTTTCACGTTGCGATTTTCTCTCCTTTCAGGAAAGGCTAACATGTACAGAGAGAAATAGTTACATTAAGTAAAACTCTGTGAGTGAATTTTAGTAAAACTTTAGAGTAAACTTTAGAGTGAATATCGGCAAACAATTGCCGCAGCTGTGTTGCATTTGCATTCCGTTTAGGACAAGGCAATAACTTTGCTTTGCCTCGATTTGCAAAAAAAATGGTCGAGTTTCGACCACTGGGCGATACTAGTAAATAATTAAAATAAAAATTTAAATGGAAGACATGAAATTCTAAAGGTTTTGCCCAGCATTTTTTAAAAAGCATCTTTTGCACATAATTGCAGGTATATGATTTGTAATACTTCGGGAATGCTAAACACATATTTTTGTTGTAATTTAACTTGTTAATGGAAAAGTACCAAAATCTTATGTAACTATACTGTAATGAATCAAATTTAAAAAAATTGCATAAAATTATTGAACTTAGTGAAAGCCAACAACTACGTATACAAATTTAACTCTTTTGTGTACATAAATAATTCACATAAAAAGAATTTTCAATGCAATTATGTTTAATAAACTTTTTCTGCAGTTTGATTATTACCAGTGCACAAGTTTTTTCAGACTTTTTGTGTTCAAAAATTTGAAGAGCTTATAATATATATATATATATATATATATTTCAAATCATTTTAACTTTGTTCCATACTTATTTTTTATAAAAATTTTCCCTTAATGAAAGTAACAATTACTTAACTTTCATTAAAACAATTTTATCATATTTTTATATTCAAGTACAAAAGACATTTTTTATGTTTTGAGATACATTTGAGTCTTTTTGACAAAAAGAGATTTGGTTGTTGTTAAATTATGCCAAAAAATATATTTATTTAGATAAAGCTTTTTTTTTTTTTTTTTTTTTTTTTTTAATGTTCTAAAATCTTTCTGGAGATATTTTGTTGAATTTTCTACTAAAAATTTCTACTATAATAAATTCTACATAAATAATACTTTTCTACTATAATAATTTTTTTTTAGATAAATGTCTTTTTTTTTTTTTTTTAAAGATTTCTTACCAACAAATATTTGATTATGCTGATTTTATTTAAGCTTCTGTGTGAGCACTGTTTTTTTTTTTTTTTTTCAGTATTTAATGCCAATCAATTCAAAGATTTTGGTATGTGTATTGTAACGAACAATTTATATTGCTCCTAACTTTATTCTGACTTACACTGTCCTAGTTCTGAAAAAGTTTCGAACTGCATTTTTTGTCTAGTAGTAATTGTACTGACTTATTTGTCTTTTATTCATTAATTACTATTACACGAACAGTTTATTTTTGCACATTTTGAACTACAAATGCTTCATAGCCCCCCTCCACACACATACACACTCCCCATTTTCCCTCAGCATTGTATGATCTTAGCAACCTATTTTGCTTTGACATTTTTATAATTTTTATTTGTTTATATCATTGTTTGAAGATAATGCCCAATATTTTTTAAAGGAAGAGTTTTGGCTCAAATATACTTTAAAACATGGATGAATTAGATTTTTTTTTCTGAGGGAGTATGCACAGAATTTTTTTTACCTATTATATACTTGTACTATGTGTTGTTTATGAAAATGTCTTGTTATAAAAGAAAAAGAAAAAATGTGAGCTGAAATAATAAAATGAATAATTTGAAATTAATATTATACTAAAACATATTTTTTCTTTCTTCTAACTTGAAATTGTCCTGCAGTGTGTTATAATTTCGTTTAAATTAGATTTACTTCCTAATTCTTCCCAAATCAAATTTGATTTTCCAAGTGGAGAGAGAAGACGGAATTTTTTGTGTGTTTCATTAGTCACTAACTAGTCAGTCACTAATCATTAGACTAGTCAGTTTTTGCTGCAGTCAGTAGACTTCATGCTTAATGTGGTTGCTTTACTTTTTATAAGATTTTATTGTGTGTTGACTTATTAATTTTTTTTTAAGCTAATATATTTTTAAAAATATAGTTTTCTACTTTGGAGAAAGAAATGTATTCAATTGTAATCTTTTTTTCCCTAAGAAAAAACATTAACTCAGCAAAACATACTTCTTTGAGATTTTTTGTGATGAACTATGTGTTATACTAAATTATGGAAATATTCCTATGCATTTTTTCTTTTTTAACATTGTTATTTTATAAATTTGGTATATAAGCTTAGTTTTTGAAAAAAAGAGAAATGGGTTTTTAAGAAAGCCACAATTTGCCATTACTATAAAAATGGGCTTTCTTGTTGCTTTTGTAGCATGTATGTTACGACAAAAGATTAGAAGCATTGTTTTGCTGTTTGTTTTATGTCATTCTCAATAAACAATTTATTTATATATTTTCATGTGTTGACTATTATATAGATACATCAATTTCATTTATTTTCTTACTGCAAATAGATATTTTGAATACAGTAGAGAGTCAAAAATCTGCACAGTTTTGGGACCAGAGGTTGTGCGGATTTCAGGGCCCTTAAAAAATGATTATCACTTTTAATAATAAAAGCAGAATTAATATTATTCAAACTAAACACACACTAGTGAATAATAACACAATTTCACTTAAATATTAAATTATTAGGTACATAGGAATAACACTGAACATTAAAGCAATGTACATAACAGAAATAATAAATAAAAATGAAATTTATTTGTCCAATTTTGATGAAATCTGTTCACATGTATTTTGTTTTTAAAACTACACTTGTACATGCATGCATACATACATCATTGAGATTTGTTTTCTGTATATTGTAAATAGTCATCTATTCTTATTTTGTAACACAAATTTATTATTTTAAGAATTTAAGTTAGTTCTTTCCTATGGTTATGTCTTCATAAGATAACATTTTTAAAAATTATTTTGTTATTGTATACTTCATTGATGAATTTAATATACTGTCAATAATTTCACTGTCAGTAACTTGGTTCTGATAGTCTTTTATGTTATTAAATTTTTTTATATATATATAATCATAAAATGCAAGTACAGAATCTACATTCAAGATTATTTTTGAAAATTCTGATTTGCAGTTTGTAATTTATTAATAGTAAATTTTATTGTTTATATCTGACAAGTTGTGCAGATTTCGGACTTCGGTGGATTTTAGGTCATTGGATTTCTGGCTCTCTACTGTACTTCTAAATATTATCCAATTGCATAGTTGCATATTTTTTTTTTTTTTTTTTATCACTACATATTATAAATAAAAAATTTATAACATTATACCATGTTGCATGAAACCATGTTGCCACTTTCATATTACGCTTGTGCCTATGTTTTTTCACATGATAAAGAACTTTTATTTTGACTCAAAATAGTAGCTGAGAGTTTTTGCAATGTAGGGTATTCACTTACAGAGTTTGTATTACCTTTTAAACACATCTTTTGTTTTGCTTTGTGTATTTGCAAAAATATTTGTATACTTAAGGATTAATAAGTTTATACTTAAGGATTAATAAGGTTCTTAAGGATTATTAAGTTAAATAGATTACGTTAAATATATATTTTTTTCTTTAATGTTGATATATCGTTAGTTATATATATATGAAAGGATAAAAATAATTAAGATTTTAAATTATTTTAAATTAATATTAAGTGATAACTTAATATTAATATTTCTGAATAACTCTTAAATTTAAGAACAGTTTAACAGCAAAGCACGACGTGGAAATCAGATTTAAGAACAAGTGTTAGAATAAAAATAGTCAATTTGAGTGGCAAAACATTGCAGAATACTTAATCCCAGATGTCTGGGTTGACCAATGATAAAATGTAGGTGAGAATTAGCTCAGCTAACTACCCAATAAGAATTCACATGAAGAGTTTGGGTTCATGCTGAAATGAGCGGTATTTAAGCTGGAACGCACGAGAAATCGGGGGCTTTTTCCGATATTGACTTGCCTAACAAACTCGCGTAATAATCATACTACATTATGTAAATCTTCCAAATGGGAATTGTGACCCTTCAGGGTTCACCGCAATGATTGCCAACCATCGGCATTGCATCTGGAATTATCTGCTCAGGATGTCTAATACTCAGTGCATGACTGCACCTTGAACTTAATAAAGGATTATCAGCTTAACGGATGGTCTTCCTCATTCCTTTCCTAAGATGCTTTCTCTTTTTATTATTACATATATATTAGAGGTGAGTTCGGGCTCTATTTTGGCAATCCGAGCCCGAAAAATTTTGTGTGATCAGAGCCCGAGCCCGATATTAAAAGTGGTGCGCTATGCAACGCATACACAATAGTAAAATTAAATACCGTTTTCATTTTCAAATTAATTTTCTTATTATCAGTCCTCAATTTAAATAACTATAAATGTTATTATTACAATTTATAATGTCTGTGTCTCTGTATACATGTATATATTTATATAATAGATATTTATAGTGCAGCCCATTGTTTATAACGTGCCTATCGGGGGGGGGGGGGGGGGGGAAATTATCCGAATGAGTGATATAATGAGGCCTGATATAATGAAGGAGGAAGGATTGCTGAATAACACTATAACACTATGACATAATATGAATCCCGTTGAAAAAAGAGTTCTATTTAGAAAAAGGAAAGTCAAAGCTACTAAGGTTTGCAAGATTATTTTGTGATTTATAACCTATCATTACTATTATGACATTACTAAAGGTGCTCTCAAAATGAATAAAATTTCTTTTTTTTTTTTTTTTTTTTTTTTACATTTTCCAGTTAGTGAAGAATAAAACAAACAGAACTTTTAGCTTGAATCCGAGCCCGCCTAGAGCCCGAAGACTTGCGTAAGATTTGAGCCCGTCTCATCTCTAATAGATATACATATACAGTAGAGAGCCAGAAATCCGCCGAAGTCCGAACAGCTTTTCAAATACAAACAATGAAATTTAAGTTACAAAACTGCAAATCAGAATTTTTGTAAAAGATCTTGAATGCAGATTTTGTGCTCACATTTTATGATTACAATAATGAAAATATGAAAAACTGCAAAAACCAAGTTGCTGATAAGGAAATTAATTATCTACAGTATATTAAATTAATCAAAAGATAATTATGATTATTATGATGATGTGAATAAGTAAAATACTAAACTAATTTTTAAAAATGCTATCTGATGAAGGCATAGTTGTAAGGAAGAATTCAGTTAAATTCTTTGAAAAATAAATTTGTGTTACAAAATAAGAATTGATGACTATTTACGATAGACAAATAATAATAATAATAATAAAAATCTCAATGATTTATGTGTGCATGTTCAAGTGTAGCTTAAAGCAAACTGCATGTGAAGAGATTTTGTCTAAACTTGACGAATATGTTTTCATTATTATTGTTTTCATTATAAATATTTTTTTAATGTTCAGTGTTATTCTTATGTACCTAATAATTTAATATAAAAGTGAAATTGTGTTATTATTCACTGGTATATGTTTAGTTTGATTAATATTCTGCTTTTATTATTCAAATTGAAAATGATTTTTTATGGGCTCCAAAATCCACCAAATCCTAAAATCCACACAACCTCTGGTCCTGAGCTGTGCAGATTTTTGACTCTCTACTGTATTTCCAAAAATAAAACTTTTTTATACCTTACTCACTTAAGAGTTGACAAGACAATTAGGATCTTGATTTTTATGTTGTTATAAAAAAAATCTGGAAATCCCAAAATATCTCTTATGAAAAAGCAATTTTGCTGCCAAGTATAATTTGCCAAATGATTTTCATTTTCTTTTTTTGCCTGTCGTGTATCAGTTGAAAAAAAAAAAAACTCAATTTTAAAATTTTGATGCTTGTTCCCTTTTTAAAATTGGTGATTCAATTTAAAGAGTAAAATAAATAAAATTAAAAATTTATAAAAAATTTTATTGATTTGTGCTATTTTTTAAAATTTTTCCTTTATTTCACATTAATATATTTCACATCAATATGTTCCAAACATATTTGGGTATAACTTTGTGAACTGATAAGTTAATTTTTTAAAAATATTTTTATGTTTCAATACTGAAATTTAATGCAAATTTTTCACAATCAAATATGAAAATATTTTTTTTAAATAATATATCAATCAGTCCGCAAAGTAATATCCAATTATATTTGGAATATTTTAAACTATATCTGTTCCCTGTTCTCTGGAAATGAAGGACGCCATATCTATTTTGTGAAAACAGTTACCTTCATAACTTATTTAAATTTAAAATGAAGCACAACATAATTACAAAATAAATTAAAAGACCTTACTCAGGCTTCATCATCTTCTGCAAGAAGCTTTTCGTTGGAGGATCCTCCCCTTTTTCAATTGCAAACTGTTCGTGTGGGTCTTGGCTATTTATAGCTTCACCTTGTTCTTCTAATAGGTGGCGTCGCTGTGGTCTATTTTGGCAGATTCGTGGACATTAATGGCAACATTATCACTAATTATCTCGATACTCTCTCTGTAAAACACATAGGTATGGTTATTGTAATTGGCCAATTTTTCAACGTCATTAAATTCAATATCTATTTTATTTTCATGATAGGTTCGAGCAAGAGCGGTAGTATATCGGGCATATTTAATATCATTTTCATGTTCTTTGAGGCGTGTTTTTATTTTTGTAACTCCTATGTAACTCCCGGTATTTTTATCGGGGTATTCAAAAGGGATCTTATAAACTCCGGTGGTTTCAAGGTGGGGAATTATATCTTTGTTGTTTCTTATAATCTGGAAAATAAGGTCTGGAGTAAGGTCTTTTAATTTATTTTGTAGTTACCTGCATGTTTTTGATGTGCTACAGTGAAATACATTTATCATGACTAACGAAAATGAATATGGTTTTATTCCACACTGTCTTATCTCTTTCATAGTAACTGAACATTAGTGCTAAATGCTTCTGTATTAAAAAAAAAAAAAAAATGCATATAAAAGACATTTTGCTAACTCTTTTCACAAAAGGAATGTGGTATCCTTTGCCTCTAGGCTACAGGTATGAATAGAATGTGAAATTTAGTTAAAAAGTTGAAAACTAGTTAGCTTAGAACATTTCAAAGAATTTCAAACAATTAAAAATTTCGAATTTTATTTATTTATTAATTATTATTTTTTCTTATTAAAAAAATTTAGGGAAATTTTGATGTACTTAATACGTTTTAATGCATATGTACATACGTATGCAAAATTTCATAACTCTAAGACAATAATTTAAAAAATTGATTTTCAATGTCCACTGTTCCTCTAAGTTCATGACAAGCACAGTTTGTGTACAGGGACTCACAAATGAATTAAAGACATTATGGTACTTTTTTTATAATGGCCAAAACATAATGATTTATTTAATAAATGGTAAAATCCTTACTTTAGGCTTCATCCTTAGTTACTTTCTCCGGAGGCCCCCGGCATTATCAAAGCTGCAACTTCAACGGTAGCGCTTCTAGTAGTAATCCTAGTGTCTCCTGGGATTAGTTGGCTGACTCTTCAACAGGTGGCTGCAAACTTGATTGACGTCAGCACAGGGCTCATTGCCATTGCAAGAATCCAAATTACTAAGTATTTTGACTGTTTCCTGGTAGTATGCATAAGTTGGGTTTTTGAAATTTGCGATCTTTGTGGGTTTATCAAAGTGGATATTTATATTTTCACTTTGCACAAACCCAACTAACGCGTACTATCAGGAAACAGTCAAAATACTTAGTAATTTGGATTCTTGCAATGGCAACGAGCCCAGTGCTGACATCGATCAAGTTTGGAGCCACCTGTTGAAGAGTTGGTCAACTAATCCTAGGAGACACCAGGATAATACACTTACTACTAGAAGCGCTACTGCTGAAGTTGCACCTTTGATAATGTCGGTGGCCTCCAGTGAAAGTAACTAAGGATGGAGCCTAAAGTAAGGTTTTTACAATTTGATAAACAGTTAGTAGGCTTCATATTTTAAAATTTAAATGAACAAAAGCATGTTTCATAGAGAATAAGTTGAGTAACATTAATGATTTATTTACAAAAGCATTCAGAGATAAAGATATAAGTGTAAAAAGAATGTTTTTATGAGATTTTTTTCATTCATGATTATAAACAAAATATATTTTAAAAACGTCATCACATAGTTAAAATACTTAATCCCCCCCCCCCCTTTTTTCAATACAGGTCTATTTTTCTCCTATTTCAATTTATACGGAATCAGTTTTATCTTTGCCATGTGATTCTCATGGTTCTTCTCTTTCCAAATATTTATCGTCTATTTTATTTAAGCTAAGCGGATTCTTAGGAAACATTATTTTGAATTAAAATGTTGAAGGATTGTGCTTTGTATAAGATAAAATAGAATTATCTCTAGTTTCCAGGAAAAAGAAGGGCTGAGGGTGATAGGCAGAAAAAAATGTAGATTATGTCTAATGTAAAAAAAAAAAAAAAAAATGTTGCTTTAAATAGTACACGAACATTTAATAAATATAAAACTTTGAATAAACACCATAAAATGCTAGAACTCAATAAATTGTTTTGGGTCGAAAGAAGACATGACCCTTTGTCAGGCGAACAGAGTAGGCATGAGAGCTGCAATCAAAACAGCACTCATGCCTACTTTGTTCGTCTGATGAAGGGTCATGTCCTTTTTCAACCCAAAACAATTTGAGTTCTAGCATTTTATGGTGTTTATTCAAAGTTTTGTACATATTACTTTCAAATGCCAGTTCTGTGGTGCTTTTTATAATACATGAACATTTGTTTATGCTTGAAAATGTATAAATATCATTTATATGCATAAATATGATTTTTCATGAAATAATTATTATAATGAAAAATGAAAATACTTCATTATAGATTTATTTACACTACATTAAGGATATTTTTTTTTTTTTTATCATTCCCTTACCTCTAGCTTATTAATCAATCTTGTTACAATTAAAAATGATAAAAATGCAAAACTAAAGAGTTTTAGAAGATATTTGATTCTTTTACACTAAATATTGACTTCACAAAGAATTCTTTCTAAATATTGTCATATCCTTGATCCAAATATCCACTGGTATATATCTTTAAAATATTCAAGATATACTTATTTTAATATACAGATCATTTTAGAAATTGTTTTGAATTTGACTTTTTTTTTTTCCTAAGGAAATACTGAACAAAAGGGCCTTGAACTGCAGACTTGCAAAAAAGATTCTTAGACTTGTACTTTCCAGTAATGAATCAGTCGGCGGTGTAATTCGGGGACCAACCACAAATTGAAGAAAAACAAAAATACTTTGAATTGCCCTGTATATATATATATATATATATATATATAAACTATAAATGACTTTAATACAATTTCACTTATATTTGTATAATTTTTTGTAGGAGTACCACAAATATTTAGACATATAAAAATTGTTTCAAATTTATTAATTTTTTGCTTATAATGATAGTTGGTTTTTAATGAAGTCTTACAAAACTTGCCGAAAAATTGACAAAATATTTTAAAACATACTTGTGTAACTTTTTACTGTGCATGCACAAAGAATAGGATATATTACAGTATAGGATCCGTTATCCGTAAACCCGTTATCCAGAATGTTCCGAAAACCAGAATGCAAAATGCCAATTACCAAAATTTTTAATTTTCATAAAATTTAAGAATTAAAGTTATATAAGAGCAGTGGTCAGAATTATAGTTTTACAACCTACTATCTTTAATGCTACGGTGTTATTCTGGGGAAATATGGTGACCACAAAATTGCCCAAATAATTTTACTGTAAATTTTGCAAATTTAGGTTATAAAATGAATTTTTATGGTATATTATAACAGATAAACATTAATAACACATACTTCTTAAAGTGCCCATGAATTTTATTCTTGAACTCAGGTCACTTGCATGAAGTCTCAATCGTTATAAAAATTTTAAGTAGTTTTTATTAATTCCCATTATTTTTAGAATTCATTTCATAAAATTTTAGTATTATGTACTAAAAATATTTGAAACATTTATGAACAATTAGTAACAGAGACACACTATAAACAAAAAAATAAAGAAATGTTTGCAAAATCCAAATGAAAGAATTTTACTCTTAGATCCAAAATTACTTTTTATAAATGAAAGAATTTTACTCTCAGATCCAAAATTACTTTTTATATATGTTTATTTATTTTTTATTTTTTATTATTATTATTTTTAGTTTAAAATTCTAACTAAGAATTTTGTTTTGTGGAAATAATTTATTAAATGAATATAGGTAAAATGTTTATATATATTATTCATGTTTATCACTTTCACTGCTATTTATGAAATTTTTTTGTACCATTTTATACATATAATAAAGTGTTCTGAATTACGGAAAAACCCCTTATCCAGAATATCCCAGGTCCCAAGCTTTCTGGATAACGGATCCTATACTGTACAAAGATTATAGCGAAATATATAGAGCAACTTATTTTAAAAGTTCATTTGAATGAACTTTTGGCTTTATATTTAATGCCTGGACTTTATCTATCATGCCTGGCAGCCTAAACCCATGTTATTCTAAGGAGAAATTTGTTATGCAAATTACTTATCACCTAATTTTTATTATTATTATTATTATTCTGTTTTCACATTTAGAGAATTCACAACTATTAAACTAATTGTTTTCCAAAAATTAATTTTTGAAATTTTTATTATTTCATTTTAAAAGTCTGAGGTGCAAAAAAAATGCACTTAGTTTATTTTTCACACATTAGAGCTTTTAAACAAAATATTAAAAACTTATTCAATTAATTTTTGGAAAATATAAATTAATTTAACGGTTGTGAATTTTCTTAATATGAAAATAGAAAAAAAATATATATATATATATATTAAAACTAATTAGTAATTTGCATAATGAGTTTCTCCGTATATTAACATGGGATTTGACTGTCACTGTCGGGAACAGTAGTAAGTGAAGCTTCCCCTTTAGTGATGTTAAATCTGCGTGTTTTTATAAGAATCAGTTTTATTTTCATCCCTTTCTACTAATTACAAAAAATAATTAAATCTTTACTTAACTCATAAGAGAATTATGCTCTGAATAATTCCACAAAACTTGTGATAATAATGCCTGCTTCATTATATGAACCTCTTGTAAAATTTTGTTTATGTAAAAATTTAATTGTTTATACCAAACATTCAGTAACGCTAGGAAACTGCAAATAGTTTTCTAAAATATTTGACAGAACATCTTTAAGCAATGATTGGAATGTATTAATTTTTTTTTCAATATTATCAGCAGCTCAACTTTAATCATATTTGAAACATTCTCAGGCTCCAGAATTCACAACCTTTATTTCAAGCCAAAAACTAGTGTGCTGTGGCGATCACAAAATTTTCTTCTGTATTTTCCTATACAAATTCATGCAATGCAAATTATTAAAATTATTTACATGGTGGGTTCAGGCGATTTTTATTCCAGAGAAGTAAATCTTGAAAGAAGAAAGAAAGTCAGTCTTGTGTTCTATAGACACCATCTTACAAAATACATTTCTTTAAGTTCTTTTTTTTTTTGTGTGTGAAAAAATCTTGTATAACAGCCAGCAGTTATAATATGGACATTCATGTGTAGACATATCAGCAATATGCATGCATATAAAAAAAAAATTATAAATGGAGATTGAAGGAAAAAGAAAAAAATAAAGTAAAATTCCAATTCTTATTAAAAAAAAAAAAAAAAAATCTGAAATACCGTATTTTCCGGCGTATAAGTCGAGGGTAAAAAGCAAAAAAATCCTTTAAAAATCGCGATGAAGAAAAGAGAAAGCGTATCGCGCTGGCTGATTAAACGATTCACGAGTTTCAATGTGCACCTTGAATTCAATGATTCAAGTTTGTGCGTGAAAATCGAATCGACTTATATGGCGAATATAGCTGAAATTCCACACTAAAACTCCAAAAAACCATTTCGACTTATACGCCGGTCGACTTATGTGCCGGAAAATACGGTAGTGATAGTAAGTACACAGTAAAATTTTAACAATTGAACTAATGTAATTTTGATTGTAAAGAATAAAAGAAAAGGAAAAAAGCTTTAAGCTGAGATATATTAGAAACCTTTCTTAAAACCTATTGAGTGCCAAGTCTCCCATTTTGGGAACCTTTGATTAAGAATTTTTTTTTTTTTTCTCTACAAATATTTAAGATAAATATATTTTTTATTTTTTACATTAAATATTGAAGTTTCTTGCTTCATTGGTAATTTTTTTCGAAAAGTTTATAATGTAAATTCTATTTATTGTAATTATTCAAACAAAACTGTTTGTTTCTATTGTATAAGAAAAGGAAATCGCCAAAAATAACTCATTCAAGTACAGGGGTTTAAAACAATGGAACAGTTCTTTTCTTAAATTATAGTAAAGAGGGATCAAGAAAACTAATTTATAAGGGTTTTGCAGTTTTTGAACATCTATTCTACCCTAATTAGATGCCAAATCTCCCATTTTGGAATTATATCATATCTTCTAACAATTTTTTTTATTATTTCTATTACATATGATTAGAAATGCACATTGAAACCCAAAACTTACAAAAATTCAACAATTTTCAGTGGGATTCATATAGCAGTATTTAATGGGTTAGAAATTCATTCTAAGTTTTCATCATGTATGTCAATTTTTATTGTTAATCTAGTGCTAAAAATTGTACAGAATTATTGTAAAAATATTGCAATTATGTCATTTAAAAACTGAATCTTGTTTAATATTTTTTAAAAACTATTGACTAAATTTACATACTTCTAAGAGCTTTATGAAGTGGAAGATAAAAATAGATCCTTTCTAAGAATTATGGGATTTTAATAGTTATTAAGATTATTACCTTCTACTATGTACATAAGAATAAAGTACTGGATTTGTGAATTTTTTCTTCAATATAAGTTCTTTGATAGATTTACACATTTTCAAATTTTCTGAACGCAATTTGACTATTTTTAGAAAATGTCTGTATGTATGTGATAGTAAAATTTTGTGCGCACTGTATCTCATAAACTAATGGACAAAATTCAACATTTTATATTTAATTGCCAGTTGGACTTTGATTTAAATTGGTGCTAATTAAATTTCAGGATATATTGCCCAACAGTAGCATTGCTTGATTGTAATTTACATCATTTAAAAGAAGACTATATCTCAACTTCTGTTGCATATAACTGCACGAAATTTGATATGTATGAGGGACATGATTAAAAAATATGTTTATTCAGTTTGGATGTATATCAGCTAACAAGTGGTGCTACCATGCTGCAGTTTAATTTCATTTATAGGAAAGCTGTATCTCAGATATGTATGTAAATGCACCCAATTTGATATGTGAGATGGGTTTCATGAAAAACTAAGCTGATTTAATTTGTGTGTATATTGGATGACAGATAACTGTCATTCACTTTCTGCAATTTTTCTGATGGCTATATCTCAGTATTTATTGGTTAAAACTGTATGTGTAAAATCTTTATTGTGACAATATATGCGGATTACATTTTTGAACACGTAAGTAGTAGGTGAGGTGGTATTTTAATAGTTATAGAAGAAAGTTTTGTGGTGGCCTAGGTTCACAAATATCGTGCAAATAATGTGATATGTTCTACATACATGAAGTATGAAAACTCCTAATGAGACACACGTCCTTCATTTGCTTTAATATTGTTATAAATTACTAGATTTAGCTGCACTTTTATTATCCTCATAGAAACAATTTTGTCTTACAAGGTTAGCATTTTTATTAACACTTTCCAATAAGGTTGAAAAGTGTTAATGACTTTGGTTTGTAGAATTTCTTGAAATTGATATATGTAATTCAAGTTCCACAATTGGATCTTCCTTATTTGAAATCGGAGTGAATACCTCTACTTGTTTGTGTACAGAAACACCCGAAAGTACTCCAAAGCATTGTGTTCTATGAGAGGTATTTCTATAAACCACTTGTTAATACCTTTACTTTACTCAAGTCTTTATAAAATTGAAGTATGTTATTCAAGTTCACTATCGGATGTTTTCTATACAAAATGATGTAAATACCACCACTGGTTTGTGTACAGGGACATCCGAAAGTATTCGAAAGTGTGGTATTTTATGAGAGGTATTTCTATAAACCAAATTTTAATAACTTTACTTTGCTTAAATTTTAATGAAATTGAAATATATTATTCATATAATAACAGGAGACTTGGCGTTGGAATATTAAAACCCGAATAAACTACTGCGTCAGAAACGCCAAAGAAAAATATTTGAGATGCATACAGCTATTTCGGTAGCCTTAAGCGTACCGTCTTCAGTGCAAAAAGAATTGCACTGAAGACGGTACGCTTAAGGCTACCGAAAAAGCTGTATGCATCTCAAATATTTTTCTTTGGCATTTCTGACATAGTAGTTTATTAGGGTTTTAATATTATTCATATGTACAGAAGAATTTTTTTTTATAAAATATAGTATGATCAGCAAATAAGCATTAAGATTTACAGGTTACACAAAAATATTCAGTTACATTAAGAGCTATTATTAGAAATTTGCGGGATTGCATTTTCATTTACATTGAGCGTTTTTAGCACTTTCTAACAGTTTTTAAGTGTGACTATGTTTTCAATTTGTGCATGTGTCTGTCTGACTGTCCAGTTGTGTATCTGTCTGTCTGCTCTGCCTTCAGCATCTAAATATTTTCAGAATTTTTAGAAAATGATATATGTTATTCAGGTTTATTATGGAATGTTCCCTATTTAAAATGGTAGCAATAGGTCCTGTACAACTGGTTTATGTAAAGGAACACACACACACACACACACACAAAAAAAAAAAAAAAAAAAAAAATCCATTGCGTTTTAGAAGACACAATTTTTATAAATCACATTTAAATAACTTTCTACTGCAAAAATTAGAAAGAAATTCACATTTATTGTTAATATGCTAAAATAATATTTTTTATAGAATACAATATACTTAACCTTCAAATTTACACGCTACAGTAAAATATTCAGAAACATTAAGAAATGCAGTTGGGAATTAATGGCTGCATTTCCGTTTGTGTTAAGCATTTTTAATGTCTTCCAACAATATTCAACCCTTTCGCTACCAGAGCCTCAGGAGAAAAACTGCCACCACAGCCCAGACGTCTTATTATTTAAGTGTGATACCAATTGCCATTTATTTTTGTGGGACGTATCTATAACGTTCTAACTAAGTGAAATTAGCAATTTTGCAAACTGACACACATAAGTGACACTGGGCTATAGATAGATAATTCCTTTGGTAGCCCCATCGTCACATATATATGATACATTATCACAAACTGATAATGAACACCCGTCACATATTTGCGGTGCTGGGCTCAGGTAAGAAAATCGGATCGTCACATATATGTGACGCTGGTAGCGAAAGGGTTAAGAATGATTATGAATTCATTTAATCTACTTGTATGCCTTTCAGTCCTTCTGTCTCTCCATTATGTGATAACGTAGGCAAAGAGGATTGAAAGTTATATGATACAACAAGTGCTTACAGTTAGAAAGTGTTAATAATCAATGCATACTGCATGATTTTTTGTTCTTGTTTAAAGTCTGATGAATGAAAATTGCTAAGTAAAATAACAATTAATATTGTGTTTTATGGCTGATGTCAAAATCTTTCAATACTCTTTCTTAATATTGTGATAAATTTTGGTGCATATTACATATTATTTTACAGCGGAAGAGAAAGAAAAAATATATTTATTTAAATGCTTTAGATTTACATGGAAAGGCTAAATTAGTTTTGACAAGAGTGAAAAGAGAAGAAAAAACAGTTTTTTTACACCAGAGCCACTTGAGATAGCTACCGGGTCAATTTGCCAAAATCATTTAAATGATTTTGCTGCAATTGAAATTGTATCAACTTTTCACCTAATATGTTATCGATATTGAATTTGTTATATTTATTGGCTGTTTGAAATGGAATATTGATTGTTGTTGTGAAATATATTTCATTTATTCAAAAAATACACAGCACATTACTGATATAATTTTCTTTTCACGTAAGACTTTGTATTGAAAAACACCTTAATGAACAGATATATGCAGCCTGTCCCAAAGACAATCATAATTTCAATAAATTCTCTTCTTGGACCAAAAACCTTATGATATCAAGACATACAAATTTTAACATAGTTGAACACTGCTGTTAGAAAGATTATCTAACCAAATTATAAGAAAAAAAAAATTAAAAATACATTGATTCATTAAAATAAAACTGGCCATATATCATTACCAAATTTATTTATTTATTATTATTATTTTTTTTAATTCCTTTGTAATAGCACTAGTTGCTCTTGCATAGAAGACTGGTTTCTTTCACTTTTCATTCATTCTTCCCCATGCTTTCCTCTGTATAATTTTATTAGCTATTTATTTAAATCAAATTGGAGTGTACAGGTTGATATTTTTATTTATTACCAACTATGTGAAAAATACCAGAGCCGGGAGTCGAACCCGGGCCCTCCGCTTAACGCACGGATGCTCTACCACTGAGCTACCCTGGCCGATAACCAGCTAGGCATTTGTCACATAATATACGTTGGCAAAGTCACCGAGTCTGCAAACGCAGATATATCAGGTGAGACAATAATAATCGTAGCACAACTCCATAGACCACGAAATTTCAATTTAGAAATTTTTATTCATGAATTCATCAACCGTGAATATTTATTTAAATCAAATTGGAGTGTACAGGTTGATATTTTTATTTATTACCAACTATGTGAAAAATACCAGAGCCGGGAGTCGAACCCGGGCCCTCCGCTTATTCGACTCCCGGCTCTGGTATTTTTCACATAGTTGGTAATAAATAAAAATATCAACCTGTACACTCCAATTTGATTTAAATAAATATTCACGGTTGATGAATTCATGAATAAAAATTTCTAAATTGAAATTTCGTGGTCTATGGAGTTGTGCTACGATTATTATTGTCTCACCTGATATATCTGCGTTTGCAGACTCGGTGACTTTGCCAACGTATATTATGTGACAAATGCCTAGCTGGTTATCGGCCAGGGTAGCTCAGTGGTAGAGCATCCGTGCGTTAAGCGGAGGGCCCGGGTTCGACTCCCGGCTCTGGTATTTTTCACATAGTTGGTAATAAATAAAAATATCAACCTGTACACTCCAATTTGATTTAAATAAATATTCACGGTTGATGAATTCATGAATAAAAATTTCTTTATTAGCTATGTTTGGATTTTGTTTGTATGAATATATATACTTTTTCAAATCAACCAACCCAACTTGTGTAATAATTTGTAGCATGATATGGGACATTTTATATTTTTATCTCACCAATTATGATGATTATGTTCTTAAGGATTAAAATTATTCTAAAATAATTAAAAGAAAAAGATTATACCTTTTCCAATCAATCGTTTACACATTTATGAGCTATAGTATGAAATTATACTGGGTGTACACATTTTAAAAATTCAAAGAATTGCTGAAACTGAACACGGTTTACAAAAAATTATTGTAGTGAAGGGGGATTTTTGTTTTTTATAAATAAAAAAAATTAGTTAAATTTTTCGTCGATAAAGAGTGCTGCATAGGCACGTAACAACAACGAGAGACATACATATATGAGTACTATAAATTGCACGGTTTTACAATTAACACAGCTTATTTCTTATTATGCTTCTTACATACATGCATACATGAAGTTTTATTTGTGATTTTGACTTGGTGCATAAAGCATTATTATTAAAGATATTTTTCCTCAGCTAAGAATTACCAACTGAAGCTGCAGTTAGCGGTGTTGTACTGTGATTTGTGGTGATGGCGGACACATAGAATGAGAATTATATGTATGTAAGCGTTTTCATGAAAATAAATATAGTTTGTCATGGAAATGTGCGATTTGTTCACGTACAGCGCTCTATGTCGATGAAAATTTTAACTATTATTTTTTCTTTTCAAAAAAAAAAAAAAAAAAAAAAAAACCCTCATGAGAATAGCTTTTTTACAAATCATGTTCATTTTTGCCAATTCTTACAATTTTAAAAATATCTACAGACTTATGGGGCACCCAGTATATATATATATATCAATACAAACTTTAAATGAATTAATACAAATCTCTAAAATCTAAAATAATACTTCTCGCTAGATGGCAGATATCTCTCTTAGTTACCTTACACCACAGTCATTTCACTCTTCCTCTACTGATAAATTTATTGTCTCTATGGTTACTGGCCGTAATAATTTTTCTGTTATTGCTGTGGACAATTCATCTCATACTTGTAAAAACTCAAGCTTTTTTCATTCTGTTTCAATTGGTTTGTAAAAGCAAGATAGGCTCACCCACTAATTTTTAAGCTTTAATGTAAATCAGTGTTTCAAAATCTTACTTTTGCTCAACCATGGGAATAGTAAACTTCCTGAAGAGAAAATTCTTATACGGTTTTGAGCCTTTCCAATTATTTTTCATTTAAACTACTGTTTTAAATTAGTTCATTAGATCGTATTCTCTTAATTTTTCAATTTTAAATCCATTTTGGTTCTCTTTATATTCAGTATCACACACTTCATTGTTTTGCAGTTAATAATCAAGGAATTATGTTATAAATCAGGCATGAGAATTTTCCGCGGATCCGCGATTTTCCGCTTTTTTTTGAGATTTTCGTTAATTCAGCGGTTTTTTATTTTGTTAAAATCAAACTCCAATATCGATCAGTGTTCAAACGCTCCACGAAAAACTTTAGATTGTCAATCTTTTTCCATCCAAAATATAAATGTCAATATTCATTTTAAACATGCTTTATCAGATTCTATAACATATAAAAGAACAGAATTATTCAATATTTCTCACTCATGTAATTTTTTTTGCCCCCCCCCCCTCCTTTTCATCTCTAACCATTGCCGATCAAACTTCTACGGGAAGCCTTTTATTTTTGAATATTTATCCATCCACAATATTAATTTAAACTTACTTTATGATATTCTAGAACCCATAAAGAAGTAGAATTGTGTTTAATATTTCTCTCATGAACTACTTTTTACCCCCCCCCCCCCCACCCCCTTCTTTCCCATTTTCCACCACCAGCCTATGATTAAATGTCGATTGCTAGCAAACTTTTTTTTTTTTTAACATGTTTTATTGTGTTGATGTGCATTATTCTTTTAGTTTAATTTGTCACTTTTAAAATATTTTGTATAGTTTTTTTCTGTGAGCATTATTTTTCATTTGAAATAAATTTTATTAATGTACATTTGTATAGATTTCCCCGCAAGAGATTTTTTTATTTTTATTATTATTTAATTATATGAACATGTGTGTTTCCTCTTTTTTTAATTTTCTGCACTCTCATGCCTGATAAATTCAATTCTGATTAAAACATGTAATTTGCTGATAATTTGGATTTTCGTGGTGTATAATCGTCTGTTATTTTATTCTACTCAGTCTTAAATTGATATTTTGTACCTAATTTTAATATATAAATATATTTATTTAAATAAACGCACTTTCTAATTCTCTTTTATTCTTTTTTTAACTACTTTCACATTAATTTATTTAGTCAAAGAAAACTATGTAAAGTCTTTATATTAAAAAAAAAAAAAAAAAAAAAAAAAAACTTTTTATGAAAATTTATTTTTTAAAATGAATAATTACAGAAGTTATTACAAAACACTTCAATGAATCAAGACATTCAAAAGTAAAGTCTTATTACATTTTGAATTTATGTGGAATAGTTATAAAATTTCAGTTTACTATAAAAAAAATTGTTGCTTTTGTGCTCTGTGGAAAGTTAAAAAGAAGTTTTCCAAACTGTAACAATGTAAAATCTATCATAAAAGTAATAACAATAATAAAATACAATTATGTATGTTTAGAACATTTTTCATAGGACTGGATAAGTTATTAAACATGATACATATTAAGCAAAATTTATTAAGCATCGCAGAAAATAAGTATATTCAGAATTCTGATTGTCTAATTCTGTTGTCTCTCTGATTGTCTAGGGCTGTTATAGTACTTTGAAAAAAAAAAAAAAAAAATATTATTATTATTATTATTTTTTTTGCTAACATCTATTTTTAAATTTAATGACATTCATTCATTATTTACTTCTTAAAGTCAGAATATAATAATAACAGAAAACAAATAAAGTTTTATAAATAAATTTTAAATTGTTAAAAGGAAAATATACAACAAAAACAAATAACAATCTTATTCACCACAGATTAGCAGCCATATAGTCCTTAGAATCATAATCAATAATTTTGATAATAATGAATATTTATAAAAATTTCTTTGTCCCCTTTTGGTAATTGGGGGGGGGGGGGGTTATTATAGTATAATATGAAACATAGAAATGTTTAAACATAAAACAAGTTTTTCTTCTCTTTTTTTTTTTTTGGCTTCTAAATCTTATAGGCAGAGGTGGTGTGGGGGGAGGGGAGGAGGGAGGGGGAATATAAATTTAAGCAGGAATTACATCGTTTCGGCGATGGGTTTGTATTTAAAACACGATTTTTTATACAAAGGAACCAAAACACACATTAACTGTGTGATAATAAAGTACAATGTTTTTGCATTGAGCTGATGAGCTACCTATAACAAAAAATAAAATAGACATTAGACCAGTTTTTGGTAGAAATATAACAGGTTGACCAACATTAGAAATTTTCCAAGTTCTCTGACTTTTCCATGACTTTTTTTCACCATTTTCCCTGACTTACGCTGTTGTTTCTTTCCCCCCAAAATTAGTAATAAATTAAGCAATTCACAATAACAAGCTTTTAAATATGGTCTATTTATACAAAATTTGTCAAAATTCCCTGACTTTACATGAAATTCCTTGACTATGCTATGACTTTTCCAGACTCACTTAAATTCCCTGATTAGTGTTCACCCTGTATTTTTAGCAAAAGAAACAAAAAAGTTTAAATGATTTGCATAGTTATAAAATATTTTGTAACTTCACTTATCCATGACATCATATTTAACCTTCAACTTTATTCGAAAGAGTTGATGCAAAACACAACTGAAAATGCATTTCAAGCGAAATGTATGGACCTGTAAACTAATCATACCATATTCTAGAGATAACATGTTTTATGCATCTAAATGAGGTATGTAAATTTTATTGTTTAATGAAAATGGTAAAATTTGTGTTAAAGAATTAGTTTTCATGATTTTGCAAGTCACTGTACATAAATCAATAGTGTTACTGATATAATTTTCCATAGGAAACACACTATCCACGTTTTTAATGATCAATAGGTGGCGCTTTTTCAGCTTTTGTTGTTAGTAAATATAATAGCCACATGTATTTATTATTGTTCTATTTGTGTTACTACTTAATATTCGTGCTATAATTTCTCCGCCATTACATCATGGAAAATCGATTGCTTTTGGAAAAAATATTTCAGTTTATCTAAAGTTCGATCGGAAGAAGATATTTAACTGAAGCTGAACAAATATTAGTTTCAAATCATCTGATTAATTCTTTACTTCCATTAGCCGAAGCAACTGAAATTTTAAATTTGTCATTTGGAAATAAATGGAAGCTTAATTCTGGATTTCTTGGAGTTACACTGTGGCACACAACAGTAAGTGTTATCTCTTTTACCGGATTTATTTATTTTTATTCAATAAATATATGTAAAACTAAACATTGGCAAGCAATGGCGTCTCGACAAAAGTCAAAAGCTATTCATGTTAATTGTAATTTCACATTAGTCCACCAGAGGGCGAGCATTTCATTACAATCACAGATAGTGAACCTAGATGGCATATATCAGTTTCAGTGCACTCTAAAAAAATTTTATGAAAATAACAACACATACAAATAAAATCATGAACATTTTTTAATTTTGTTGGAAAGTGTGAAAAACAGATAAATTGGGGAGGAGGGATTTGTAACCAAGATAAAAAGAAAACTACTTCCAATATAATTTAGAGCACAGAGTAAATAAAAAGTATAGAAAACTTATGAAAAAAATCAACCTTCATATCAAATATGTATATATATATATATTATATATAATAAAGATGATCTATTAAGCATAGTAGAAGCCAAGCAACAGACACAAGATCACTGAAACACCAATGACTAATAAGATTTTAAAAAATTTATCAGTGGATGAAATACCAGATCCACTAATCCAGATCCACAGATCCACTAAAGAAACCAGATCCACTAATCAACAGCCTGCAAAACATATGAATCAATAAAGTAACACAACAAATCCCAACTCAAAACCATAAACTTATCAAAATTAATGAAAAAATAACCTAAGAAATAAAATATGCTTTTTATCAATCTTTTATAAGATCAAATTCAATCTTTTACGAGATCAAATTCAAAGCTTTATTTTACATAATTTGATAATAAAACATTTCTGGCAATACAATCAATTGCTTAGAGAATGAGAGGGAGAAAAGGATGATTAATTAATTATGCAAAATAAACTAACTTTTACAAAGTCAAAATCATTTTAATTTAAATGATGTTTATAAAGTTTACTTTAGCATTACTATTGTTAAATGTTAGATTATGAAGCTTGTCAGTCTATTTGGGAAGCTTTGCATAAAATCTCAGTTATTAGTAGTTAATATTTTTTTCAAATACTAATTTGATTTAATAAATAAATAAGATTTGAAATCTAAATAAATAGAAAAAAATTTTCAATAATTTTATTTCAATAATGTTTTTTTCATCTAAATTTTTTTGTATATGATAAAAATTTAGTTAATAATTTTGGAAATAAAGACAGCCATTGCCATCTATCAGAAAATTATTTTTTTATTTTCTTCTTTCAACTACAGTCATTTGCAAAAGTTTAAGACCAGTAGCCGATTTTCAATATTTTAACATTTTGACGTAGACAGTGCTGTTGTGTAATTATTGTAATGGGTAAAAAACCTTCACTTACTCTAACAAAAATGTCAGAAATATTGACCCTGCATGAAATTGAATTTTCTGAACGTCAAATAAGTTTGAGGGTAAATGTGAGCAAGACAGCTGTGCATCAAGCTATTAGTAAATGTAAAATTTTGGGAAAATTTGGGGACTTTCCCAAGAGAAGTGGTTGCCCTAGAAAAACGAGTGCACATGATGATAAGGATGGTCATACGAGATCCAAGAACCTCCTGCAATAAGATTAGACATTCTCTGGCTGTAAAAGGCACTAACGTTAGTTTGAATACTATTTCAACATGTTTGGCCAAAGATTTTGGTTTATCATCTCACAAACCTGCAAGGAAACCTCCTCTTACTCCAAGTATGAAAAAGAAACAACTCTTAAGGTCTACAAATTTTCCCGAAATTTTAAATTTACTAATAGCTTGATGCACAGCTGTCTTGCTCACATTTACCCTTAAACTTATTTGACATTCAGAAAATTCTATTTTATGCAGGGTCAATATTTCTGACCTTTTTGTAACAGTAAGTGAAGGTTTTTTACCTATTACAATAATTACACAACAGCACTGTCTACGACAAAACAAAATCCAATAAACAACTGGCAATAAATGTGCCGATCACCTTTATTTACAGCAGTAGAATACGTCTGATGCAATCAGCACATGAGATGACATAATAATCTGCACAAATGATGCAATGTGTTAAAATACAGAAAATTGGCTACTAGTCTTAAACTTTTGCAGACGACTGTAGTGCTTTTCATGTAGAAATTTACAATTACATACTCCAATTTCCTATGTAAGGAAGGGAAAGTCAAAGTAGTAGTATTTTATTCTGAAAACATTTCAGATGTCTATTTTTCTTTCTTTCTTTTTTTTTTAATGAGTTGTAAGAAACAAAGATTCAAATGCCAAGTATAAATCCACAAGATCATTATTAAGAGAAATTTTAAGTGAAACAAACATTGTAATAACATACAGGATGGACATAATTAAACTGACAGTGTTCTGTAGCATGATCTAATAGCAAGAATAACCCCAAAAATTGTAGGAAGGTTAAACAAGACAGGGGGACAAAAGGATTCCAAAAAAAAAGTTTCAAAATTTACTGTTAGGGGAATATGTAGTGCTGTTTTTCTATGTAAAGCTTTTGTTGCGGGTAAATTTGTATGGTGTCTCTAATTTCAAAATAATAAATGGAACAAAAGAAGTGCTTAAAAAAAATGCACAGTCATCAGTTTCAAATGATAAATTGTGATAAAAGCTTTACTTAGAAAAACAGCTCAACATATTCCCCTAGCAGGAAATTTTAAAACTTTCTTTTTTTCCCTAGAATCCCTTATTTCCCCTCTTGTTCAATTTTCCTACAAACTGTGGTTCCAATCTTGCGATTATAGATTGTACTACAGAACACTCTAAACTCTGTCAGTTTAATTATGGCCACCCAGTATATATAAGATTTTTTTTTTTTTTTTTTTTTTTTTTAATTTAAAAGAAATTTAAACTAGTTTAAAATTAGGTGGCAGTGGAATATTTTCAAGGATATTTGTATTGTTGAAATTTTAAGCTGAAGGTAAATTAACTCCAACCAAAAAAGAGGGTATCATAAATTTAAAGACTTTGTCTGTGGCATTATAATTCCTAAACCAATGGACCAATTTCAATCCATTTTTATTTTTTTATTTTTTATTAAAACGCTGATTGAATCAAGGTGATTCTTAGCTATGTTTGATGAAAATCTTTTCAAAAGATTTTTTTTTCAAGTTAATGAAAGAACAATTTTTTTTTCAGGCCACTTTGCAATATTTTAAAATTACTTTCAATTTCTAAGTCATGTTAGATGACAAGTCACAGGATTTTTGCACTGGAATATAAAAAACTGTATTTAAAACTGCATTCCAATTTGACAAAAATAAAAACTGGCTGTAAATTGTGATTATGAGGTCACATTCCAAAAATCTTTAAATTCGGATAAAAATAAAGAATTCTAACTTTAAATCATTTAAAAAACGAAGCTTTAATATTTATAAAAATAGTGACCTTAATTGACTGCTCCATTAATTCCATAAGCTGCTTTTCATCTGAGGGCCCTCAGCGTCGTCAGTCATGGCTTGAGTGAAAAGTGGCTGGACTTCAGAAAGTTCGTTGTCGCCCTTTCGGAAGTCCAGCCACTTTCCCCTCAAGCCATGACTGACGCCGCCGGGGGCCCTCAGAGAAAAGCAGCTTATGAAAGTAATGGAGCAGTCAAGTAAGGTCACTATTTTTATAAATATTAAGAATTCTGATAGACTTTTTTTTTTTTTATTAATTAATAAAAATGTTAATTTTTTCATACCATTTTGCATTGATCTATTAATATTTCAAGTTAGATAAGTCATGTGGATTTTGGATTAGAGTATAAAGAGCTTTTATTATTATTATTGTGAATTTTTGACCAATTTCAACAACAACAAAAAAAGTATATAAATATTGATTATGACTTCACTATACAAAAATCTCTGAATTGGATGAAAATTAGATTTTATAAAATAACACTGAATTAAATGTAAGATCAGCCTGCACTATTATTTTATAATTTGCGAGCTAGCATTCTTTTAACTGAAAATTACAGATTTTATAGAACAATAATGTTTAAATAAATTCAAGGCCAGTTTTTTTTTTTTTTTTAAATAAAGCTAGCTTTACACTTGTTTTTTTGTACTAAATTGAGCAAAGACAGTTTTTTTATTGACAACACAAAAGTTACAAATCTGTGGATAATAAATAACATGACATCTAAAATAATTTTTGATTAAAAATAAATAAAATCCCTTTTAAAAATGATAATCTGGTGAAATATATTGTTTTGTCTTTACACAAAAGCTATTCTCCCTTCCCCATAAAATTTTCTATTGTCACTATTTGTCACACACCAAAGTCAACAAAATTAATTTGAAAACAAGCATGAAAATAATACATAAAATGCAAAAAGTGTCCCCTTCTTTCTTTGGGAAGGGGAGATCTCTTTGGGAGATCTATTTCTTCAGCTGCTTATGTCAAAAACTCCCAACAGAGATTTAACCTTCAATAGAAACTGAACCATAACTTTGAAAGTTTAGAATTGATCCGTATGTGACTTTTCTGGATTTTGAAAATTTTCAGATTTTTAGAAAAGGGAAAAAATACACTTTTATTCTAAAAATATTATACTTCGAAACAAAATCCTTAAACTGATTGATTACTTCATTTTTCCTGAAAGACATATTGAAATACATTACAAACATGCTAAGTTTTTTTTTTTTTTTCATTTGTGTATTACCTATGTTTTTGCATTATATAAATAAACTTATTTATTTATTTGTAATTAAAAATTGAGATAAATGTATTTATGTAACAGTAAGAATAAATTTGTTTTGCAATTTGTAAAGTCATAATTGCATATGAAAAATTTAGCAATTTCTCGTTTAAGACTATTCAAAACAATTTTGAAATTCATCATTATTAACTATCTACTTTTTTCATGGTTAAGTAACTGTGGTAAGTTCTATTGAAAAGTCCAACTTATTTTTATTTTACGAATAAATTTTGAACAGTTCAATAAATGATCATTATCGTAAATAACAAACATAATTTATACTATATATTTTTATGTTAAATAATAAATAAAATTTTTTGAGTTAATTAACATTACGCTGTGTATAATTACCATATTAACTGTTTTTTCTAAAGGTTAAATTTCATTACAAAATGCCCCCATGCTTTTTTTTTTTTTTTTTGTAATGTGCTAACAAGTTGCTCGACTTACATGCAAAGATGACAGATTTGATGATTTTAACAATTTGAAATTCTTGAGTAAGAAAACTGTTATTAAATGAAGAATTAAATGCTTCAACCACATTACACACACTCACATTTCAATACATTATGAATATATGTTAAGGCTAAACTTTAAAATCTGATGCAATAGTTTTTATTGACATTTTGCACAAACACTTTTTAATATAAACATGCACACACATATTATACATACATAGTATGAAAGTTTGGAGAAAACAGCAAGATAGCTACTTTAATAATATATATACCTATATATTAGAGTTGCACCGAATATTCGGTTACTATTCGGTATTCGGCAGATGACACTGAATATTCGGTTCGGCCGAATATCAAGATATTCGTCAACTGAGTAATGCAGGTAAATTTAAAATTAAATTATCCAAATTGTAAAAATATTTTGATTATATAAAATTAAATCATTTACATTGTTTTTTCAACTTATCAATGTTATGATGTCAAAGAATATTAAATGAGTAAAAAATGCCAGTCTAATAAAATTTCTATTACAGTCTAATAAAGTTTTTATCTTAATTTCTAACCTAAATTAAAACAGTCTGTATTAAAATGTAATACATTTCAAAATAGTCACTTATTGTAGATTAATGATGAGGATAATGTGAATAAATTAATTATTGATAATATGAAGCATATAAAACTATATTCACTTACAAATGGCCAGTAAAAAAAAAAAAAAAAATTAAGAATAGAAGATAGTCTATCAAAACCAGTCATTATATTTAAATTTTGGCAAATTATGATGTAGGAACAAAAATTTTTCTGGATATTCTGGCTATATGCGTGTGAGAGACAGCTTGTTGTTGTATCTATTAGATAATTTAGTTTATTATGTTTTCCCTCTCTGGAGCTTACAATACATTTTAGTAGTATTTTTTTTGTATGAATGTACTTACATATTATATATATATATCCATTCAAGTCTACCTTCCTGGTGTTTGATCATTATGATGATATATATATAAATATTATGTAATAAGCCTACATGTAAAATAAATTTTTTTTTTTTTTTTTTAAATTTCAAAAAGGAAAAATTTATCATCTCTATAATAAATTTTTCTTTTGTAGACTATTTACTGAAATTCCAAATTTTGCAGGGCAAAAGAAAGCAAAGATTTTAAAAATATTTTATTTTATTTCTATTTTGACTGTAAAAATTTATCTTTTAGTGCTAAATGCTTAGATTTTATGTTGATACTTTTTAATGCACATTGTATTATTTTTACATGTAATAATAGATTAAAATGATTAAGCTATTCTGGGTATAAAAAATTTTTTTTACACTGAAATTTACGTATTCGGCAAAAATCACTATTCAATGCAACTCTAATATATATATACATATCTAAATAAATTTAATTGCAAGTATTTAAAAATAGCAATCGTATTATTCTAATCTACCCAATAGAAGAATTTTCTGTATTTATCTGCAATCTAGGAATGCCAAATCAAGTTTGGTATCCCAAAAAGTATTAGCAATTCATAAAACTGCTTCTAGAAAGAAAATAAATGAAAAATATACAAGTGCAGTAATCTAGTCACATAATGCAAATTCTAGAAGTTTTTTCTTAAGCCTGGCATTTCTTTTTGAGTTGTTAAATTAATCTGCAGAGTTATAAACAATCTGCGGTGCACACTACGGTACTGCACTGTTTCTGCTGCAGGGCTAATCTATAAACCACTTTCGAGAACATGGTGACTTTTGAATTTATATTGCCATTTTGGCAATAAAAATATTTTTTATTTGGTAATCAAGTTTGATTAATTTGGTAATCAAATGCATAATTTATTATTATTATTATTATTATTTTTCATTTCCTATTTTAATTATACTTTTTAATCCTTATTATTATTTTTTTTCTGCTAACTTATGACAGTATTTTATATTCTATTAATATTTTAACATAGCCCAAATGGTGTAATAGTTTGAATCCCAGACACGGCATGAATATGTTGTCCCTAAAATGGATAGTGATGACTGCCCAATGAGTGCCCCTTCACAAGGTCATCCATTCGGCAACCCCCTGGCCAAAACTTAGTTGCAAGTGCTGCACCATTGGAAAAAAAAATAATAATAATAACATACAGATTTAAAATGACACTTGCAAAAGTAAAGTTGATGCTTATAACAATGCATTTTTCTATGAAATGATCAGTCAGGCAGATTGAAAATAAACAATTTGTGTTATTATTTCTTTTACTTCATTAATTTTTTGCATTACTTTATAATTTATTTATATTTTCGATGCATTGATAGGCGTAAAATGGCTGTTGTGAAAGGGAAATAGATTGTAGATAACAAACATCATGATTTTAGAAATGATTGTATTCATTGGAAAAAAAAAAAAAATCAGTTTTTATTTATAAATGCTTGAAATGATCAGTAAATGGTGAGCAAATGTTACTTTAAACAGCTTAAAAATTTGAGATGATTATTACTTTTTTGCAATATTTTATAATTTATTTAATAACTTTAACCTACGACTAGGGTTAAAATAGCTGTAATAAAAGTAAAATTCCTAACAAAAAAGCTCAAGTTACTCTGGTGCCGAAATTTCACAATCTATAAAGAAGATCCTATATTAAAGCTGTTCCAATACAGTTAATACAATATATTTCAAAATATAAATCAGTTTATATAAACTCAAGTAAGCATGTATTCTAATTAGCATGTAATTCATTATAACTTAAACATACACACACACTGATATTTAGAAGCAATTAATCCTTCATAATATACTAACAAACAATAATAGGTATTTTTCTTACCCCAAAGTTCTAAAATATTGAATATTTTTATGTTAATCCCATCATAATCTAACAGCACAGCACCTTCCAACAATGAAGCAGAATATTTTAGATCGGTACTTAAATAGACGCTAAAACAGGGGTCGATCCAGGTTTTAATTTTTGGGTCCCCTTTTTGTGAAAAACAAAATATTTTTTTGAAAAAATAATATAATATATATATCGTATATAAAACCTTCCATTTTAACAATCATTCTAAATAATGTTTAATATCAAATTAACATAGTTTCATTGAACTAATTAATTAAAAATAATGCTGAAAACATTTAATAAAAAACATGACATCTTTTTATAAAACATTTTATAAAAAGATTACTTTTGTAAAACAAAAGCTTGTGAAGGGCTCATTTCATAAATTTGAATTTTGTGAAGGGTCCTCTTTTATGGGTTTGAATTTTGTGAAGGGTCCCTTTCATGGATTTGAATTTTGTGAAGGGTCCCCTTTTATGGTGTGGAATTTTGTGAAGGGGCAGCAAAGGGGACCCAATTTTTGTCTGGATTGACCCCTGTAAAACCAATCAAAATGAAGCACAAATAAGATTATATACAAGCAAAACTGAGAAACAAAATCACATGATTAGACAGTTTGTTAATGTATGTCAGTTAGTTTGTGTATGTGTGGTGTTTGTCAGGGATACCAAATCTGTTATAGTTTATATTATACAGACAGATTTTTTTCTGATTACCAAATATTTTTAAATTTAGTAAGGTCTAGCTTATACTTTTTTTTAAATTAAGGTTTTGCATTTTAATTTTCATTTTAAGTACATTGGAGTGTAAAGGTTGATATATTTTTAATTACCAACTATGTGAAAAATACCAGAGCCGGGAATCGAACCCGGGCACCTCCGCTTAACGCACGGATGCTCTACCACTGAGCTACCCTGGCTGACAACCAGCTAAGCATTTTTCACATAATATTCGCTGGCGAAGTTACCGAGTCTGCAAACGCAGATATAACAGGTGAGACAATAATAATCGTAGCACAACTCCATAGACCACGAAATTTCAATTTAGAAATTTTTATTCATGAATTCATCAACCGTGAATATTCATTTTAAGTACATTGGAGTGTAAAGGTTGATATATTTTTATTTACCAACTATGTGAAAAATACCAGAGCCGGGAATCGAACCCGGGCACCTCCGCTTAACGCATGGATGCTCTACCACTGAGCTACCTCCAATGTACTTAAAATGAATATTCACGGTTGATGAATTCATGAATAAAAATTTCTAAGGTTTTGCAGTTTTTACATTTGCCTTGGAAACTACTCCTTCCCTTCTATAAAAATCAACATAACATTAGACACAAAGGCATAAATTTCTTTATTATAGATTAAATATTATTTTGTATGTCAAATTTTTCAGAGAATGTTTCCTTATTTTAAAATTTTTTTTGATAATTTTTCTTAGCTTTATTCAACATATTACAGTGATTCTTCTAATAGCATATTTATTAATTCATTTTTTGCTTTTTTAGTTACTGAACTGTAACTCAAGTATCATCAAAATAGAAAAAAGGCAGAAATAGAAAAAAAAAAAAGGTATAGCACTTTTGATGGCCATTTTTAAAGATTAAATAAATAAATATATATATAAGATGTATATTAATAAAAAGCCTATAATATTTTTTTACGTTCTTTACTCCTAAAATACCGAATTTATTATGAATAACATAAGATAGTAAAATTCATCTTTTGACATCTAATGTCAAAATGAAATCACGCTATTTCATTATATCTAGCTTGCAATGTAAAGCAACAACAGTCTTCATTTTATAAAACAAGTTACTTAAGAGTAGACTGCACCTTATATTTGAAACATATTTGTTCACTTTTTGGCTACTTTCATAATAACCACATACCATACATTTAAATTAACAAATACTGCCATAAGGTTAACATAAGTTTTGACAGAATATCACAGTTGTTTTAAGTTTAAGTCAGCTATTGAAGTGCAGTTTTAAAAAAAGTTTTAAAAATAACTAATTTAATTATGTTAGTCTCTATTTCAGATTATGATGGCGATTCATTACGGGTATGCAGTTAATACAAAAGTAGCAATTTTTGTTATGAATGTATATAAATTAGAAATTTTCTATACATAAAAAAAAAAATAAATAAATAAATAAATAAGCAGCATTATAATAAAGAAATTTAATTATCAGCAAATTAGAAAAAAAACTTTGTAACAATAAACAAAAAAAAAAAAAAAAAAAAAAAAAACTGATGCTTTAAATATTTTTATGTGATTATGTACATACATAATTCCTATCTATAAAAAATGACAGAGGAATTTTTCACAGGTCAATTTTCAATCATTTATTCCTCAGAAATATTTAGGATATCAAAATTTCATTCATTAAAAATACAAATGGGTTTTTAAAAAACATACATATATATTTATATATATAATGAGATAGTAAGAGGCATCTATTACGCTATTTCATTATATCTAGCTTGCATTGCTTTACGTACAGCATCTTTATAGGAGTCACTAGCTGTGCCCCCATAAGATGCACCTTTCATGCCTAAGCCTGCAGATTTGACCCGCCTCTGGACTTCTATGATGCCAGACATTCCTTGGCCAGATTTTCCAAGTCCCTGACCTTCTGTCCAACCCATAGCCTTGAGCATTTTATTCCCAATGTTATCGCTTCCAATTGCTTCCACTGGTTCTTCAGGCGGTATATAAGTTTCTCTTTTCTCTTTTAAGTATTTAGATTTCAGTTTGCTAGGAGGGGGCAAATCAGGCTGACCAAACTTCTCTCTTCTTTCTTTGGCCCGGTCACGATAGCCGGATTCTTTCTTTTCGAGTTCTTGTAACTGTTTTGGAGATAATTTGGTCAATTTTAGCATGTTGACATTCTGTTTATGCAAATCAGACATCTGAACATGTTTGGATAAAACGTCTTTGGAAGGGAACTGCCTTTTGCACAAAAGGCATGCAAGTTTAGACCAATCAATCAGTTTTGATTCCTCAACTTTTATTAGATCTAATGCTTTTGTACCTTCGTCCTGTGCATCTTCTACTTCTGAATCACTCTCTCCACCATAAGCAGCAACTAAGGCGAGAGCTTTTTCTTTGTTGGAGGTGACAGTAGATTTTACTTCAACGAGTTCCTTATCAAGTGTTTTAGGCATTTCAAATACGTCTGCTGTTTTTTTCTCAGAAATGTTAGTAATCTTTGAATCTTCAACATGACTTGATGAGTTAACAAAACTTTTAGCACTTTCTTTTTTCTGATTTAAAGTTTTAGCCCATTTTTCCATATCTTTAGCAACTTTTTTAGCAATTTTAACTTTATCTTGAGAGTTATTTTTTTCTTTGGACTGGTCCGTATCTTTTTTGATAGAAAGAACAGGGGCATGAGTTATAACTGGAGGGCTTGAAATGACAACTTCATTTTTCCTTTCTGTTTTTAAGGCAGGGGCTTCAATAACAGCTGATGTAGTAACCGTTGGCTGTGTAGCTGGAACTGACAAATAGGTTTGCTTTTCGGCATCCCAATACAAATATTGTTGAGTCTGTGAATTATAATAATATTGAGAATTGGGATCATAATAAAATCCAGTCACAGAATCATAATAATAGCCCGAGGCTGGATCATACTGATAGGAAGAAACATCGGGAGTTGAATATTTAAGACACTCTGATGAACTAACATTTTGAGAGGCAGCTATTTGTCTTTCCTGTATGAGAGAGTTTGAAAACATGTTTGTGTTTTGGTCATCTTGATTTGTCCACTGTGCAGCTGCAAGGGCTACACTAGCAGCATTAGCACTTGCAGCACTATTCATAGAACTAAGAGAACGGCGAGAATATGAAACTGTCACTTTTCTGCCATCAACATAAAAATTACCAGCCATTGAAAGGAGCAAATCATGCAACTGTATAGCTTCTGATATGGAGTGCAGTTCAACATAAGCAAACCCTCGTGATGTATGAGTTAGAGAGTCTTTAGCAACTTTTAAATTTTTTATAGGTAAAACAGTTATTTGGCCTAACATAGAAAGTACTCTTTCTTCTGTGGTCAGTATGTCCAAGTTTCGAAATAAAAGTGTACTTGAAGCTGTATGACTCACTTCTTCATATCCTTCTCCACCTACATTAATCATTTCTCCATCCTCTTTAGGGGCATTACACTTAAAACACACTTCCCTTTTTTTAAAATTGTTCACTCCACACTTAATGCAAGTCCAATCCAATCTTAGCATTGGGCGATCGGGAACTGGAATATCTTTAGGTACGAAATAATGAAGAGTCGCACATACATTACCAAAATTTAAAACACCTTGAGTAAGTTCTTTCCATCTGACAGCATCAGATAACATTTTAAATTCAACATACGCAAAACCTCTAGATTCACCAGTTGATTTCCTTCGCATTAAAACAACATCCTTGGGATAAAGTGAATAACGAGTAATTTCATTTCGAATATCATCTTCTGTCACATGAGGTTCCATTCCTTTAACAAGAATTGTGCTGTTGGGTATTTCCTCTCGGAAATCTCGATCTACATGACTCTTGTCTCTTTCCCATTCACGATCACGATCTCTTTCCCATTCTCGTTCACGATCTCTTTCCCAGTCTCTATCACGATCTCTTCCAGAATTTCGATCGCGATCTCTTTCCCAGTCTCGATCACGATCTCTTTCCCAGTCGCGATCACGATCTCTCTCCCAGTCGCGATCACGGTCTCTTTCCCATTCACGATCACGATTTCTTTCACGATCTCTCTCTCGTGGTCGTTCTCTTGTTCGATCTCGGCTTCTATCTCTATAACTTCTTCTTTCATAGCGTCCCTCATAATCTTTCTCCCTGCTGTGGTAACTATCAGTGTCATGGTATGCACGGTGATCATCGGAATAATTATTTCTGCCGTAATCATCATGTCGATCATATCTAGAATCTCTTCGAGAGCGCTCTCTTTCGTAGTCTCTGGATGACGATCGTGAAGATCGACTCTCATGATGCAGCTGAAATCGTCTATGTTCTTCTGCATCCACTCCAGGAGGAAGAAGAATGGAATTTTCGATCGCTATGTCGCTCAAATCCATTAGAATATTTTAGTGGATAATATTCAATATTAGGAAAAAAGTTTTTTACTTCATCCTTCTTTCTGTCCTTCCTTGAAATGTATACAGTGTGAGTTATAATGCAATGTAAGTTGTATAAAATTCATGTTTGGTACTTTTCAGGTTATTTCACAAAGAGATAACTCAATATTTCAAACAAAATAAACAGAAGCAAAAGATTGTAACAAAATACAGAACTATAAAATCAATAATTCAGGGCTGAAACATTTTTTTTTCTTTAACAACACAACTAGAAAACGTAAATATTACAACGATAAACGATTATAAACACCGATTGATCGGTTCATTAACAGTTTCATAAATAGCCATCCAACTATATTTATTTCCGTATCCAGGTGAAATGCGAAAATCCATTGCCACGATAACTCAGAGTTATTAACCAAGTAATCAATTCGTTTCTAAATAATTCTGCCTGAAACATTAAATAAATATGGAAAAATTATCAATCAAAGTTTTATATAATAATATCAAGCTTTAGTTAAGCTAACTCCAAAAATTCAATACAGCCCCGCCCCATTAGTAGAACATATCGTTCAGCTCGTCCATTTCATCATTCCGGTAATTTGCCAATGAATCAAATTATATTGTTAGTAAACAAGAAGCGATTCACAAATAAAAAACATTAATGGGTCTAAGAATCAAGCAAATAAGTTTGTATGTATAAAAAAAAACAAATACGAACAAAAAATATTACAAATTTGTTCGGAATTATGTAATCTTTTTGTGGATTAAAAATTACCTTCAATTTTTTATCAAAACAGTTGATGAACTCAGTATGTCTAAACCACCCAATGAAAATTTAATTACTTATAAACTAGTCGTCGTGGGGGATGGTGGCGTTGGAAAATCTGCTTTAACTATTCAATTCTTTCAAAAACTTTTTGTTACTGATTATGATCCGACAATTGAAGACTCATATATTCAACACACTGAAATAGATGGGGAATGGTGTGTTTTAGACGGTAAGTTATAATTTTTTTTCTTTTCCTTCATAAGCAGTGTTGAGATTCGATGATATAAATTTGATATGTGTTGTCCTTAGCGACTTTTATATTTGGCAAATAAAAACGTAATACGAAAATATACATGACAGATATATATTTTCGTAATATATATCCTACGAAATATTGCTTCATATTAATTGATCGTTCTCTTACTATACGCTATTAAAAGAACCATGATTTTTTAAACAAATTAAATATGTTTACCAGATAACTTGGCGATCTTTTTTTCGCCAAGGACGACATATTTAAAATCTGCTCCAATTCAAATATTTGCACCAAAAGAAAACACTTCTACCGAACGTTAATCCACATGAATACAGCCAGGCGTGTAACGAGCGGCCGGGAAAAAGTGAGCAAGCTGCCTCCCCCCCCCCAAAAAAAAAAAAAAAAAATTGAAAAAGGCAGAAAACAGTTTATCAACAGATCAAATGAGGGAGTTGAGTTGGTGTTTGTCATATGTCAAATTGAACAGCTACCAAAATAAAACGAAAGGAGGGCTAAGCTTTACTATAAGGCACCCATTGGCGATTTGTGACACTGTGATGCGATTCAGTATAATGACACTTTTTAATGGTAACCTTTTTGTATTGAAATTTTATTCCAACTGTATCAAAACTTTGTTTTTCTTTTTACGCTGACCAAGGCCGTATCCAGAAAAAAATTTCGGAGGGGGCCCAACTTTAACTCAGATGTTGGTCGTGCACCCGCACATATGTACACCAAGAGCGTGTGCATTAAAGTTTGTCCCCCCCCCCCCCCAATCACCTTAACTTTAAAACAAATATAAGTTCTTGCCTTAAAATTCGTATCTAGGCATAGTAAAATGGTTATGCACTATAAATAAGATTGGTTACAACGCCACATGGCGGCAAACAATGGAATTAATATTCCTAAAATCTGAAATGGCAAGAAAAGATTTAATAATAATATTAATTCTAAAAAGTGCCTTGGGCCTAAAACTGATGGAACTAGTCTTTTAAAATGCACAAGTCCCTGCTAGAGAGTTCTTTAATCTGTGACTGATTGAGAAAATCCCCAAAAACTGGACTCACGGTAGTCCGGTTAATAAGGAGTCGAGCTCGTAATTGAAGGATTGAGCGATCAATGCTGGAGCCATCCAAAGACTGTCATGTAGATTAATGGTATCTGGTGCACGTAAAATCCGTTGTGTCCTCCAAGTTTTGTAAATGTAATAGCCCCATATGGTGGCTTTTTCCGCATGTTGGTTTAACACTTCAGTTTCCTTTTGGAAAACAAGGAAAACTGATAATGAATTTCTTTGACAGAACCTGTTGACTGCATGTACCCACTAGAGTCTGGTCCAGTCAAAGTCCAGTCTGGATTGGGAATCTGGACATTCGTTTGAAAATCTGCTTCGCTGCAAATATGAATACTGAATGCCCCAGGGGCAAAAACACCGCGACACAGCGACATAATCATGGACACAGAAAAACGGCTTGCAGACAGTTTTTGTCTGCACTGAGAAAAAAAATTGTCCATAACTTTCAGATAACAATTCACTTATAAAAACTTCTGTATCAAAACTAAAACTAACACTTTTATTATTTATAATTATTTATATTGTGTTGTGTCAAACATTGCTATAAAATATTTAATTGAATGAATACAATTATTTATACTATATTGTTTTGTAGTAAAATTGTATTTGTGTATTGTTGCACAAGATCACCACTGATGTTAAGCCCACCCCATCCCCGTCAGCTTTCAGGCTTTTTGAGTGTAAGCCATTTTCACCCCTGATTACACACAAATTTTGCAAACAGATTATGAAATTTTAAAAGCCTGTCGCAGACAGCTTCAAAACTTTCTGCCACTGGGCTGAATGCTATACGCTATGATGTGATTACTGGCATTTTTGCTTTAAGTAGAATTAGATAGTAGGGTCATTCCATGTCAATTCAACCACACCATGACACCCATAGTCTCAGATTTTGATTAAACTTGGTGTATTTGTTTCTTTTATGGGTTTAAATAAGGAAAAAAAAATTTTTTTTTGCTTTATCTTAAATGGTTTAGGTTTTACAGCTTATTAAAGATTTGGGAATTTCATGTTATTTTTCGATCAGGCGGAAGAATTGCAATTTGCTCTTTTATAAAGAACAATTTTTTTCTCCCTTATTTACCAACCAATGTTAATGAAATTTTTTATGAGTATGCTTTAATATGTAAGGAATACAGAAAAAAATAAATTAAACCAGCAAGTATTTGCACATGGCCAGGAAAAAGTCCTGAAATATTATTTTGAAATTTTTTTAATGAAATACAGAGTTCCACTCCGAATGGAATATCATCATGAGGGAAAAGGATAATCAATTTTTTTTTTTATTATTCTTGCTCTAAAGGATGTATTCTACAACATGAAAAAATAAAATAAATGGCTTTTTGCATCCTTCATTATTTTTTCTGACTTGAAATTTAAAATTTCCAATTCCCGCATTTTCTTGAAATCGCTAAATTAGAAGTTCCAATTTTAGCAAAATTATACAAAAATTTTAACCAAAATGTTATTTAATAAGTACAAATTTTGAATAATCATTATAAAATAGAAGAATTTTCAGCAACTGTTTTGAGTTAAAAAAAAAACACGATCCTTCGTCAGGAAAACAAAGTACGCACGAGTACTGCAATGAAAGCAGCAATGCAGAAAATGTTATTTGTCAACTAATTTCAGTTTAAAAGATCTTAATATATACATAATTTGTTGGTTTTGCAATGATTTATACTTTTTCAAAAACACACTTTGGTGATGAAGACAAATAGTTTTTAATTCACATCCTCAATTTTAAGAGAGTTAAATCAGTTTCAAAGAGTTTATCAAGGTTTGCAAGGTTTTTTTCCTAACATGGTATAACAAATGACAATCACTTTGAGTCATTTCCCCCGCACTGCACTTCTCCATTTTTCTAATATACTATAACATTAAAAAAATAATTAACAATAATTCTTTTCAAAATAGTATAACCTCAATAATGCATGTAACACATGCAATAGCTTGTGACTGACTAATTACAAGATGCCGAGTTTTGTCTCTGCTACTGAGCAAGCTCACTTGTTTAAACATGCCAAACAAGATTTGACTTATTCGGGCATCTAAACATGTACCTACACAGTAGACAGAACATCACTTAATTGTCTTGTTGCAACTTGAATGGTTTGATTGTTTACAATAAGTTTAAATTTAAAATAGCAGCGAGTAGTAAAATGATTAAAATTTAGATCTTGTTTTTAAAACAAAATTAAATTTTAATGCAAATTTCTATTAATTAGAACATTTATAATTAATTTAGAAACTTTTTTGTTTGTTTGTTTTGAAATTTCAATTTAGATATAATTTTGTTGATTCAATTTAATAGCATTTATGTATCTTTCTGTACATGTTGAATTAACATTCTTAAAAACTACTCTCTTGTTTTAATCATACATATCACCTAATTATGTAATTCAATTTTTCATTTTATTTCAAAAACCTTTAAACTGAAATTAGTTGATAAATAACATTTTAATTCAAATTTTTGTAATTTTTTACAAAAATTGGAACTTTTAATTTGGCGATTTCAAGAAAATGAGGGAATTGGAAATTTTAAATTTGAAGTCAGAAAAAATAATGAAGGATGCAAAAAGCCACTTATTTTATTTTTTCATGTTGTAGAATACATCGTTTAGAACAAGAATACAAAAAAAATTGTTTGATTATCCTTTTCCCTCATGATGATAATCCATTTGGAGTGAAACTCTGTATTTCATTAAAAAAATTTCAAAATAATATTTCAGGATTTTTTCCTAGCCATGTGCAAATACTTGCTAGTTTAATTTATTTTTTCCTGTATTTCTTATATATTAAAGCATACTTATAAAAAATTTCATCAACATTAGTTGGTAAATTAGGGAGATAAAAATTATTCTTTATGAAAGAACAAATTGCGTTTCCTCTGCCTGATAAAAAAAAACATGAAATTCACAAATCTTTAACTAGCTGTAAAACCTAAACTATTTAAGATAGAGCAAAAATATTTCTTTTCCTCATTTAAATCCATGAAAGGAACAAATTCACCAAGTTTCGTCAAAATCTGAGACTATGGGTGTCAAATCATCTTTTTTTTTGGTTGATTTGACATGGAATGACCCAGTACCATCTTTCATCACACATCTTTCTGTAAGTGTAAAGTAACTTTATATTGGCTGTTTTCTTTTGTTAAAATTTATACTCTACGGAAGGTATATTACGTGCATACCTAACAAAACTAGAAGTTCCATATGCAACTGTGATCTTTGTTAATGATGAATCTTTTGTCTCACATGGAATTAAAATGCTATTTCTGGCAAGAGAAGTGTTTAAAAGAAAGGAGACACATTACAGTGTTCAACAATGAGTACCATGAAGATCTCTTTTTAGTGTTTTTTACAAAGAGCTAAAATGCATTTCGGTAATTTAGACTTTACAAGACAGAAAATTGCTAATAAATAAGGTTTCAAGAGCAAGCAAACTAACAACAACAAAAAAAGATATTGTAGAGAAAAAATTCATTTTTTTACAATTATTTTTTCTGGTCAGTAGAACATGAAAAATATTGTCTCGGACAATTCTGTACTGATAAGTATAAAGGATTTAAGTCCATATTCTTGATTTTTCAGGAAACGAAAAATAAAGTTTAACTGGCTAAAAACAAATCAGAAGAATCGATTAGGAAAAAGGTATTTCGTTGATTTATACCCTTTATACCATTCAGTGGTTGTCAACCTTCATTTAATAACGGGAAAAATTGAATTAAATATTTTATACCATACATGAATGGTACATTTCTGAATTGGTCCTTTTTTTACCATTGGATTTTCTCAAAGACAAAATGACATAGAATTAAATCCTTTATACCAATCGATAGAGAATTGTTTTCTGAGTCTGACTATGTACTTAACTCAAAATCGACATTTTTGGACTTAAATCCTTTATACTTATTAGTACAGAATTTCGGGGGGGAGGGGGGGATGTGATTCACTGTTGGAATGTTATCATACCTATGTTGTTTTTTGAAATAAGCGAATTAACCAATAAGATGATTGAATATCTTAATGTACTGTATCTAACTGCCCGAGTGGAGCATACCCACTACTAAAGGATGAGTGTTGTCTACTAATTTTTATTGATATTTGGACTTGGATTCCATGATCAGAGATATATCTAAGATTAATTTGTATGCCTAGGCTAGATAAACTGCAAATATCTAAGTTTAGTACTCTTAACGGCCCTCTTCACTCACCGTCGCCGAAAGCCCGAGCCAATGTTATTTATGGGGAAATTTTCTTTACAAATAACTTATTAACTAATACATATTTTTAAATTCTGTTTTCACATTCAGAAAATTCCTAACTGTTAAATTGACGGACCTTTTTTAAAAATGTATTTTTTTTAATTTTTAATATTTTATTTTGAAATCGCAAAATGAAAAAAATTCACATATAAAAAATTCGTATTTTGCAGCTTTAAAATAAAAAAAAAAAAAAAAAAATTTAAAAAAAAGGTCCGTCAATTTAACAGTTGGGAATTTTCAGAATGTGAAAACAGAATTTAAAAATATGTATTAGTTAATAAGTTATTTGTAAAGAAAAATTTCCCATAGAATAACATTAGCCTCGGCTTCCGGCGGCAGTGAGTGAAGAGGGTCCTTAATTTTAAAACTTGGACTTTTTTTTTTTTTTTCTAAGATTGTCATGCCAAAATTAAAAGTTGCTACTTGACAATCAAGTTTTTAAAAAACACAGTTTAAAAAAATTGCCACAATCACCACATTTTATTTTTATCAGGAAAAAATTCAGAACTCTTGATAAAAAAAGGGCCATCTTAAAATGGCATCTTTCATGAAAGTGAATAAACTTAAAACAGATCCCCACTGGCAGAAAGTTTTGTAGCTGTCTGCGACGGGCTTTTAAAATTTCACAATCTGTCTGCGAAATTTGCTTGTAATCAAGGGTGAAAATGGCTTATACTCAAAAAGACTGAAAGCTGATACCGGCAATCATGGGGGGAGGGGGGGGGGGGAGCTTAACAACAGTGGTGATCTTGTGCAATAATACACAAATACAATTTTACTACAGAACAATATAGTATAAACAATAATAAAATAATAAGTTGTTCAATTAAATATTTATAGCAATGTTTGACACAACACAATAGAAATAATTATAAATAATAAAAGTATTAGGTTTAGTTTTGATAAAGAAATTTTTATAAGTGAAATATGAAGTGGAGGAGAAGTTTTGGAGCACTTTTAAATGAAATTAGCACTTTTCTACGTTCCCATAGAATCTCAGTAACAGGTAACAGGAGAAAAGAATACACGCATAACGCTGCCTATCAAGGGAGATCTAGGCTCCCTAGGTCGCCGTTGTTAAGTACCGCTTTGTGTGTTCCTACCAAAGCACCTATATGGGGGCTGTAGAGTTTTTACCAGAGAGCATCTAAGATGTCATACATTGGTAGCACATTGTCGCGTGCAAAATGTGCAGTCCGCAATGTCTGCAGTCCGTAAATTGAAGACAATTTTTTATGACTGCAGACAAAGACTGCCCGAAAGTTGCAGGCAATTTTTTTTATTAGAACAAAGAGTGTTCAAAGGTTGCAGACTAATTTTTTTATTAGTGCAGACAAAAATTGTCTGCAAGCATTTTTTCTGTGTCCGCAACTATGTTGCGGCGTTTCTGCCACTGGGAACTGATCTTTCACTGAATATTAGACAATTTAAAAGTTTCTTGAAAAAACTGGGACAAAAAAAATTGTGTTTTTCAGTAATGAGACTGAAAAAGTAAATAAATAAAATAAAACATAAAAACATGCACCATAAGCAGATATCAAAAAAGCATACCATGCTATTTTTGTGCATTTGATAACTCATGCATGCAACAAGAGCCAACAATAGGTAGTTTCTGAGGATCAAATCATTTCAGTTTTTTTTCTCTCATACAATTCATAAATCATTTTTTGATTTATTATTAAGTTATTCAGTATCATTAAATTATTTATTATTAGAATGTATTAGTATTATAATTATCAGATCTCACTAGAACAGTTTCACACAAAGCATAAATCAAAGATATACAGCATTTTTGAAGATCACATATATTTAATGATACATTATTAACACAATCCATTTACAAAAAACAAAAAAAAAAAAAAAAAAAAAAAGTTAAAAGTTAATCAGTTGGACATGGCATAGGCACTTATCTTCTTCTAGGTCCGCTTCTCTTCTGTTGCCCCCAAAAAATTGTTTCATCTTCTTGTTAGGTAGCGTCCTCTAACTTTTCAAAGAGTAAAATATCCTTTTTCTTTTTGTGTTATAAAGTTTTGTGTAGGAAAATTTAAAATACGGGGCCAAGATAAGAATTAAACTTCTGTTGACTTGAATAGTGAAATCATTTAAATTATTATTTCTTATGTATATTGTAATTGATGTGCATTTTAATGTTTTAGATTGTTTCTGTATGTGTATATGAATTTAAATCTTTTTTAGTTCTTGATACTGCTGGACAGGAAGAATATTGTGCCATGAGTGAGCAGTACATGCACAAAGGGGATGGTTTCCTGCTCGTCTATTCTGTGACTGATAAGCAAAGTTTTGAAAACATACAGCATTTTCACACTCAAATTTTACGTGTCAAAGATCGGTTGGTATCAGAATTGCTTATTTTTAGATAACTTTCTTACTATTATTTTATATATAGTGTGGTTAGGATTAAATTTTCTGTATAATAAGCATCCTGCAGTCAAAATCAGTAAGCAGATTGTTATCCAATTTGGCACAAACGTGATATTGGAGATGCATTCGTAAAAAAAATAATGTAAAATATATATATATATATATATATATATACATCATCATCAATTTCAGCCTTTTTCAATCCACTGCAGGATGAAGGCCTCTCCTAGGTGATTGTGATTCCAAACTGTGAGTCCAACCTTCACAATTTCATCTCTTCAATGACATATATATATTAACTAGTGGATCTGCAGATCAGGAGCCTCAATGTCCTATTTGCATCACACATTATTCAACAGATCATTTTTTTTTTTGTATTCCTTATTAAATTATATTATATATATTAATTCCATTGATTTGCTACATAAACAGAAATGTTTCTGAGGGGACCTGCCGCTCCCTCAACCCCCCGCTGTATCTCTTGTTCTATAACTATTTGTATATACATGTATAACTGTTTATCTTGTATAAATTCCTTGTAATTCGTAAATACTTGTGCCAAATTTCATGCAAAATGATTACATAACATATTGGAATTATTTTGTGTAACCCTGTGAATGAATTACCAATTCTCTGCCCACACATCTCCACTGAAGAACATTATTTTAAAATTCTAATAAAATTTCATTATATTTAACGAGAAGTAAGCATGTTGAAATACTTTTTAAAGAAATACCGACTATAGACCGTAATAAACAAAATTCTTTCCTGTATCCCAGAAAAGGAGCCACAGTAATCATATACGCTAAAAAAGAATACATCTATTTAATTAATTATAACTCATTAATATTTCAATCTAATTTGACATCATTTGGATGATTAATCCTTTTTCTAGAGTAAACATGCTTTTAAGCATCTTTATAATGTAATGTTAATTCCATTATGTTGAATGCAGCATAAACACATTAAAGTACACTTAAATAAAAATTTGTTCACAAAATTCTTTTGTGTGTCTCTGTAAATGAACCATAAATATTGTATACACCAGTATAAACTATTTAGCTTATTCTACGTTTTTCATGAAATTTGACATAATTTGGCTGATTACGTTACATTGTCAGAACACTTATGTATGGTTCTGTAATTAGGAAGCCTAAGAGCACATGTTTTCTGCAGAAAACATAAGTTTAAGCATCTCAGTAATGTAGACTAATTTCATTTTGTTGATAGCAAAGTAATGATGTCAAAATGCATTTAAACGAAATTCACTCCATATGCTGTAATGATAAGAATTTCGACGAGTCCCTGTAAATAATTCATAAAAAATTAAATATAGACATAAAAAATTATACAGCTATTTCTATACAGAGCCTGAATGTGTGTGCAAATTTGCAAGTCAATCGGAGGATTTTTTCGGCCGCTATTGCAGTACTTACAAATTCTGCCCATAGGCTGTAATGATAAGAAAAAATTTAGTGTGTCCCTTATACACGAACTGCAAATGAGATACACACCCAAAACTATACGGCTGATTCCATGGGGCTCATGAACATGTGTACGAAATTTCAAGTCAATAACGGGATTTTTGTGGTCGCTTCATGTGACAGGCATACAGATGGAACCCAAAATCTTTATTTGAGTCTTAATAGAACTCCCAGTGACGTTTCGGCAAAAATTGCAAGTCAGTAGCTTGATTTTTGCAGCGTCTATTGCATTACATACAAATTCTTCTCATTGGCCGTAATGATAAAAAAAACTTTGGCATGTCCCTGTACACAAACTACAAATGGAATACACACCCAGAACTATACAGCTGATTCTGTGGAGCTCATGAACATGTGTACCAAATTTCAAGTCAATAGTATGATTATTGCAGCCACTATTGTGTGACAGACAGACAAACAAACAAACACACTGTCCGAACCCAAAACCGTTTTGAGTCTCAACTGATGTTTCAGCAAACATATGTTACAGACATAAAAATTTTAAATTTACAGAAAATTGCCAAAATAAACGATAGAGTATGATCAGTCTGAAGGTTACAATATATCTGATTAAAAATGAGATAAATGAAAATGAATGAAAGCATGCCAGTTTCCTAACTTTATCAAGGGCTTAGTAGGAAAACAAAGCATGCAAAGTAAATGGTTTTTCTGTGTCAAAAAGTACCAGAGTTAAATTTCTCTTTGACCTAAACCCAAACCATTTACGAACCACATATCAAGAAAGAAAATGAACCCAAAAAAACTAAATAATAATAATAATGGTAGTAATTAATTAGTTAATTGGGAAATATATATACAGTGAACTCTCGTTAAAATGGACAATCAAGGGCCGGCAGTTTTTGTCCATATTAACGAGAGTCCATTACAACAGGAGTTCATAAACTGAAGTTCAATATGAACTCTAAAATTACTATTATGTACATATACACAGTATAATATGAATAAAAATTTGTTTCCTGAAACCTTTTTATTCACTAAAAATATAAACGCTTAGGAAAAACGATATTTACTTACAAAACTTCTTTTCTTCAATGTAGTACACTATAGTATAACTTGATGTAGTACATAAAGAAAAAAGGCCAATAGTACATAATGGTTAGTTAGTCTATCTTAAAAAAAGAAGTTATCTTGGTTTGTTTTTTTTTAGGATAAACGGTCTTCTTTCTATGTCATTTTCAATTTTAGCCAATTGTTCAAAAATATTATCTGGAACATTTTCATTCAATTGATAAAATGTCTTAATTGCCACCAGCATATGACGGACATCTAGTATATTTGGTGGAGAGATTTCCTCGTCAACTTTCCATGTTTAAAAAAAAAATAAATAAATAAATAAAACTTTAATTTGAAAAAAATTTGGGAGCAGATTCTTTTTCGAAGAAAGTAAGCTTTGAGGGAAAAAAATGTCCATCTTAACGAATGAATTCTACGTATAAAGCGATGTTTATTACATGCAATTCCTATAGGCCTTAGCCGGGGATTATGGTTTTGTACGTAATAACAAGAAATCCATCTTAAACGGGGCCGTCTTAATGAGAGTTCACTGTATATTATAAATTTGGATTATAAATACTAATAATTATAAAATAATAATTTTTTTTTCACGTAATCTAATAGTATAAAAATATATAATACTCTAATATCCTAAATATTATTAAATAATTTTGACAAGCAAGCATTAATTTTTATAATTATGCATGATAATTTTAATTTTTGCTTGCTTAACTTTTTTTATTTATTATTTAAATTAATGTATTTATTTTCTGTAATTATTATCTTCCTTTTAACTTTTTCCAAATCTGCTTTTCTTGATTATTTTATTTCGTTTACAGTTCATAACATCATGATAATAATTATTAATTAATGTTATGTGTATAAAATGCTTTATATGTGTTTCAATTTGTAGTACTGTTTACCTTTCAACCTTCATCAGGGTGACCACAATCAGGAAAATCATGGAAGAATCAGGATACCTTATCAATATGGAAATATCAGGGAATTTTGTAAAAATTCTTCAAAATCATGGAATTTTTCATTTTTGCCTTACAAATATGATTATAGATTGCCAAACAAGTGTTATCTTAGCCATGATTACACTGGATTGGTTGTTGTCTAGTTGAATCTCACTACTTAGATTCAACTAAAAAGTTTATATATGATATATATATTTTTTAGTGTAACAACTTGAGAGATAATTTTATGTTCTGATGTTAATGCTGTGTAATTAAAAGGATTCATTGTTTTATAATTTTGTTAATTTCTTCCAAATTTTGAACTTTTTATTTTCCTTTTTGTAAGTGAACAAAGAAAAAAATAAAAAGATTCAGATATTTTTGCCCATCAGTATAATTTTTTGAATTGCAGTGGTTTAGTGAGTATGTTACACAAAAGTGCAATATACACAAAATTATAGAATATATATAATAGGTAACGGAAATCTGTCAAAATTAGTCAAGAAAAAAATCAGGGAATTTTTTTTGTGCAATGTAACGATTTTTCAATATCCCCCCCCCTTTTTTTTTTTTTTTTTTTTTTTTTTTTAATTGATTTTTTATTTTTAGTTCTTCTCTGTTCGATAGATGTCAAAATTCAACATATGATGTGTCAGAGGAAGCCAAATGCAATTTAAATTTTTCACTAGGCACGTGTATAGTTGCTGCTTAATTGATGCATTACTGTCTAGTTTTATAACCTGAAAAAGGCCTAGGCTATTATTTTGAACCAAAACAATTGTTGAGTTATTTAAATTGAATCAGGTTAATGAACAGATGCTTCAAACCAAAAATATCTCAAAAATTGAAAATGCTGATTTTTTTTTTTTTTCTTTTTGCATATTTATAATCAACAACTAAGGTAAAGACACCAGTGTTTGTCACCCTTAAAATCTGCACCAGTGTTCATAACCCTCACAAAAGACATGTTAAAATAACCGTTAATTAACATCTATGGATTTGAATCTGCACGCGCTAAATTCTCTGGTTCTAGGGAATCTAGTGCCGGTGGTTTCAAATCCATAGACATTAATTAACGGTTATTTTAACATTTTTAACATGTTTTTTGTGAGGGTGACGAACACTGGTGCAGATTTTAAGAGTGACGAGCACTGATGTCTTTACCTTATGTGTGTAATATTTATGATCAACAACTATGTGTGTAATAGCTATTTTTGAAATTGGTTTAGCAATTTTTCAAAAGAAAAAAAAAGAAAGGAAGAAAAAGAAAAAAAAAATGTGGAATGAACTTTAAAGGATAAATACAGTCAAATCTGTCTAAAACGGAACAGAATGGGACTATTAAAACTTTCCGTTTTAGACAGATTTCCGTTTTATGCAGATTTTCCATGCAACTGATGTAAATTTTCCGTGTCTAACAGAAAATCGACTTTCTGAAGAAATTCTTAACTTTTAAATCATCAAATTACTACTAAATTAAATTCTAATTATACAAAAAATAAAATTGATGGAAGTCTTTATCTCGTATACTATTTTATCATTTATATATGCATTATTTAATTTCGTAGCTACTTAATTATTGAGTATTGAAACATAAAAAATTTCAAAGAGAATGATTTGAGACCCTTTTCCCTATAGTTCTGCCCAAAATATAATGTTAAATAAAATCATCCATTTTAAAGACTTTAATTTCTTATTTTTTCACAAACAGAAAACTTAAAAATTTATTTTTATGTCAACAAATTTCGAGACGTGAAAAAAAATTATGATCCAATGTTATCTCTAAAACTCGTGTAATGCATATGATAAAAAATTGTACATACTAATAAGTAAATAAACACTTACCAAGGTAGCAGATGAATTTTTTTACAATTCTTGAAATATCCATTCTTTATTCACAAATTTTCTACTATCAACACTTGGTTTAATTATCTTTTGAATTTAGAACTTTACATTTTAAATTTTATCATTTTAAAGAATTAAAGTTCAAGTCCTTCATTTACACAGCATTACTAAAATAATCTTTTATCGATGTCTGTTTTGCATGTCCTTTCAAAATAGAGTTTTCAACTTCATATTCTATTTCTTTAACATTGTAATCAGTTTACCGTTATTCTTTTCAACAGCAAAAGTTTGTAAATATTGTACGTGAGTTAGAGCATCGTTATAGGTTTGAACAGGATTATTATTTGTAAATTCATCTTCCTTTTCCTCCTCTTCATCTCCATCACTTTCCAAATTATTATACTGTGATATCAATTCATCCACTGATGTAATTCCAGCTACGGTGCTTAATTTTTCATCCATATTTATATATTCCTCTGCTGATACTTCCGCAAAGCTTGCCCCACTGAAAATATCTTGAAATTCTGAAAAATTGTTATCTGAATTATTATCAATGGATGAAGTGTTGAGAATAAACCCCGCCTTATTAAAGCACTTGGAAATTGTTGAGAGCAAAATTTCTTTTGACGCCTTCGCTATCCAACTTATTGCATCCAAAACTGTAAGTTTTTCTATTAAGTCTGATGCACGTTTGCTAGCATCAATACGGGCCATTAAAGATTTCATTAAATGCTGACAATACTTCCTTTTTAGTGTGTAAATAACGCCTTGATCTAACGGTTGCGTCTTTGCTGTTGAATTAGGTGGTAACCACTCAATTTTTACGTTAGATAACTCGATATCAGGATGACAATGTGCGTGTGCGTTATCTAAATATAGAAGCACCATTCTATTTTTTTGCTTCATTTTGTTATTAAAACTATGAAGCCATTCTTCCATGATTTTGGTTGTCATCCACGCTTTTCCATTGGACTTCCAGACTACCGGCAGATCTCTTACACTGAAATTTTTAAAGCAACGTGGTTTAGCAGCTTTTCCTATTACAAGTGGTGTTTCCACTTTCCCTGTTGCACTACAGCATAAAAAGACAGTCAGTCTTTCTTTTGACAGCTTGCCTCCAACACATTTTTCATTTGCCATTGCTAAAGTTTTGGTCGGAAGGGCTCGGAAAAACAAGCCTGTCTCATCCCCGTTAAACATATCCTGGGTTGCATAATCTTTAGTTAACAATTTTAATTTTTCTGTCCATTCGTCCACTGTTTTACAATCAACATTCTTTGCTTCCCCGTTCAAAGTTTTCCAGGAAATGTTATGCCTTGTTTTAAAGCTTATTAGCCAGCCATTCGAAGCCTTGAAAGATGCATTTCCTAACTTTTCAGAAATTTCTTTTGCCTTTGCTTGCAAAATTGGACCAGAAATAGGCAGATTCCTTGCTCTGGCACCTACAAACCAAGTCCACACTATCGTATCAATATCTTCATTTTCTACTTTTCTCCTTCTCTTTTCAAAATTCGCTCCTTTTGAAAACTCATCCTTCAATTCTTTTTTCCTTTTTAGCATATCATAAATTTGTGTTTTGCCACATTTGAATAAATTGCATAATTCCTTTACTCTCACATTTTTATCCTTCAAATCAATAATTTCAATTTTTTGTTTAAAAGTAAGCGTATTATGAGAACGTGTAGCCATGCTTATTTAACCTACAAACAGGATAAACGAAACAAACTAACAGAAGTGACTAACATCGAGTGTTTTTTTTTTTCCCTTATCTCTTTGTATGAGTAAATTGTATTGATTGGTCAAATGGGAGGGTCACGAGGGTAGAATGTGTACCAAGGCCAGTCACCTATCTAGGGGGAAGAAATCTTCGTCTTTCACCTTCCTTCAATTCGTGGAAAGCCTCAGATAGTGAGAACAAATTCGTTTTGCATGTTTCAAGGGAAAAGTGAAAGGAGACATTTCCGTTTTACAGTAATTTGGGACTGAAATTTCTGTTCCGTTTCCGCATTAGACAGATTCCGTTTTAGTAGTATAAGGTTCCCATAGACTTTTGAAGGGACTGAAAAATTTTTCCGTTTTACGCAGGTTTCCGTTTTACACAGATTCCGGTTTAGGCAGATTTGACTGTACTATATGTGTAAACAGATATGACTTAAAGAGTACTTTAAGTAAAAACGTTAAATACTACTAGCTTTTCTCCAGGTTCAAGTTTTCTTCATGTTCCTGTTTTAAAAATAAATGTGTCTTATTATTATTTTGTATTTCAGAAAGAGATTTAAAAATGTTTCTGCATCTGTTCTTTATATTATGTTTGTTATGAACCTGTACATGGAATTAGCCTTTAGGTTTTTATTTTTGTTTTCAAATATAATATATGAAGAAATTTTCAATTTCATAGTATCACACTAATATAATAAGTGAATTACGCTTTGCAGATCATTACATTTTAATGAATCATTACTTATATTTATAAAGCCCCAAAAATATTAACTTTGAAAAAAAAAAAGACCTTTTCAAATTCACCAAAACCTCAGTTTGGGTCTCTACTGCCTTTTTTCAGTGTCTAAATCTTGTAGGATTTTGTTGCAATCAGTTCTTCAAAAACAAATTAATAACTGCGTAACTGTGGTTTAGAAAAAGAATAAAATAAATATTTGAAAGTTAAGTTTTTTTTTTTTTTTTTTTTAAATAATTTATTTAGCGATCATGACAAATTTGTGCAAACTTATTAATTTATTTGTTATTTATTTACAGATAATAAAAAGGTTATTATTATTTATTATTCATATTCTACAGAATTCATCACCAGAAATTTGTATTATTGTTTAAAGAAAACAATTTTTTAATAACATAAATTAATATACTTGAAACATTTTATCCATGAAGCAATTTAATTAACAAAACCATTAAGATATATAACCTTTTACTTATCTTCACGTTACATCTTTGGTAGACTAGTTTCATCTGGGGCGCCCCAGCTTGGTCACTACCTTGCTTTGGTGTTCGAAACTGTGGTCTTCCTGTTTTCTTGTTCTTTTAAAGACTTTACGCCATTGGCGGTTAAGGATAGCACCCTCGTTGCCATTACAACTGTCAGAATTAGCTAAAATTTCAACAGACTCCCTGATCGCTGCGTATCCGTGGTTGTTGTAGTTGGCCAACTTTTTTACTTCATCAAATTTTATATTAATTTCTTCGTTTTTGTTTACTTGGGTTAAGGCTGTGGTTAATTTACCTGTTTTTATATCGTGTTTATGTTCTTTGATACGGGTTTTTATTTTTATTTTTGTTTTTCCTATATAACATTTTTCTTTATCTTGTTCGTTATTGTATGGTATTTTATATATTCCTGCAGTTTCTAAAGGTTTAGTTTTATCTTTGTCACTTCTTATTAATTGAAAAATGTTAGGGTTAGGTTTTATGGGTACATTTATATTATGTTTTGCTGCAATTTTCTTGATTTTATTAGATATTCCACGGTCATAAGGTATGGAGGTAGTATATTTAAGCTTTGGTTTTTGAAAATTATTGATTTCATTAAGAGTTTTTAATCTTTTTCTAAATAATTTATCTATTAATTTGTTAGAGTATCCTGCTTTTTGTGTGAATTGTTTTATATTTTTTATTTCATTTTTTAAAATTTTATTGTCTTTACAAATTACTATTGCACGGTTGATGTGGGATTGGATAGCATTGATCTTATATTTAAAAGGGGTTTTACTATTTTTATGGATTGTTTCATTACTGCTATTGGGTTTTCTATAAACTTGTGTGGTTATTTTATTAGCATGGCGACTGATATTGACATCTAGAAAATTTAGCTGTTTATTGTTCTCTTCTTCTAAGGTGAATTTAATATTTGGATCTATTTTATTTAAGATGTTTAGAATTTCTATGGGATCTGTTTTTTGGTCTATTACTGCAAAAACGTCATCAACATAACGAAACCAATAAAAAAAATTTTTCTTTAAGTTTTTTATCAAAATTATTTTCTATTTTACGTAGTTTAAATTCAGCAAGAAAACCCGATATGGGAGACCCCATTGGGACTCCTTTGATCTGTTTGTAATATTTTTCATTAAAAGTAAAATAATTTTCATTCAACAAGAAGTTGGTTGCTATGTTTAAAGTTTGGGCTATTGATGGGTTTGTATAATGTTCATCTATTTTTTCTTTTATTAATTCAGCAACATTTTTTATATCTATTGACGGATAAAGGTTTACTACATCAAAACTTAAAAATTTAAAATTTTCCTGTATTTCAATATCATAAAATTTATAAAAACTTACTTCCCCCCTCACAACATAGCCTAAACTCCACCGAAGATTTTATAAGTAAAATTTATGATATTGAAATACAGGAAAATTTAAAATTTTCCTGTATTTCAATATCATAAAATTTATAAAAACTTACTTCCCCCCTCACAACATAGCCTAAACTCCACCGAAGATTTTATAAGTAAAATTTATGATATTGAAATACAGGAAAATTTTAAATTTTTAAGTTTTGATGTAGTAAACCTTTATCCGTCAATAGATATAAAAAATGTTGCTGAATTAATAAAAGAAAAAATAGATGAACATTATACAAACCCATCAATAGCCCAAACTTTAAACATAGCAACCAACTTCTTGTTGAATGAAAATTATTTTACTTTTAATGAAAAATATTACAAACAGATCAAAGGAGTCCCAATGGGGTCTCCCATATCGGGTTTTCTTGCTGAATTTAAACTACGTAAAATAGAAAATAATTTTGATAAAAAACTTAAAGAAAAATTTTTTTATTGGTTTCGTTATGTTGATGACGTTTTTGCAGTAATAGACCAAAAAACAGATCCCATAGAAATTCTAAACATCTTAAATAAAATAGATCCAAATATTAAATTCACCTTAGAAGAAGAGAACAATAAACAGCTAAATTTTCTAGATGTCAATATCAGTCGCCATGCTAATAAAATAACCACACAAGTTTATAGAAAACCCAATAGCAGTAATGAAATAATCCATAAAAATAGTAAAACCCCTTTTAAATATAAGATCAATGCTATCCAATCCCACATCAACCGTGCAATAGTAATTTGTAAAGACAATAAAATTTTAAAAAATGAAATAAAAAATATAAAACAATTCACACAAAAAGCAGGATACTCTAACAAATTAATAGATAAATTATTTAGAAAAAGATTAAAAACTCTTAATGAAATCAATAATTTTCAAAAACCAAAGCTTAAATATACTACCTCCATACCTTATGACCGTGGAATATCTAATAAAATCAAGAAAATTGCAGCAAAACATAATATAAATGTACCCATAAAACCTAACCCTAACATTTTTCAATTAATAAGAAGTGACAAAGATAAAACTAAACCTTTAGAAACTGCAGGAATATATAAAATACCATACAATAACGAACAAGATAAAGAAAAATGTTATATAGGAAAAACAAAAAGAAAAATAAAAACCCGTATCAAAGAACATAAACACGATATAAAAACAGATAAATTAACCACAGCCTTAACCCAAGTAAACAAAAACGAAGAAATTAATATAAAATTTGATGAAGTAAAAAAGTTGGCCAACTACAACAACCACGGATACGCAGCGATCAGGGAGTCTGTTGAAATTTTAGCTAATTCTGACAGTTGTAATGGCAACGAGGGTGCTATCCTTAACCGCCAATGGCGTAAAGTCTTTAAAAGAACAAGAAAACAGGAAGACCACAGTTTCGAACACCAAAGCAAGGTAGTGACCAAGCTGGGGCGCCCCAGATGAAACTAGTCTACCAAAGATGTAACGTGAAGATAAGTAAAAGGTTATATATCTTAATGGTTTTGTTAAATAAATTAATATATTTACCATTTAACTTTAACTTTGAAAGAATTCCACTAAAATCAATCAACCAGTTCTAAAAAAAAAAAAAAAAAAAAAACAGATTTATAATTACATAATCATGGTTTAGAAGCAGATTAAAATAAATATTCAAGAGCTATAAGAGTTATTTATTTATTTTTTGTTTTAAGTATTGTTGCTGTTTACCAGATTTTCATTTATCATTTTTAGTATTTGTTATAGATATCTTGATTATATAATTTATAGTTCTAAGGTCATTCATAATTTACAAATATTTAGGGATACATATCCAATGCTCCTAGTGGCCAATAAAGTGGATTTGGTTCATTTACGCAAAGTAACAGAGGAACAAGGAAGAGATTTAGCTACAGCTCTAAAGGTAATTCATACTATTCCTGCGTTTTGAGATTTTAATAAAGTATTTTATGAATAAGAAATCTATCACCTTAAACTTAGTCAATAACATTTTGTAAAGTACTTTATTATAGTTATATTATCATCATTAAAGGAAAAAAGGGATTTAAAAAGGGATTCATCATTAAAAAGGGATTTCTGTACACTGCCTTTCCATAAATGTCTGTACAGTTTGGATTTCAAACATTTTGTCTAATATCTCAAACAGTATTTGACGAGTTATCTTAAAACTCCACTGTGGGAAAGAACATGTTATACCTTATATATTTCAGCAAAAGACTTGCCCAAAAGCAACAAAGGGACCATAAGAAATTAAAGAAAAAATAGAATGTTTGAATTACACTGTAAAAAATAATGCTTGAAATGTGTTCTGGCTGCGGTATGTGAGTATGTGAGAGGGTCTTTTAATTATCAGTATTCATTTGTATGAGACTAGCATATATCTGTAGTGATAAGTATAAAGGATTTTAGTCCATATTCTTGATTTTTCAGGAGACGAAAAATAAAGTTTAACTAGCTAAAAACAAATCAGAAGAATGGATTAGGGAAAAGGTATTTCGTTGATTTTTACCCTTTATACCATTCAGTGGTTGTCAACCTTCATTTAATAACGGGAAAAATTGAATTAAATATTTTATACCATACATGAATGGTAAATTTCTAAATTGGTCCTTTTTTTACCAATGGATTTTCTCAAAGACTAAATGACATAGAATTAAATCCTTTATACCAATCGATAGAGAATTTTTTTCTGAGTCTGACTATGTACTTAACTCAAAATCGACATTTTTGGACTTAAATCTTTTATACTTATCAGTACAGATATATTCATGGAGATATAGAGATTTCTTTAAAAAATTGCCAATTTTTATTTTCTGAATACACATATGTAAAGAAAGTATTGTAATCATGACAGAAATTCGACTTTTATATTTTGGTGTAGCTATACATTGAGGTCCCTTGAGTTTTGCTATTTTTATAATGACGTATGTGTGTGAGTGAGCGTCTAAATGCTTTGTTCAAATGAGCTGAAAGTTGGTACATATGTTTTAGGTCTCCGTAGCTGTAGCATGAACTGCATAGATTTTGATGAATCAAGCACTTATAGTCTTTTTACAAGGACAATTTATTGAAAAATATTTTATTATTATGGCCTATGGGCTGAAATTATTTAAAGTTTGGTAGTGTTTAAATGCCTTATTCAATTGACCTTTAAATTTATATGCATGTTATAGGTCATTGTTGCATGAACTGTATAAATTTTAGTGAATCTAACTTGATAAGTTAATTAAACAACATACTATTTAGAAAATGTATATACATTTTATAGGTCACCATCACACGAGCTGTATAGATTTTGGTGAATCTGGTACTTAAGAGAATTTAATTAAACTACATTTTATTTATATTATTGTTAGATTAAAGAACATACTACATGGAGAAAAATACTCAAACACCCTATTATAATTTTCTCTCTTGTTTATTTAATGACTCCTCTTACTTTAATTTATTTAAACAAACTGTTAATTGCTTACTATTTGGAAAGCTAAGTAGAGTCACTTCAGGTTCTTTTATTAGAACGTGCAAAATATTAAACCCAATACAAAGCTATTTTTTAGGGAACTTGATTTACTACATTAGACACATCAAGCTGCAGCCAGAATATAAAAATATTAAATATTAAATGAAATATGAGCATTTTTATTTAGAAATTTATGCATCAAGCCTGAAAGTTCATTTCAGAAAATTATGGAGTGGAAGGCTGATTTTTTTTTTTTTTTTTTTTTTTATATACCAACTATGTGAAAAATACCAGAACCGGGAATCGAACCCGGGCCTTCTGATTTACATGCAGATGCTCAAACCATCGAGGTACCCTGGCTGATTACCAGCTAGGCATTTCTCACATAACATTTATTGGCAAAGTCACCGAGTCTGCAAACACAGCTGTATCAAGTGACATTATTAATCATGGCACAACTTCAATAGACCATGAAATTTTCAATTTTATTTAGAAATTTATTCATCAAGCCTGAAAATTCATTTCAGAAAATTATGGAGTGGAAGGCTGATTTTTTTTTATACCAACTATGCAAAAAATACCTGAGCCGGGAATTGAACCCGGGCCTTCTGCTTTACATGCGGATGCTCAAACCATCGAGCTACCCTGGCTGATTACCATTGTCACTTGATACAGCTGTGTTTGCAGACTCGGTGACTTTGCCAACGAATGTTATGTGAGAAATGCCTAGCTGGTAATCAGCCAGGGTAGCTCAATGGTTTGAGCATCCGCACGTAAAGTGGAAGGCCCGGGTTTGATTCCTGGCTCTGGTATTTTTCACATAGGTGGTATATATATATATATAAATCAGCCTTCCACTCCATAATTTTCTGAAATGAAATATGAGCATTTTTACTAAATAATTTTTAACTGCACTTGCACAAGGGTTAACTGAATTTCATTTGCATAACTTATTAGCCCAAATGTATTGAATTACTTATATGAAATCCCAAACATATATCCTGAAAATTCAAAAAGTTATTGTCAGTAGAATGGACTGAATTTCTATTCCTCTTAAATAGAAGGAAAATGAAAGGGGTTTTATCTAGAGTTGCACTGGTTACTATGCGGTATTTGGCCTATTCGACAGATGACATCAAATATTCAGTTTGGCCAGATATCTTGATATCCGGCATCCAAATAGTGCAGTTAAATTTAAATTAAAATATGGAAATTGGTAAAAATATTTTTATCGTAGAAAATTAAACTGATATAGGGTAAGTGCCCCAGTGATTGATACTTTTCGAGCAATTTCTGATGTTTTTAATGTTTTAGTCATCGGAAACTATTTTTGAAAATTTAAGTTGATATATATGCCATGAAAGCCTTTCAGAACCACATATATGTTAAAATATATACATTTGATAACTATTATTAATTTTTTTAATGAATTTTTTACACTCACTCAATTTTCCAGTAATTGACACTGCCAGTTTTTCATTTTACCAGTAATAGGAGCACCCTATGCTCCAGTGTTTGACACTGCTAGTTTTTCATTTTACCAGTTATTAGCACCCTATGCTCCAGTGTTTGATATACAATGTTAAAATTCTTATATGTAAAACATGTGCTTTTATTATTTTTCTTATTTATTAATTATTTCAGGAAAGATGTCAATTACTAAAGGACTTACCCTACATTCCTTTTTTTTTTTTTTTTTTTTTTTTTTTTTAAGTTCATTCATGTTATGATGTCAGAGAATATTAAATAAGTAAAAAATACCAGTCTAATAAAGTACTAAAGTTTCTATCTTAGAAAAGTAGTCTGTATTAAAATGTAATACATTTCAAAATAATCACTTATTGTAGTTTAATTATGGGGAAACTGTGACAGCATATAAAACTATATTTACTTAAACAGCTAGCAGCCAGGGAAAATCAAAGAATCAGGGAAAAGTCAGGGAATTTAGAAAATCTGGAAAAGTCAGGGAATTTTAACAAATTTTGTGAAAATAAGCTATATTAATCATTAAATTATTAATGATATTTTAAATCACTAAATTTTTTGCTAGTGTCGTGAAATTTTCATCGAAAATAAACGCGAGAGTCAGGAAAAAATGGAGGAAAATCTCGAAAAATAGTCAGGGAATTTGAAAAGGTTTAAATGCTAGCCACCCTGAGTCAGTACAAAATACAAAATACAAAGCAACAACAACAACAAATAATAATAATAATAATAATAATAATAAATTTATCAAAAACCATTGTATTTAAATTTTTTCAAAATATGATGCAGAACAAAAGTTTTTCTGGCTTTATGTGTGTGAGAGACAGCTTGTTGTTTTATTTATGGGATAATTTTATTATATTTTTAGTCTCTGGAATAATTTTGTTTTTTAATCATTTTTGTATATATATTAATTCAAGTCTTCCTTCTTGGTGTTTGATAATTATAATGGTATACATATATATTATGGAATACTCCTACATTTAGAGAAGATTAACTTTTGGAAATTCAAAAATGGAAAAATTTTATTTATTCTTATTTAATGTATTTGGTCTTTTTTTTAGTTTATTTACTGAAATTCAAAATTTACAATTGGGGATGGGGGACAGCAATGATTTAAAAAAATATTTTATTTTTATTTTGACTGCAAAAATTATTTTTAATTGCTAAATGCTTAGATTTTATGCTTTTATTTTTTTTACATGCAATAAATGTTTTAAATAAGCTATTCCGGATAAAAAAAAAAAAAAAAAAAAGATACACTGAAATTTAAGTATTTGGCAAAAATCACTATTCCGTGCAACTTTTATCAGTTTGTTTTTATCAGTATTTATTTACAAACAAACACTATATTATCTTTGACTGAAACATAAAAATTCTAGTAAAACCGTTTATAGTTTTGCTTTTAAATATCTAATAAAATATGAGCATTTTTACTAAATGATTTTTAACTGCACATGCGTTAACTATATTTAATTTATTGTGATATGTTAATTATATTTCATTTATTTTTATATATTGATTGCATTATGCTATTCCAAATAATATGTTAAATTTCCTAAAATTGGCTTTGCAACCCTGCATGTTATAATAATAATATTTTTTTTTTTAAAAAGGGCCTTTTTTTCCCACCTTTTTAAAAAAAACTTATAGTTGGGAAATATGTCCTGGTTATGAAACCTATTTAACCAAAACTGTTTTATGTAGAACTTTCTATCCTGTACTATATTAATGTTTTGAAATAGTTTTGTATTAGTTTAAAAATGTGAATGGTGTAAATTCAAGTACAGTACATAAGAACTAGAAAATATCTGAGATATCCCATGACCTATTTATTTATTTTTATTATTATTGTTCAGGCATGAGATTCTTCCACGGACCCGCGGTTTTCCGCTTTTGTGTGATTTCTGTTAATTCCGCAGTTTTTTTTTTTTTTGTTTGTTTGTTTAAATCAAACTCCAATAATGATCAGTGTTCAAACGCTCCACGATAGACTTTAGATTCTCAATCTTTCTCCATCCAAAGTATAAATGTCACTATTCATTTTAAACGTGCTTTATCACTATAACATATGATATAAAAGAACAGAATTATTCAATATTTCTCACTCATGTAAGTTTTTTTTGTCCTGCTCCACCCCTCTTTTTTCATCTTTAACCATCATCGATCAAACATTCTGCAGGAAGCCATTTATTTTTGAATATTTATCCATCCACAACAAAAGTGTCAATATTAAATTTAAACTTACTTTATGATATTCTAGAACCCATAAAGAAATAGAATTGTGTTTAATATTTCTCACTCATAAAGTACTTCTCTCCACCCCACCCCCTTTTTGCATTTTCCACCAACAGTCAATGATTATATATTGATTGTTATTTTTTTTACACACATGTTTTATTGTGTTGAATTGAAGTGCATTATTCTTTTAGTTTAAATTGTCACTTTTAAAATATTCTGTATAGTTTTTCCCTGTGCACATAATTTTTCATTTGAAATAAATTTTTATGAACATATTTGTATAGTTTTTCCCGCGTGCGTTATTTTTCATTTGAAATTCATTTTATGAACATGCATGTTTCCTCTTTTTTTAATTTTCTGCACTCTCATACCTGTATTGTTAAAATTTTACATTTGTCAGTTGTAGTAACTTCTTAAAGATCTCATTGGATGCTATCACTTTCTGAGTTACTGTGAATTATTGTGAAGTATCACCTTCTAGTTTTTAAAACTACAGTATTTTATTTTCACTTTTTTTTCAGTGTACTGACTTAATATTTTTGGTCGTAACCCAGTGGCGGATTACCCATAAGGCGCAGTTGGCGCGCGCCAAGGGCCCCGCGCCTAAGAGGCCTCGCGTTAATTTTTTTTTTTTTTTTTGGTAATTCCAATTTTTTGTGTAATTTTTTTTTTTTAGCAATTTCAATTTTTGAAAAGTACTTTTTTTTTGTTTATTTTTAAAAGCATTCTGGGATCAAACAAACACATTTATTCTGCAAAAAAATTTTATTTATTCTATATACATTGCACTTATAATATGTACGCAATTTCTTAATAACGGGTATAGGGTTTGCAAAAGCCAAGATTTGGTGTAATACGAACACGAAATAAGACTACAAATTCGTTTTCAATACAATCAAATGCAATAAGTTCTACACCTTAGCCTTATTTCTGACAAGGGCCTCACATTTCTTCTTGCCTGCTTAAAAGCAATTTCTAAAATTAGCAAAATACTATAAAATGCTCAAAATTTTCATCCATTAATAAATTAAAAAGTACATTATTTTTATATGCATGTGTTATACTCAAGATTAAAAAAAAAAAAGTGTGTGTGTGTGTGTTGGGGGGGGGGGGGGGGAGAGAGGAGGGAGTGGTGTTCAACACCGAGCCATGTAAGTTCTCGAAAAGAAACTTTAAAGAAGTTCAAATTTTCTATAGAAATATCAGATGTCATTTTAAACCAAATAAAAACTGATTTCTTAATTTTAGTTTTATAATTACTTTGCTAAGTAATTAAATTTATCTGCATTTTAACCATTTATCTTTCTTTGTTATATGATCTTGCAGAGAATTTGGTGGAAGTTGGGCACCTGCCAAATTTGTTTAATCTGCTACATCCGTTTTAAGCCGTGATGACCTCTGCTCTTTCTTCTAGTTATTATTATTATTATTATACTTTATACATATTTCTTATATATGATCTCAACTATCAAGTCTTAGAAACAAAAATATTAACTTTTTAAATAACTTTTGCTTTATATAAGGCTTCACTTCCATTTCTTATTCTTTATGATTCATTAAAGTTTTCCTTCCTGGTGTTTGACCATTGTAATGAATTATTATTATTATTATTATATAGCTGTCATTTTTTTGTTTTTGGTATTACAACCGTACTATGCTTGAATTTCTACGAATTAGTATGTATATTTAAATGAATCTTAAATTAAATCCATTTTAAATTATAACTTCTGTGTTTCTTTACAAATTCTCAGAAAGGTTTCAAATATATTATCAACAATTAGCAGTTATTTGAAGTATATTTGTGATTTATTTATTATTTAGTTAGGATATGTATTAGCTCGGATTTTAAAAACTAACTATATACATATTATATATATATATATACTGAGTTGCAAGTATTAGCGAATCAGTTTGACTCTAGAAACTTAGTGTAAAGTGCTCTGAATGAATAAATAGTTTAAGATAAAATAACGAGACACTAATACAGATAATATTACAATGTTATTCTGTTTATAGTGAAATTCTTTAACGTATTCCTATGTTCCTGTTATTTCGCATGATTAAATATATATATATATTATAAATTAATATAAATTATGTATATATACACATACAACAAATCATATTTAGCATGAGTGCATTTCAAAAGATTCTTTTGAGAAAACCATCTGTACTTCTTTTTTCCATTATCGTAAATCGTAAAAACACTATTTCCGTATTTCATTTCATTTTCCTACTGGCCCATTGGAGTGGGGATACTATTTCTAATTATAGCGTTACACACCTGTGTCCTGCGGCACATTCTAAAAATTCATCAGAAATCTAGAATTCTGAATGATGGGGGTTCTGTGAAATTCGAGAATAATAGATTTTTAGCTAATTGCTAAAGGAAATTGCAATAGTGGCAGTACCATATTTCCCCAACTTCATATATTCACGTTTGACAGTACTTAAAAATGGTCACTTCTTTATTAATATAAATGACTAAAGTTCAAGAAAACTGACACGGACATCTTTCAAACATGTGTGAATATAAGATTTGCACTGTTAGTTTTGCCGCACAAAGAAGTATTAGTGCTAATGAGGTGGTTTGTGCTTCAAAAATAGTTCTTGTAGGATGCTTTGTATTGAGTACATCTTCCGAACTGCGCAAACAGCATTTGCTTAACCAATATTAATGATAGTTTTTTTTTTTTTTTTTTTTTTTTTTTCCCCAGACAAGTGTGTTGCTTTATTTATCCTCATCTTCAGTTCTGTTACAAATGGGTATTATTTATTCTCTCTTTAAAACCTGTGAAAAATGTGCAATCGAATGAATGCAGATAAGGGGAATTGGGTATTTCAATTATAGCAAAAAAGAAAAATATCAATTCCTTATTTTAAAAACATTATATATTCTACCCGATTGGTTATTTTTCAAGATTGTAAAACCAATAATTTTCTATATTCTTATTGCGTCAGTTTAGCTTGAATGTTTAAGATGTGGTTATAATTAATTTAGTAGTGTATCTCTATGAGTTTGCTTCCAATTTCTTCCATGACGATCTAAAAAAGTAAGTTTTTTTTAATCATTTTTTCCCTCTATTTTAACTTTCTAGTAATAATAATAATAATAATATTTTAATTATAAAATGTTTCACAATAGAATGTTATTTATATTTTTACTTCTGCTCATGTTTTTAAGTTTTGAAAAATAAACAATCTATTTCTGCATTTTAAATATTTTCTTGAAAAAGCGTTTAGGTTCAAAATGATGCTGAGTGGGTTTTATTTTAAATGAAAGGCGCTCTAAATTTCATTTAATGATTTCCTTTTCTTTTTCATTCGAATCAAAGGACTTCAATTAATGTCTTGAATGCTATTTCTTTTAATCACCAATTAAATAATTTTTAAGAAACGATGGTAATATATTAGACAAATAAATGTATAAATGCAGGATACCAGTTGCTTTATATCGTAATTGTTAAGAAATTTATATAAAATTTGATGAAAAATTATATTGTTGAATTTAACTTTCTAGAAGCATTTAAAACTAACACCAATTTTATTTCGCTTCTTTTACTTGACCACACCCAATTACTTACAACGTTGCAATTTATTCTTTGGAATTTTTTTCCTGTATATCAGTTAAACATACGAATGCGTTTCTGTGCAATAAAATAAAATGCTATAGTTAACATATTTAACAGTTTTGAACGGGTCTTTGATGCTCGAATATGCATCTATGGCATTACCACGGAATTACTTACGGTGATAAAGATTTTTATAACGGATTTTTGATAAATTTTGATAACGGTGAAAAGTAAGTTTTTAACAGTAAAAGCCCAAGTTCCCCGAAACTAGCACTCGAAACTGACGTCATTACTAAAAATAGGTAATGAAATTAATATATTACATATATCATTCGTTTTGAGGAATGAATAAAATAATGAAAGAATGATGATTTAGCAGGGAAAATGATTATAATAATTAATTAAAAAAAAAGTAGTGATATTAATAATATTATAAGTGATATAAATGATTATAAATTTAAAATGAAAATAAATTTCCGTACTTTTCTGTTATCGAGATTGAATTCAGGCGAAGTAAAAATAATAATAATAATAATAATACATATTTAGATATTATCTCTTCGACAAAGAAACTTGGGGCGATTTTGATAAATTTGTACTGAAATTAAGGATCCCGGAAAAAAGGGCACCGGAAAAAAGGGCACGGAAAAAAGGGCACCGGAAAAAAGGGCACCCGGAAAAAAGGGCACTGGAAAAAGGGCACCCGGAAAAAAGGGCACCGGAAAAAGGGCACTTTTTCAATTCGCAAATCGCAAAATAATAAATATCAAATAATGACATATAAAAATGGCTTTCAAATTACACATTTAGAAATTTCAATTGATTTGGTACAACATTAATATAGTACATACCTCGGGGAAGATGGGGGGAGGGGGAGGGGGGGCAGGAGCAAATCGAAAGAAAATAATTGTTTTTACATAAACTCTTACCGATTTTAATGAAACTTTGTATAATCACGTACAATTTGTGAAAAAAATTATTGTTAGGGTCAGGCAAACTTTAGGGGAGGGGGGTTAAAAAGGGGGGTGCAGAGGAAAATAAAATTATCTTTTATATCACAGTTTTACCTACTTTAATGATATATTCTATAACTATCACTAACATTTTATGAAGATCACAGTGAGTGTATTATATACCTGGGGGGGAGCAAGGGGGGCAGATAAAAATAAAATATATTCTTCTTTAAATTACTCTATTATTGATTATTATTTTTTTTTTTTTTTTGTACAATCACGTATAATTTATTAAAAATTTACAGTAAGTGTCAGACATACTTAGTGTGTGTGTGTCGGGGGGGGGGGGGGTAAACAAGGGGGGAGAGGAAAATAAAGTGATTCTTTATATCATCATTTTAGCGAATTTAATGATATATTCTATAACTACCACTTAATTTTCATGAAGATTACAATGAGTGCATTATATACCTGGGGGGGGGGGCAATGGGGAACCGATGGAAATAAATTATATTCTTCTTTAAACTACACTATTATCGATTTAAACAAAAACTTTGTATAGTAGAATACAATTTGTGAAAAAAATCACAGTAAGTTCAGACATACTTGGGGGGGGGGGGGGTTAAAGAGAGGGGGGACAGAGGAAAATAAAATATTTTTTATATCACCATTTTACCGATTTTAATGACATATTCTATAACTATCCCTTACTGGTATCACTAATATGGTAATATAAAAATTCAATTTATTTTCCTCTGCCTCCTCCTAACCCCCTTCCCCCCCTCCAAGTATGTTTGACACTTATTGTAATTTTTTCATAAACTATGCCTGATTATACAAAATTTTTTTAATCGATAATAGGATAGTTTAAAGAAGAATATATTTTATTTTCATCTGCTCCCCCTTGCCCCCCCCCCCTCCCAGATATATAATACACTCACTGTTATCTTCATAAAAGTTAAGTTATAGTTATAAAATGTGTCATTAATTCGGTAAAATGGCGATATAAAAAAATCATTTTGTTTTCCCCTCCCCCCCCCCTCCCCGAAAAAAAAAAAAATGTGTCTGACACTTACTGTAATTTTTTCACAAATTATACGTGATTATACGGTTTTTTGAATCGATAAAAGAATAGTTTAAAGAAGAATGAAATCTATTTCCATATCCTCCCCCCCTTGCCCTCCCCCCCAGTATATAATGCACTCATTGTGATCTTCATAAAAAGTAAGTGATAATTATAGAATATATCATTATATCGGTAAAACGGTGCTATAAAAGATAATTTTATTTTCCTCTGCCCCCCCCTCTTTAACCCCCCCTCCCCCCAAGTTTGCCTACCACTTACTGTCATTTTTTTCACAAATTGTACGTGATTATATAAAGTTTCATTAAAATCTGTAAGAGTTTTTGTAAAAACAATTATTTTCTTTCGATCTGCTCCTGCCCCCTCCCCCCTCTTCCCCGACATATATACTAAATGAATGTTGTACCAAATCAATTGAAATTTCTAAAAATGTAGTTTGAAAGTCATTTTTTAAATTCATTATTTGATATTTATTATTTTGCGATTTGCGAATTGGAAAAGTGCCCTTTTTTCTGGTGCCCTTTTTTCCGGGTGCCCTTTTTTCCAGTGCCCTTTTTTCCGGGTGCCCTTTTTTCCGGTGCCCTTTCTTCCGTGCCCTTTTTTCCGGTGCCCTTTTTTCCGGGATCCGAAATTAACTATGATAAATAATTAAATTTAAATTACATTTTATGATTCGAATTCCATTTTTTGATAAAAATACAAATTTCAAATAATCCATTTTTTCATTATTAGCTATTTTTCGGGCAATTTAATCACTCTTACTTTTATTTATTTATTTATTATTTTTATTAGTATTTGATTTGGTAAATATGGCGAATTTTGAAAGGAGGTTTATTTGGAAATATCGTCAGCTAGGTGGGCGAAGACCGCCTTTAATAATAACAATAGTATATAGCAAGAGAGAGCGAGAGAAGAAAAAAATAGCATTTTAGATGCTGAAATAAAATTTACAAGAGTCATACTTTGTTTTTCCCATTTTCATTAAATAATAAATTTCATTTTTTAAAATAAACATTAAAAAATAGCCCAAATTTATATATGAATCAATAAAATTTTAAACTACATATATATATGTGTGTGTGTGTGTGTATAAATTGCTGATGGTGTAAACTTAACAAATTTGTATTATCGAATTTTTCAAGGCTGTGATTGACTACATTATTTCTCAATAAGTATTTGGATGTTTTCGAATTTAGACGTGTTGTAAAATATCTAAAAGAATTTTTTACGAATTGTCTGCAACATGTTATACATCAGATATATCAGTAAAAGTTTTGCCCCAAAGAGGAAAGAGGGAATAAAAAAAATTAAATAAAAATCCAAATGTTTTGGATTATCCTGTTATCCTGTAAAAAGTAATGCATGAAATACATTTTGGCAGTAGCACGTGATTATGACGCTTCTTTTAATTGCCTATAAGTTTTTTATGAGGCTACAATATCTTTTTTTTTTTTTTTTTTTTTTTTTTAGACCACTTTTTTAAATATAACATGCAGGTATAGACCCAGATCAAAGCCATTTTTAGAAAACTTGGCATGCGACTTTAGACACATCATACTGCATACTTCAATTAAAATTCAAAAATATAAAATATCTTATAAAGTATGAGCATTTAAAAAAAAAATAATTTTTAACTACACACGCACAAGTTTTTTTTTTTTTTTTTTTTTAATTCATTTGCATAGTTAAGCAGTCAAAAGTATTGAGCCACTTATAGAAAAATCCCAAACATAAATATCATGTAAATTCAAAAAAATGTGGACAATAGAATGCACTGATATTCAGTTCCTCTAAACATAAAAGTTCAACCATAAGGGGTTTTACTCAAATTTTTATTTGAATTCAATTAATGGTTATACAGCGTCCTCTGCTCTGATTGTAAATAAATATTGATAAAACCCCTAACATCTTTCTTTTTTTCGAGAAGAACTTAAATTCTGTTCATTCTATCCCTCGTAACGTTGAATGAATTTGATCAAACGCTTGACACTGTGACAGAATCAAATCCCCGTCTAATGGGCCACCCACCGTTCAGTTCAATATATTTATCTTATTCTAATCTATTATTTTATTGGGGTAAAATTCGAAGTTTAGTTTTCATGCTAAAATTTCCAATGCAACAATCCACAAAATGCATATTCATATGTAATATCGCCCAATTTTGCTATGTTAATAAAATCTTAAATGTCGAATAACTTACGAAATTTTCCTGTTACAATATTTGTAGTAAATGATGTTCAAACAAGTACCATAAATATTATTTTGAAACTGTCTGATATATTTATGATCTCAAAATGGACGATTATGCTCAATTTTGCCCTATTCTGCCATGTTAAGTAAGTCGTAAATTCCAAATAACTTAAGAAATTTTTAAATTAAAATATTCATAGTCAGGGATGTTCATGCCAGTATCTTGCATAATATTTTAAGTGTTCTGACATCTTTACGATGAATGTATCCCTCAAAATTGACGTTTATGCGAAATTTTGCCCTATTCTGTCATATTAAAGTAAATCGTAAATTTCCAATGACATACGAAATTTTTAAATTGGAAAATTTGTAGTCAAGGACGTTTATGCCAGCATCTTATACAATATTTTAAAAGTAGTCTCACACTTTTACGATGAAAATATCCCTCAAATCCGACGTTGATGCGAAAATTTGCCGTATTTTTCCATGATAAGAGATTCGTAAATTTCGAATAATTTGCGATATTTTCAAAGTAGCGTTTTTAAAGTTAATGATGTTCCTCCGGGCACCAAAACGGATATTTAAAAGCTGTTCTTACAATTTTACGAGAAAATATTCTTTTTCATGCACATTTAAGTGAAAATTTTCCCTATTCTCCCATGTTAAGAAAATCGTAAATTTCAAATCATTTCTTAAGTTTTTTAATTAGAATGTTGTAAATAAATAGGGTTCATAAATAGCATTTTAAAACAGGTCCGACCTCTTTACGATCATTTGTTCGTGAGATATCATGTACACAGACTAACAAACTAACAGACGCCCTACAGACGGTCACCATATTCATTTTGATACTTTCCGATTCCTCTCACCTGAAAACGTATAAAAAAATCAGAAAACCGAGATCGAAAATATTCACGATTACCTAAGTTCTTCATACATATAGTATGATGGGCATGGGAACTGAAAAAATGCATTCACACAAAAATATTGCATAGCGAGAATTTAGCTCTCCCCGTTAAAAAATTCAAATAACATTGTTCCATTGAAAATTACCTCCCGATTAATTTCTACCATAGAGGCCCCGGAAATGTTCTGCGCCTAGGGCCCCGCGCAGCTTAAACCCGCCACTGTCGTAACCACTTTTTTAAATCTGCATGAAACATTTGTTATTTTTCTAAAATCATCTTATATAGTATTCATTTTACTGAAATCTTTTAACATAGTGATGTCGTCTATGTCTTTCTAATTACAGTGTTATTTTTTTTATTCACTATTACACCATGGATCCATCTTTATTTTGATAACATTCTTTGACAAAAGTGAAAATTAAAATGCTATTCATTAATTTGTTCATCTTTTTTAAACACTTATCTCATATGATCGTTTAAAAGAAAAGTGCTGACACTTAATTTCATTGAAAAAAAAAAAACAAAGAAATTCTGTCGACTTTTCTCTACTTCTTACAAAATCCCCGTTTTTGACAGTCAAATCCCATGTTATTCTACCTTGAAATTTGTTACAAGAATTACTCGTTTTCTAATGTATTTGTTTAAAATCCTTTTATACATCCAGAAATTTCACTATCCTTCAATTAGTTTTTTTTTTTTTTTCCAAAAATTGGGTTTAATTTTTAATATTTCTTTTTGAAGCTGTACAGTGCAAAAAATGCATCTAGTTTATTTATTTATTTGTTTATTAGCTTCAAAATAAAACATTAAAAAATCAATAAATAAAATGAATAAATAAAAATAAATAAATGTGAAAAACAAGAACAAATTTAAAGGTTGTGAAGTCTCAGAATGCACAAACAAATTAAAAAAAAAAAAAAAAAATCATCAATAAGTACATCAATAAGCACACAAAAAATACATTAATAAGTAAATTCTCGTAATAAATTTTCTCGTTGAATTATATTGGATTGGATACTGGTAAGGGTAGAGAAAGTCCATGGTTTATACTCTTTAGGGAAAACGTGGAATACTCAGGAAATTTGTATTTTGTTGAAAAATGTCAGGGAAAATAAAAATTTTCATTAAAAGTCAGGGAAAAATCGATTATAAAACCTGGAAAAACAAATATTTCTTTTCTTTCAAATTATATTTTTCTTGTTCAGCTTCATGTCAAAATTCAAATGATTAAGTATCATGAAAATAATAATAACTAATAATAACAGGAGACTTGGCATTAGAATATTAACACCCGAATAAACTACTACGCCAGAAACGCCAAAGAAAAATATTTGAGATGCATACAGCTGTTTCGGTAGCCTGAAGCATACCGTCTTCAGTGCAAAATGAATTCTGAATCTGGAGAAGTGCCCGTATATATAGGAGAGGGACTGAATTTAGTTCAACCAATAGGATTACGGGAAAGGTGGGTAAAATTTTACAGTCAGTCAATTTTACATTCAGTCCACATTTTCTTAATTTTTTTTTTTTTTTTTTACTGTTTACACAGTTAACATTCCTAAATTCCTATTGGCCACACTCCCCACTTTTCCCATAATCCTATTGGTTGAACTAAATTCGGTCCCTCTCCTATATATACGGGCACTTCTCCAGATTCAGAATTCATTTTGCACTGAAGACGGTATGCATAAGGCTACCGAAACAGCTGTATGCATCTCAAATATTTTTCTTTGGCGTTTCTGAGGTAGTAGTTTATTCGGGTTTTAATATCATGAAAATACACGTGTAAGCAAGGATTTCTACCTGAATTTCTATCATGATCGGCAATAACATGACATAATAAAGTCGGAAGTAGATGTATTTTCTTCTCTCTAGAGAAGCATTTCTTGTAATATGTCACTAATATTTTCTCAAAAATTGTCTGGAAAACTCAGGGAATTTTTTCCTCCATATTTGAGTACGAACCCTGAATTCCCATTAAGCAGGAATCAAGGTTTCTCCAGAAATCTAACCAATTGTGTGGCATGTTTTTTTCCTTATCATAAAGTCTGTAGATAAGAAGCTGACCCATATTTTGAGTCTGCTGTTAGAAATTGATCAAATTAATTTTATTTTCAGATTCCTTACATTGAAACGAGTGCCAAAGATCCTCCCTTAAATGTGGATGCTGCATTTCATGAAGTGGTCAGAATAATAAGGTATGTATGATATTTTCACCCCTTTCTTAATGACAAATTGTCTGTTTGATTTATCCTACATTACAATGTTTAGTGAACATACTTCCCAATGCTCCTATAAAAAACAGAAGGCTTCTGTTTTCATGTTTTGATGTGTCTTATTTCTCCTGGTTCTCTCATATATTTGAAAGTATATCTTACTTAAACACTTTTTAACTTTGTTGTAAAGTGTTAAAAAGAAATTAAAAAAATCATAAAAAAGGTTCTTACCTGCTGACAAAATAACCACCTCCCCCCCCCCCAAAAAAAAAAAAAAAAAAAAAAAAGAAAACTCGATGAATGGAGCATTAAAACTATGTTAAAACAGGAATAAACTACTAAGAAAAATTATTGAGGTGCATACAGCTGTTTCGGTAGCCTAAAGCGTACCGTCTTCAGTGCAAAAAGAATTCTGAATCTGGAGAAGATATATAGGAGAGGAACCTGATTTAGTTCAACCAATAGGATTACGGAAGAGGTGGGGAGTGTGGCCAATAGGAATTAAGGAATGTGTAGCTGTGTAAACAGTGGAAAAATTAAGGAAATGTGGACTGAATGTAAAATTTCCAACAATCAGACAAATAGGGAATAGCGAAATCACAATTTACAAGGTTTTTAATTCCTATTGGCCACACTCCCCACCTCTTCCGTAATCCTATTGGTTGAACTAAATCCGGTCCCTCTCCTATATATACGGCACTTCTCCAGATTCAGAATTCTTTTTGCACTGAAGACGATACGCTTTAGGCTACCGAAACAGCTGTATGCACCTCAATAATTTTTCTTAGTAGTTTATTCCTGTTTTAATATTCCAACGCCAAGTCTCCTGCTATCATTAAAACTATGGATGAAATTCTGTCTATGACAGAATTTAATTTAGTACAACAGGACTACTTATATTTGTATTTTAACACCCTTTCAAAAAAAAAAAAAAAATCTGAAAATACTAGTTTAAATAATCAGGAAATATTCAGCCAAGACACCTAGGCTTTGTGGTCATTTTAACACCCTTTCAAAAAAAAAAAAAAAAAAAATCTGAAAATACTAGTTTAAATAATCAGGAAATATTCAGCCAAGACACGTAGGCTTTGTGGTCAGAGTACACAACTACGAACCCGAAGGTTGTGAGTCCGATCCTCACCGATGGGAAGTGAAAAAAAAAAAAAAAAAAATAAATAAATAAATAAAATATCTGAAAACACTAGTCTAAATGATCAGGAAATATTCAGCCAAGACACGTGGGCTTTGTGGTCAGAGTACACAACTACGAACCCGAAGGTTGTGAGTCCGATCCTCACCGATGGGAAGTGAAAAAAAAAAAAAAATAAATAAATAAATAAATAAAATATCTGAAAACACTAGTCTAAATGATCAGGAAATATTCAGCCAAGACACGTGGGCTTTGTGGTCAGAATACACAACTATGAACCCGAAGGTTGTGAGTCCGATCCTCACCGATGGGAAGTGAAAAAATAAATAATAAAATAAATAAATAAAATATCTGAAAACACTAGTCTAAATGATCAGGAAATATTCAGCCAAGACACGTGGGCTTTGTGGTCAGAATACACAACTATGAACCCGAAGGTTGTGAGTCCGATCCTCACCGATGGGAAGTGAAAAAATAAATAATAATAAAATAAATAAATAAAATATCTGAAAACACTAGTCTAAATGATCAGGAAATATTCATCCAAGACCCGTTGGCTCTGTGGTCAGAGTACACAACTACGAACCCGAAGGTTGTGAGTCCGATCCTCACCGATGGGAAGTGAAAAAAAAAAAAAATAAATAAATAAATAAATAAATAAAATATCTGAAAACACTAGTCTAAATGATCAGGAAATATTCAGCCAAGACACGTGGGCTTTGTGGTCAGAATACACAACTATGAACCCGAAGGTTGTGAGTCCGATCCTCACCGATGGGAAGTGAAAAAATAAATAATAATAAAATAAATAAATAAAATATCTGAAAACACTAGTCTAAATGATCAGGAAATATTCAGCCAAGACACGTGGGCTTTGTGGTCAGAATACACAACTATGAACCCGAAGGTTGTGAGTCCGATCCTCACCGATGGGAAGTGAAAAAATAAATAATAATAAAATAAATAAATAAAATATCTGAAAACACTAATCTAAATGATCAGGAAATATTCATCCAAGACCCGTTGGCTCTGTGGTCAGAGTACACAACTACGAACCCGAAGGTTGTGAGTTCGATCCTCACCTATGGGAAGTGAAAAATAAAAATAAACGTAAAATCCATACAAGTTTTTACGGATAATAAATGTGAAGCAAAAAATGAATGTGAAATCGTTAAAAGTAAGATAGAGTAAAAAATTAAATGGCAAAATTGGATATTGGCAGGCATTTTCGAAGTGGAACACTATAAATTGGTAACGATGTAAAATGCCAGATTGAAAGAAATTGTCCTGTCGTACTAATAATTTTCTAGAATAGGAACACATTTAAATATTCAAAATTATTGAAATAAAGGTGCATTAGTATAATTTGGGCATTCATAGCTGGTAGTTGAGCTGCTACAAAAGGCAGAGAGTTTCAGGTTCATTCAGCCACAGAAATAAAACATTGGCCATTGATCCCAAACACCAAAACTTCCAGAGTAAGCTTGTTCACACGATGTTAAAAAATGTCGCAAAGTAAACTCGATGTCAGTGTGTCCTCTCGTGCAGTGGCTGTGGTAGCCAAATAAAAGCTGTGAAAAACCCACCCTATTGTGCTTTTTTTTTAAATGTTATCTCTTATGTTTTTAATGAAAACAAGAATTAATTCTGCCCCTAAATAAACATTATAAATGTGATTATTTACTTGAAATTATTAGCACATATTTGACTTGAAATACAAAATATGTTAGATATTCGCTAATAATTTCAAGTAAATAGTCACATCTACAGTGTTCACTTAGAGCCAGAATTAATTAGTGTAAAATATAGCTTTTTAAATTGATCTTTCAATGTTGTAAATTGTATTGCTAATATGAAAAAAATTATGCAGTAGTAATGCAAGAAAAAAGTGCTAATATATGCAATTTTCAAAATTAAAATATTAGTAAAAAAAAAAAAAAATCAAAATTTTGGAAATGGAATCACTTATAAAAGATGATTTTATCATTATTTCTTTTATTTAAAAAAAAAAGCATTATGTCATGTTCCTTAAAATCAATCAGACATAAACAAAATTATTTGTAAAAATTTTGTCGCCTAAACAAAATATGTTTGTAATCGCTTTAAAACCAAATGTATAACTAAAATAACATTTAGGAATGAACAAATATATTATACATTAACTTGTTCTAACCTCATAACGAATCAAAGCAACCAAATTCCGTAGATTTTCTCTTGATCTGCAATGAATGAAAAATTGAAAAAATTAAGATTTTAATAATTATATAATTTGTAAGAAGTATTCAAAAAGCACTTTTTAAAAATTAATTGTAAAATATTTTACTTATCTTAAAATACAGAGAAAATATGCAAAATATGAATATTTTAAAAATACATGAATTTGTTCATACACAATTCTATTTTAATCTAAAATATGGAACATTGTGCGAGTAAACAAATTTTGTTCGAGCATGTGCAGTTTCAGCCTGAGTAGTTCAAGTACTGCCAGTACCAGTGGCTTTGTCATCGATCAGTGACATAACCATGATGTAACAATGTTACTCATTGTTCCATTGTGGTGAATACACTTACTAGTACTCATTTTGCCGCAGACTATCAATTTTTTTGTATTTTTAGACCAGTAAGGAATTCAAATGCTGCTTTGTGTGTATATATATAATGTCAAAGTAAGATACAAAAATGTTTTCTTTGATAGAACTCTTTATTTTGCCATTTTCCCCCCACACTTTGTTATTAAGACAACATTTTTGCTACTTTTTTAATGCTTCTGTACCCAGGAGCAGAAAGTGCTTAAAACTGCGACGCACGTCGCAGAACAATTGAGGCTTTTGCAGAACATTTCATCTATCCCCTAACTGGATGATGTTGATACAGCTAACATTCTAAAATTAATAAAACCTAGATATGTTCAACTGACCTGTAAATCTGTTAGCACACTAGAAAATTGCTGGAAACAGTCATTGTTTCAATGTATAGACAAAATTTATAAACATTTTGTAAGTAGTATATCCACATTAATGTGACAATATTAATGCCAAAAGCCATTGAAAAAATTGCAAATTCTGGGTGTATTCCTCAGTTTTAGATTATAAAAATTTTAAACCATGTTTTATTATGTGTAATAAATATTTTACTAATAAGTATTATTTTTATGCTTATTTTGCATTTTACTGTGCTTTGACAAATTTGGACAAAATACCTGCAGAACATCTGCAAATTTTAACGTCTCGTTGCAGAACATTGGATGTAATTCTGCTACTGGGCTTCTGTACTACTTTTTTGTGACTATTTTTTTTTTTTTAAGACTACTTAAGAAACTTTTTTCATTGCATTTTTTTCCCATGGTAACCCTTAACCCTATTTATTTAATAAATTATTTTGAAGTTTTTATTAGATAAATTACATGACATTTATTTTATGTCCCCATCAAAACCTGATGTTGCCTAGTCTTGTTTTCAGAATTAAGTATTTTGCCAAATATCACCAAGTTTGGCAAATTTCGCACATGCAGGGTGATTCCAAATTCGTAGTACAAACTTAAAGTGGAGGTAGTTAACAAGGATATTAATATTCACATAGAAAACCCAAGTCGCATTTCATTTCTTTATCCATAAATGGAGGGTGCCTCATTTCAACTAAAACAAGATGTTTTGTTTCTAACTTCTACACTAATAAAGATATTTTATGAAATTTTCAACAGTAGACCACTTATTTAAAACAACAATTTATTGTATAGGAATGTATGGGTGCTGCAGTCAGGTGCAAATACAGAAAACTACAAAAAGAAAAGAAAGAGAAATGGAGCTATTGATTGTTTTTTTTTTTTCATAAGTAAGGGGGTGTGGTAAAGCAATTATGCATCTAAGTAGAAGACGCCATTCTCAATTGTGCTGTCGTCAATGATGGGAGACTTTATATATGCTAAAAAAGCAGACATGCATTACATGTATGGAGTACTATGTATACAATATGCATTATATGTATTACAACATGCATTATGTGTATTACAACATACATTACATGTATACAATACTATGTATTACATGTATTGTATACTATGCAAACAATAATGCCAGAGCTGTGCTACCTAATTTCTTGTGTTTGTGCTTCACCATGTCACTTGCACCCATACATTGTTATACAGTAAGTGATTATTTTAAATAAATGTACTACTGTTGAAAATTTCATTAAAATATCTTCAATCTTCTTCTTCTAGATGTTAGAAATAAAACATCTCGTTTCAGTTGAAGTATGACACCTTGTATTTATGATTAAAGAAATGGATTTTCACCTGGGTTCCTGTGTGATACAATATTATTTCTATCCTTGTTCTCTACCAACCCTCCAAGTTTTTACCACAAATTTGAATCACCCTGTATATGTTCAATATATGTGATGAATTTATTTTATACATTTAATATTTATTGGTTATAACATATTGTGAGAATTTTTTTTTTTTTTTTTACTGCTTTAAAAGGTATTTGTTTATTTATAATTAAAAAAATCAAGCAAATTATAGGAATAATTTGCCTTTAATTTTTTCTAAAAAAATAAAATAAAATTGGTATTTTTTTTTTTCAAATTCTCCTACCACCATGAACATGTTTTTTGTATATGTATTTTTTAAACCTTGTGTTAATTCTATAGGAATCAACCACCATCTGTTAATAAGAAGAAGCGAAGCCTCATCTTACACAAAGGACGATGTATTATTTTTTAAAGAGGGTGTTGAGCAGAAATCGCTATGTCGACTTTTGAATATTTTGAAACTGTTTCATATTTCCTGCAAGAAAAAGAACAATTCAATTTATCACCTTAATTGTAATTTTTTTAATGACTTAATATATGTTAGTACTTTGAGATGTCAAACTTAAATACTTAATTGGCTGAAAACTTATTAACACCTTTGTTTATGTTGTTCTTGACATCCGAGTGGGTGATTTCTAATTTTTTACATCATTAGACTGCTGCAAGTCTTTTTTTCAAATGAAGTTTTTATTTTTCCCCATTTTAAAAATTATACTATTACTGTGATAAAGTGAAGAGAAATTTGTTACAATTTTTATTTATTTATATTGTGATCAATTTTAAAGTGTTTTTTTCTTTTTTTATACGATTAATTATTGAAACACAATGAATATTCTTTTGTAGCAATAGCAATTGATTATGACAGTAATCTACTAATGTAATAGTAGACTACTTTGTGTAAAATAAATTTCAGAATCAAAGAAGCTGCAGTATTGAACAAAAGACAATTACGTTGGCCTCTAAAAGTTAAGATACTACCTGCTTCCTTCTTTTGTGCATAATTTTGAAACAAATGAACATAAAATTTGAATGCCATATCCATTATCATTAATTGAATTTTATATAAATTTAACATAAGTAATAATTATTAAACCGATATAACTTCAATTTTTCTCAAAAGTAAGCAAGAAAAATTTAAACAATTTTAGCAAAGAAAACTAAACAAGAAAGGGTATCAAAGGTGCATTACAGATAAGTGAAGGTACACATGCCACAGGATGGCTAGCATTTAAACCTTTTCCAAATTCCTGGCTTTTCCCTGACTATTTTTCGAGATTTTCCTCCATTTTTCCCTGACTCTCACTGTTTATTTTCGATGAAAATTTCACAACATTAGCAAAAAATTTAGCGATTTAAAATATCATTAATAATTTAATGATTAATATAGCTATTTTCATAAAATTTGTTAAAGTTCCCTGACTTTAAAGGAAATTCCCTGACTTTTCCAGATTTTCTAAATTCCCTTACTTTTCCCTGATTCTTGGATTTTCCCTGACTGCTAGCAACCCTGATGCCACCAAATGTTAAAATGAAATTGAATTTTTCTTTCTGTATCACTTTTCTTTTCATAAGGAACTTTTTGGGGAAAAAAATTAATTATTAATTTGTAAACTTTGATCATTATCAAAATACTAAAAATGTCAATAGTTATTTTTAAAATGAACGTCTCATCCAATTTTCATGTATGTATGTATATATTTTTAAAAGTTATTCACGTATGAAAAAAAAGAAGAAACAGAAAAGTAAAATACAGGAAGAAAAATATAGTTTTGATCATACATTTGGATGCATTTGCATCTTCACCAATCAGCAATGCATCGCCCTTAGCACCATTTCCCATTTATTTTACTTATTTATTTTATTTTATTTTTTTCTTTAAAAAAAAAAAAGTATTTTTTTTTTTTTTTTTTTCCAAAGCTTACTTTTCAGAAAATTTCGATTAATCTCAGCTTAAAAATTATGCACAAAAGAAGAAAATGAGAAAATTCTTAACTTTTGAATGCCAGTGTATATTTTTGCTTTTGTCTTTTTAACACTCAGAATGACTATGTTTATGAAACATTTATTTGTAACCAACATTTCATAAACTTTTTTCATATTGTGATAAAAAAATATGGGTGTTGATGACTATTTCAAGTATTGATAATAATGCAAAGCACATAAATAATTTGAATCTGCCAATTTTCAGAAGTGAAACTTGTTTGTTGTGCTCGAGACAAACCATAGGCAACCTCTGGGAGAGTTTGTAACGATCAATAAATGATCATATGTTGATAAAGCACAAAATTCATTGCTGTCATTGAAATAGGCCGCCTAAGAAGCAAACATTTAAAAGGCTGGATTGTTGATTATTCTCATCTGTCATTGACCCCCTCTGAGGTTACTTTGGTTATGCACAAAACGGTTAGCTTGATTATGAAACACATTAAGCAGTCAACTTCTCCCAATTTCACAACTTAGAGCACAAATGGCTGTAAAGAGAAATGTCAGACTTACAAGGCCGGATGACTGAACGAAGCCATAAAGGATAATTGGACAGCACAATATTTAACAGCATTTTACGCAAATTTTCTACAACCATTTCTATTACGTTATTAAAAAGAAGAAAAGGAAACATAAATCTTGATTTAATTTAAAATGCATAATAATAAAAAAAAAAATCATATTATCCTCTTGTTGATACAGAAATCAATGTTAACTTTGGATTCTAGATACTTTTAACTGTGGAACTGATACAACTCCCTGTAGCTGTTGTGTTTTGCATGCTAAAAATGATATCTCATGTTGTTGTATTTGTATCTTTGATGTAAGTTTTAAATAATTATTAGCACTTAGTCTTTAAGAGTATGGTACACATGTTTTATGTATAAAAAAGTATATTGTAATATTTATTATATATTTTTAATTTCAAGTACAAATATTATTTTATTTTAATTCTTTTCAAATGGAACTAAGAACATAAGTTGTTAAAACAAACATTTTTTGCGAGAATAACAGGTTAGATTTTGTTATTACTTATTGTTATATCCTGTTTAACCCTTTCAGTCGCAGTGTTCCTGCTGATGGAACACCTAATTTTAATTCTCAAGTGCAAAAACTCATCCCGGAAATTTTTTAGCAAAAAATTACATTTATAACATAGCAGAAAATGCCCTTTTTTTAACTTGAAAATTTCTTGTATTTCAATTATGTTCGTAAATTCCGGTGGCAGTATAATTTAAATGATCCGAATTACCTTGCACCACAAAGGGTTAAAATACTCCGGAATAAATTGATATGTTGGGATCTATGCAAGTTTTACGAGTTTTTGTTGTCGATAATGTTTACTTATAAAGTGATTTATTTATTAAATTAAATATTATTTGAATTTAATAAGGTTTACTTACAGATGTTTCAAACCGAAAATTTCTTGAAAAGGAACAATGCTAATTTTTTATTTTTTAAATATTTAAGATCAGCTATGTGTCTAAAAGCCATTTTTAAAATTAGTTTAGTAATTTTTAAAATAAATTAAGTGGTGAACCTTAAAGGGTTAAAGAAGCTCTTAAATTATTTTACACTTGACAGCTTCTACTGAAGCCTGAAAAATCTCAGATTTTATACATACATGTCCTGTCGAGCATGTTAGTGTGAACAATTTGTATTTATGTTATATGTATATTTATTTATATATGAATAGCTTTATAAGTCTACCAGAATTCTTTAAAATAGTTATGAAATCAACAAGAAAAGTGACACCAGTAATTTTCTATGATATTATTGAAGAGCAAAAAGCCATTTGTTTATTTTATTTATTTTGTTAAATGGAAGAAAAAGATGCAGAATATAGAAATTGTGTAATTTCTATTAACACATTTTTAAAAAAATCATCAGCAACAAAAAGTATTTGAAAACTCAAACTACATTTATGCGAAAAAATTAATTATTTAAAGTTTTTGAAATTAGTTACTGGGAAGAATAAAAATACAGTAGGGAACCAATTATCCAGAATGGCTTTTACAAGACTATTCTGGATAACTGGTTTTTCTGGATAACTGGTTGCTCATTAAGCAAGCCTTATAAATCAGAATTATTGCATATAGTTCTCATTTAAAATAACTATTTTAAATCAAAAATTAATATATTTTATCAATTAATCAAATTTAAATACTTAATTAACCTGATTTTATTTTATTTTTATTAAAATAATTTTTAATCAAGTTAAATTATTAATCAAAATTTAAAATGTGAAAAAAAAAAAAAAATCTTTGAAACTTAACTTTTTATAAAAATAAAAATCTGCCCAAATCCAGTGTTTTTAAACATGATTAGCCAGTGATTTTAAAACATTGAATATTACTAAAGATTAAAAAATTATGACCTGATTTAACAGGCTTTTCTTTTTATATTCCTTATGAAAATTCGTTTTTTTAATGTCCATGAAAGTGCAAAATATTTATAATATTTTAAAGGTAATTTGATTTTAATTATCACCTCCCTCCCCTCCCCAGTAAATAAAATAATAATAAAAATAAATAAGTGGCTCCATCTATCCACATTTTTCAGAACTAAAAGCTTTTTTTTCAATTTACATTGTACATTATGACCTTTAACTTATATTCCATGCCAAATATATAAATACCTCTTTTAAATAAATATAACAAAATTAAATGAAATTATTATTTATTAAGTATTTCTTTTAATTGTTTCAGATTACAATGTTAAACAATTATTATAAAAAAAAAAAAAATCTGTAATTTTTTTTTTAATGCATTGGAAGTTAGTTGTTTGAAAATATAATTCCGGATAACTGGTTTTCCGGATAACTGGATTCCGGATAAACGGTTCCATACTGTAAAAGGATATTAGAAAAACTTATTCCTTGGATCCCAGATACAGGATAGTCATTCCAAATTACCAGGATTGGAAATTAGTTATTTCCAAGTTACATATAACGTTTTAAAAAAAAAAGCTGTGCTTTCTTTTAATGTATAATACTTAGATTTAAAATGATTAATGTGAACATTTTTTTTAAAATACAGCTCACAACAAGAATTTAATTTTTTGTATTCAATACGAGATCATCTATGTACTTAATATGTGGTAATTTTTACAAGTTTGTTTCAGGTCTTTATTTTTGTATGCTTTCTCTTTATTTTTCAATAAAACAGTAAGCAGTTTTACCTATTTCTGAAATAGTACTAGCACCAAATTAATTGTTCCTAATACACTTTGTCAAGTTAGTTGGTTTGTCTGTTTTGAGATTATTTGCATTTTGTAAATACTGTGACTTTCTAACTTTTGTTTTGTAATAATTTGAATTTTCTTTTCTTTCTTTCTCTGTATCTTTTCTTTTGATTTTTTTTTTTTTTTGAGTTAAACATATAAAATAAAAATAATGATTTTACATTACTGCTTAAAAAAAAAATATATATATATATATACATATATATAAATCTGTACTGATAAATACAAAGGATTTAAGTCCATATTCTTGATTTTTCAGGAGACGAAAAATAAAGTTAAACTAACTAAAAACTAATCAGAAGAATCGATTAGGAAAAAGGGATTATGTTGATTTATATGCTTTATACCATTCAGAGAATGTCAACCTTCATTTAATAAAGGGAAAAAATTGAATTAAATATTTTATAACATAGATGAATGTTAAATTCTGACTTGAATCTTTTTTTTTACCAATGGATTACTCAAAGACTAAATGACATGGATTTAAATCCTTTATACCAATTGATAGAGAATTTTTTTCTGAGTCTGACTATGTACTTAACTCAAAATTGACATTTTTGGACTTAAATCCTTTATACTTATCAGTACAGAAATGAAACCTGTAGAATTTTTAATTATATGAAAAATATTTATCTTTTTTTAATATTGTTAATTATTTTTGTTTTTTTTCTTTAAGATACCCAGTGTATGCAAAACAAAAAAAAAATTATTTCACATAATTTTAATGTATCAGTGATAAATGATTGTAAAGATGCAAACTATGAATGCTTTTGAAAGAGGAATATCATTACTTAATACATCTCTAGCAAAATATGTTCAGAAGATTAATAATTGTAAATTTATATTGCAATCAAGGTTTAAATTGCCATTAGGTTTTTTTTTTTTTTTTTTTTTTAAGTATTGTGCTAAAGGATATCCCATTTTGCTAAAATATGTTAACAAGAATTTCTCTAAAAAGCAAAAATCAAATAACTTCATAAGAAAAACCTATAAAGTTCAATCTTTAATAGGCAAATTTAAATGTGAAAATATTTAAACATATCAGAATTTGGAGTCTATTTTAAGAAGTGTTCTCAGCACAGCACAATGATATATCATTTCCCGCTACTCCCCTTTTTAAACCACTTTTTCATTTTGCACACATGACACAGCTACCTCTTTTTTTAACACGCTTTTATTAGCTTCACATGTATGTATGTTTGTAACCGCTCTGGGAGCAAACAAAAAATCTATATTGTAAAAAAAGACTTTCCCTACGTGAACGCTGTGACTGTGAGGTAAAGCTCCGGGCTACGAACCTAATGTTCGAGCCCAGTCAGGGGAGATTTTTTTTAAAATGGTTTTTGTTTAATTCTAAATTATTCATTTCTCATTCCTTCATTATGTTACTTTTAACATGCTTTTATTAACTTGATATGACGTAATTATTAATGTATGTAACAGAATCTTGGAATTCAATTTTCGACCACTTCTGTTCGTTCAATTATCCTGAAATTTTGCACACGACTTCATAGTCGATGACAATACTACATACAAGTGTTACCAGGCTTCTATCCCATCAGGGGCAAACAAAAAAAATCTATATATATATTAAACTCTATTGTATGTGGCACAGTATTTGGCCATATTTGTATAACGTTGAGTGACAACAATTAATTAATTAATTTTTTTTATTAAAGATGTAAATATTATGGTGTGTCACTCACACGATTTTTTCTTACCCTGCATTTTAATACTATAAATTTAGATATTTTGTGCTTTTTAGTTCGCATTTCAATAAAAGCATGTTCTTTAATTTTTTAAAAATATAATATTATTATTGATAAACTCAAAACAAAAATTTCATCGATTCATGCTTCTTACAACACAAGTGCTTGGCTAAAATGATCAGGGGTGTTTGTGTTTAAGGGGCTACCCCCAGATTTCAAGGTTTTTAATCTTGTCTATCCTTTTATCCTTTGTTTTCATTGGCTGTTCTATTGTCATTTAGATGATATGTAAAAGAATTAGGTATTTTTATTGATTAGCTGATACAAGATACAAAAAGATTGAGGGCTTCTAGTCTAAATAATTTGAATATTGTTTGACATTCTAGATAAAATGCTAAATAAACTTTTTTTTGACAGGCACTGATTGCAATAATGTTATTCGCTCCATTTATATCAACAAATTCTATTCATTTCAGAAAATTTTGGAGTGGAAGGCTGATTTTTTATACCAACTATGTGAAAAATACCAGAGCCGGGAATCGAACCCGGACCTTCCACTTTTCTGGTATGAACTTTCATGGTTGATGAATAAATTTCTAAATTAAATTAAAAATTTCGTGGTCTATTGGAGTTGTGCCGTAAATATTAATGTCACTTGATACAGCTGTGTTTACAGATTCGGTGACTTTGCCAACAAATGTTATGTGAGAAATGCCTAGCTGGTAATCAGCCAGGGTAGCTCAATGGTTTGAGCATCCGCACGTAAAGCAGAAGGCCTGGGTTCGATTCCCGGCTCTGGTATTTTTCACATAGTTCGTATAAAAAATCAGCCTTCCACTACAAAATTTTCTGAAATGAACTTTCATGGTTGATGAATAAATTTCTAAATTAAATTAAAAATTCTATTCCTTTATAAATTATATGTTGTTATTGCATAAAAGCTTCAATGATGATATTATAATGCATAGATTCTTCAGTTTTTTTTTTTTTTTTTTTTTTTTTAATTTCCAATAAATTTACACAGTTTACGTAAAAGTAAATTATTTTGACATTCATGTAAACATCAGAAATGCAACACATTTACAAATGTTCTTTAACTCTTGTTTTCTTTCATGCATGTAAAAATACTTTTATATACTTTCCACATTTATTTATAGAAAGTTTAGTATCTTGTGTAGGTTTAATTTCTTCTTTTATTGTAAAATCATCAAATATTCATTCAGAGTATTGCAAAAGTCAAATTACTTTTGGGTTTTAAGCATATTTTCAGGCTTTTTAATCATTTCCTACTCTCATCTCTAAATAATGACAAGTAAGAATCAGTGATTACATATATATGTATAAATATAGTTTTAAAGTAAACTTATTTACACATTTTAATTCCTGTCTGCATCTTTCGGTATTTAGAAACATCATCATTAACCGTTTATTTCGAATTAATAATTTATGCTCTCTGAAGTATAAAAACAAGAATATTAATAAACTAATAGCCACTGCTAAAATGGGTTTTCCTAAAAACTTTGTATTTTCTATTTTACATTCATAACCATGTCTCTGTCAGTACATAAAAAAAAAAAAAAAAATGTGTAGATTTTAGTGTATCTTAAAAAAAAAAAAAAATTATAAAATAATAAAAGACAATAAAAAAGGTGGCAGTTGGGTGGGCAGATGTTTGATTACGGAGGATGGGTGGTGTTTGGTTGGATGGGATTGTGAAGTTAAATTAAAAAAAAAAAAAAAAAAAAAAAAAAAAGCAGAAGGCTTGTTGCATTTACTTTATATTAATATGCAATATTTCTTTTTCCATTAAATTTTCAGTTATTATTATTAAAATTCTTATTATACTATTAAACACATAGTAATCAATAACTTTCATTGTTGCTTCATAGTTTCATTATTCTTTATCTGCTGTGGAATTTTGCTTTTTTTAATCCATATGAATCCTATTCTGGTCTTGGCAGGCTGGGTGAGTGTTGCTGGTGTGAAACTAGTTTAACCCACTGGCAGGTCACAAGTCTTGCCGCCTGCCTCCTTCCTTCCTTTAAGTTTCTTAAATTATTTTTTCATAAATTTTGTTTCAGTTTAAGTTTTTCTGTTAAGGTATTGTTGAGTTAGTTTGTTTGCAGGCTGTTAATTAATAAATTTGGTTTCTTTAAATATGTGTATTGCAGCCCCTGATATATATATATATATTTTTTTTTTCACCTTTCTAAGCTTCTCTTACATTAAAAAAAAAAAAAAACTTGTGGTTTTAGTGATCTTGTATCTGTTGCTTGGCTTATATATATATATATATAATGATGATGATCTATTAAGCATAGTAGAAGCCAAGCAACAGATACAAAAAAAAAAAAAAAAAAAGTTTTGCTTTTTTTATTTGTATGAAAGTAATATTATGTGTCGGATTTAAAAAAATTATTGAGTCATTCAAACTAAATTAAGTTATTTATAAAACTCAATCAAGTATTTTATTTCAAAGGGGTGTGATTTCATTAAAATAATTTAACAATAAGCAAAGTTAAGAAATTTTGAGTTTTGATATTCTTCTATCATTTAAAATGAATATTTTATATATTCTATATTTAATAATACAATTCTGTATTTCATTTACATACCACCCTGCATCACTGCCAGGTATTACAAGCATATACAGTAACCGCCACTTTATAAAATCACTGGTTAATAAAATCAGCTGCTTAATCTAATCAAATTGCTGGGTCTGGAATCAAATCAATACAAACCGCGGTTTAATAAAATTAGCATTGCTGGTTAATAAACTCAAAAGAAAATCTTTTCAACAGTAAAAATGATCATGTTGTGTGCTAAACAACAACAAATTATATTTTCTCACCAGATTTTTGAAAAGAAAAAAAGAAACAAATATAGCAAAAGCCATCACATTATTACTCTTTGTCAAAAATTTTACTCCTGGGGAAAAAAAAAAAAAAAAAAAATATTTAAAGGGGACTAATGTGCAAGTTGTACCTGACGGGACTAAAGTGAAAGTTGTACCTCAAAGGGCTAATGTGAAAGTTGTACCTCGCGAACTAATGTGCAAGTTGCACCGAACGAACAAACTATTTCTTTCAACGAAAATGCCTACTAACCCTGGATGATAGGTCTAATATATCGTATCATATTATATATCGTAATTATCGTAATATAACTCAATACTTATTTCACTTCCTTCTTTGACTTGTTTTAATACGCATTTTTTATATGCATGAGCAGCCCCCGAAAAACAAAAACATTAAATTCATTTTTTTACTTATTTTTATTTCATATTATTTCACGTACACTTTTTATTTCCTAAATCAAAATTATTTAAAAAAACTTTTTCGATATTGCTTGTAATGATACTGATTATTATTAATTTTCTTTTCTTTTTCTTTCAATAATAATAATAATAATAAAAAAGATTTTGATGAAATTCTGGCAAAAGCAGAATTTAGTTTAGGACAGAGGACTATTAGTTTTTTTTATTTTTCTTTTTTCAAATTATAACATCGCTTTCAAATTATTCAATTATATTTTTGATAAATTTTAGATTTCGACAAATGTCCAACTATCGAAATTGACAATGCAAAAATCCCAGATTGAGACTAATAGGCCCTCAGTCCTAAAATAAACAGGAAAAACTCACCCCGCAGTGTGTTGTTAGTTATAAATTCAAGGAATGAATTCTTCTTATGATTGACCAATAATTATTGTTTTCTGTCTTAAAATATTCATATAAAGTTTTCTTATTTTGAAGCAACTTAGCTGCAAGATATGCAAGCGGGTAGTTTTTATTATGAAGGTAAAGCATAAAATTTTGGTAAAGTATGATGGTTATCTTCGAACGTATAGTCAAAAGAAGGTGACATCGAAGTTGGAAATTTCTCAGTTTGCTTCATGTAAACATAATAATAAAGATAAAGATAATTAAGATAAAGATTTAACATAATTTAGTGCCTAAATTGTACCAAACGGAAGAGTGAATCGCAAGCAAAAATGAATAAGGAGAGATGATGTCATTAACGCAGCACTTTTAGATAGGTACAAGAATGCCAGGTCAAAGAAAATTTCCATCTTTTACGTAACTTGGTCCTTAAAAGCTGAAAATTTTACACGAATGATAAGTAGAAAAAACCATTTCTTCGGATGGCTAGTTGATAGATGGAAGGGCGAAGAAGAATTTCTTTCCATATTTAGGTGATGAATACTCTTTTATTGAGTTCGGGCATGTTGGCTGGATATAAAAATCAGCCGTTTGATGAAAACAAACATAATTTTATAAAGCGGCGGCTACTGTATATGAATAGCAGAAGTTTATCTCTTTATCATTGATATTTTATTATTATTGTTATTATTATTGCTTTTTATATTTTTCTTGAATTTTTCTTTGTTATTTGGTATTTTTTATGTAAATTTATTTATTACCCAGCAAATAGATTGTGAAATACTTTGAAACGCACAACTTATTTTTATTTGTTTGATTTTTTTTTTTTTTTTTTTAATAAAGTATTTATAAAACAGCAATTTGAAAATTTTTTTAAAACTGTTTCTTGATGTAAAAAGTAAGTTCTGGATGAATAACCAAATGATTAAAACTAGAATTTAAGGAATATTTAATGCAATGCTTGTATGTAAGAAAATATGATATTTAATAGAATAATATTCTACTTTTCAAATCAAATATTTAAATTGACAGTGAATCACTGAGCTTTACCAATAAGCACAAGTCTTATTAATTTAAACAATATCGTTTTACTCATCCTCACAAGAAAGAAATTTTATAGTTAGCTGATCCTGTCTTCATTATTAGAAAACTATATAAGGTTTTTTTTGTTTAAAGTGAAGGGGGGTGGGGGGGGGGCTAATTCAGTATATGAGGGGTGATCAGAAAAAAAGGTTACAAGTCGAATAAAGAAATATTTATTAACAATAGACAAAAAATAGAAAAGAGAATTAAGAGGCATATGTGCCTATCACTTTTCAGAATAATCACCAAGTCTATTTAGGCATTTATCAGAATGCAGAACCAACTTGTTTAACCCGTCTTGCTAGAAATCAGGTCCCTGTCCATTGAGCGAGGTCTCGGCGGATGTTTTCACAGCACTGTCTGATAAGAACTGTGTGCCGGATAAGTGCTCCTTCAACCTCGGAAACAGGAAATAGTCACTGGGTGCCAAATATGGGGTGTATGGGGGTGACTCCAGATTTCCCGCCTGAACCATCACAACAATTCCTGCGTTGCTTGAGCAGTATGGGGCCTAGCATTGCCGTGCAGGAGGATGACACCTTCACTCAACATGCCCGGCCGTTTGAGTCAGATGCTTCGCGGACACATTCTTTGCCCATAAAAATCGAATCGCGGCTCCCACTTCCAGACAAGACCAATTTTCTAAGCGTCTTGCCATTTCAATCGTCCTGAACTGTCTGGGAACTTTCATTACCTACCCGCACACCAGCTGTATGACAAGTAACACCATCTGCCTCCACTCTGGGTAAACAAAAGTTCTCCACAATATGTAGTTTTCAAATGTTGCAGCTTGTAACCTTTCTTTCTGATCACCCCTCGTACAATAACTTGCCATAAATGACTAGACCATTTTGTCAGATATGTAGAAAACAATACTTGGTGAATTATCCTGAAACTTCTGTGTGTGTAAACATGTTTTACCTCATATGTTTCAGTAAGTTTTATCTTGGAGACAAAAAGAGGACCAGTGAAAAATGAAAGAAAACCAGAATGTTTGGGATCACCCTGTAGAAATAAATGCTTGAAATGCATTGTAACATATGATAATGAGGATTCTTTTAGTTATCTGTATCTCTGAATAGCACATATATTCACGAAAATATGAAAGTTTCTTTAAAAAATACATCAAGAGTATAAAAATCGGATGAAATATGAGTATTTTTTACTAAATATTTTTTAACTGCATCAGCATTAAAAATAAAAAAAATTATTTTACATGATTTATTAATCAAATGTATTGAGCTACTTATATGAAACCCCCAAGCAAACATCATGAAAATTCAAAAGGTTAGCATCAGTAGAATGAACTGAAATCCTATTGACCTTAAAATATATATATATGTAGGATAAATTTTTATAATGAAATCATTGACAATAGATTTCCCTAAACGAGTAATTTAAAAAATAAATGTATTAGCAGTTCTATGAATTTTGATATGGAAGAAGGTAGTAATGTAAAAATAGAATGTATTTATTGTTTAAGTCTATGTGAATAAAATTGCTACATGAGCAAAGTGCTAAGTAGGATTTCTTAAGATAAGTAAATCCTACATATATATATATATGAGGTTTTACATTTTTGAAGTGAAAACTTTCTTTAGGTGCGTTGAGCACTTTTTGAGTGAACAAAAATCATGGAACTCACGTCATCGTCACCGAACGCTTTCCTTGAGCTATATGTATACTGTGTATATATGTACGTAGATATGCCTCCGTGCGTTATTAGTATATATTATATATATACAAAGAGTATATCTCTCTACATATATATCCATATATACATAGTTCACAAAGTACAAGCACGTGTTTTTATACAGACTGCTATATTCTTCTTTTTGCTTTCAATATAAATTTTCAAATAAATAATAATAATAAAAAAAAGAAAATTATTTTAGTCACATTACAATATTTTTATCTCATAGAAGGCTTAGTTCATTTATTTTGGGTAGCTACAAATAGTGTGCCGAATCCTATAATACAGATCATAAACACGTCTTTACAAACCAAAAATAATTCAAAAATATTAATCTAATAGCTCGACGATACAATTCACAAGTTACTTAGTTTTCACTTCTATCGGCAGTCCCCAAAGACTGCTTTTTGTTAAATTCAATCATGTGTAATGCATTGATTATAAATAAAACTCCGTATCTTTGAGAACTGAAATTTAGTTGAAGAATAACTTTTTGTATTTCAACAATATTTGTCTTGGGTTTTTCATTTAAATAGCTAAATAAATTTGGCTAATAAATTATGAAAAAAAAAAAAAAAAAAAATTGTCAATGCTTGCACATGTGCAGTTAAACATTTAGTAAAGATGTTCAATATTTCATCAGTTTAATATTTTTATATTCTGATAACAATGTCTAGCATCTAATGTAGTATATCAAGTTGCTTAAAAATGGCATTTGCATTGGGTTAAATATCCTGCATAATTAAAAAAATTGAGCTTTTTTTTTTTTTTTTTAATTTTTTAAAAATAAAAACTTTATATCTCCATGAATTTGCATGTTATTCAGATTCAAATGAATATATACGTAACAATGGACTCTTCCCAGTTTCGTCTGCTCAATCATGTGATAGAGGAAAACAAATATTCGAATTCAATTAAATATTGTTCTTATGAACAAAAATGTTAATATTTAATACAAAATAAAATAAAAGTAATCATTTGTAAACAGTAGAATAGTTGTATTTGTAAATTTAATAATTTTTTAAAAACACTTTGTGTGTTTATTTATTTTTAATTGTAAGAATCGATTTTTGTATGTTCAGTGTAACTGTTACATTAAATGATCTAGCAATAAATAATAGCTCGTTCTTGCGGAATGTTTATGGATTATAATTTGAAATTTTTAAATGTTTTCATTTAATTTAATTGCATAAAAGTGTTACAACAAGTTAATTAACTCAGTTACTGGTCTAAATGGATTTACACAGTACGATATTGCACTGTCACTGATTTAAGTACCAAAAATCAGAGTATTTAACATGTTCTCCATGAACATCAATAACAAATATAAACTAAATGATGATTGTAAATGTATACGGCAAACACAAGATGATGAATATGATGTGAGATGATATAAAATGGAGAATAGATGATATAAAATGGATTAAAAATGATGATGTATAAAAAAATAACACAGATTAAATACGATTGATCAAAAATAAGAATAGAAAATATGTTATTTCAGCAATTGTTATAGATAAATAAGACTTTGTCTGCTATTTGTTTTTCCTCTATCATGTGACCTCTGATGTCAGGTGGAAAGAGCCCATTAAAAATCCTGAGTGACTCTACTCGACTTTCCAAACATTAAGTAATTAATGGTTGTACAAATAAAATAAAATAAGACAAGTCATTAAATAAACAAAACAGAAAATTATAATAGGGTGTTTGAGTACTTTTTTTTGCCATTGTTTAATATATATATATATATATTTTTTTTTTGCAAACATTTCATCAAACTTCAAATAATAACATTTCCACAAAAATATTTAAATAAATAGCTATTCAGTTTCCCTGTATACAAGTATTAATGAGCAATAAGTATTAATAAATGACATTTTTAAATACAGTGAAGCATCGATAATCCGGCATTAGTAGGAAATACACATTGCCGGAAATTAAAAATAACAATTATAAAACAGTAATATAGATCATTTATTTTTGTAAAAAAAAAAAAAAAAAAAAAAAAAATTGATATTAAAACTGGCTTAGTAACAAATTAGATCAAGAATTATTTAATGCTATTATATTTATAAAAAAAATTTCCTAAAGCAAGGCACAGATGTCAAGAACTCATATTGGTAGGTATCCAAATTTATCGCATAAAGTCCATAAAGTGGATGACCACTGCACAATTGAAGATTGAAAAAAACTGGAATAAAACACTAAAAAAAAATTTTTTTTTGTTGTTGTTCATTCCTCAAATGGTTAGGTTTCCCCGGGATTTTACAAAAATGGCACAATTTTCACTAATTTGATATAACTATTTTATCTTGAATACAAGTATTAAGGGCCCTCTTCACTCACCGCCGCTGGAAGCCGAAGCTAATGTTATTTAATGGAAAATTTTCCTTTACAAATAACTTATTAAGTAATACATATTTTTAAATTCTGTTTTCACATTATGAAAATTCCCAGCTGTTAAATGGACGGACCTTTTTTAAAAAATTATTTTTTTAATTTTTCATATTTTATTTTGAAGTTGCAAAATACGAATTTTCAATATGTGAATTTTTTTCATTTTGCAATTTCAAAATAAAATATTAAAAAAAAAAAAGAATACTTTTTCAAAAAAGGTCCGTCCATTGAACAGTTGGGAATTTTCTGAATGTGAAAACAGAATTTAAAAATATGTGTTAGTTAATAAGTTATTTGTAAAGAAAATTTCCCCATAGAATAACATTGGCTCGGGCTACCGGCGACGGTAGGTGAAGAGGGCCGTTAAAAGTAAAAAGACCCAATGGTTTGCATAAATTATAAATGCATCCGAGCCAGTTGCCCTCATCGATTTTTACTGAAAAGTCTTTGGCAAATTCATATACCCCTCGTGCAGAATATGGTATTAAATTTATAGGTTTTATTTCTTTAAAGGATTTGGTGATGTGTTATACCGTAAAGCCAGGTTACTTGAATCCAAAATGATTAAAAATCACCTCTGGCACTGTTTATTGAAAAAATGGACGTAGTTCATAGTTAGCCCATACAGAATATGTCCATTACTTTGCTAAGCCAGTGTCAGGTGTGACTTTATTTTATCAATTTAGATTCAAGAACTCCCCCTCCCCCACCCCCCAGGTGAACTAACCTAATCTTACGATACTTTCAAACTCAGGCATGAGAGTGCAGAAAATTGAAAAAAGAGAAAACACGCGTTTTCATAAAATTATTTTCAAATGAAAAATAATGCGCACGGGGAAAAGTATATAAATGTGTTCATAAAATTATTTTCAAATGAAAAATAATGCGCACGGGGAAAAGTATATAAATGTGTTCATAAAATTTATTTCAAATGAAAAATAATACTCACAGGAAAAAACTATACAAAATATTTTAAAAGTGACAAATTAAACTAAAAGAATAACACATCAACACAATAAAACATGTGTTTAGAAAACAAAAAAAAAATCAGCCAGCAATCAAAATTTAATAACATTGACTGGTGGTGGAAAATGGGAAAGGGGGGGGGGGGGGGGGGGTAAAAAGTATTTCATGAGTGAGAAATATTAAACACAATTCTACATCTTTATGGGTTCTAGAATATCAGAAAGTAAGTTTAAAATTAATATTGACATTTTTGTTGTGGATGGATAAATGTTCAAAATTAAAAGGCTTCCCGCAGAATGTTTGACTGGCAATGGTTAAGAGATGAAAAAGGGGGGGGGGGAGGACAAAAAAAAATTACATGAGCGAGAAATATTGAATAATTCTGTTGTTTTATATGTTGTAGAATCCGATAAAGCGTGCTTAAAATGAATATTGACATTTATATTTTGGATGGAAAAAGATTGAGAATCTAAAGTTTTTCGTGGAGCGTTTGAACATTGATCATTATTAGAGTTTGATTTTAACAAAACAAAAAACCGCGAAATACAAAAATCACAAAAAAGCGCGGAAAATTCTCATGCCTGCAAACTGTACTTACACATTGCACCACCCAACCTTCAATTATTTCACCTCCATGATGCACCTTAAAATACATTTTGTTTTTTCCTTTTTAGGATGAAAATTCTCTTAATTCTTAAAGAAAAAAAGTAATCTGGTAGGGCACTCACCTGACTTTCTCTTACCCTGAAATTCAATACTATAAAGTCAGATTGGAGATTAAGGGGTCAGATAACGAGTACTGTTATATAAACCTAAGTTAAAAACAATTCAAACTAGTCTTCAGAATAGCTTTATTTGACAAATAACTGTGTGTGTGTGGGGGGGGGGGGGGCTGCCACTCCCTAACCCTTCATTTGATTATTGTACTTACATTTATATAAAATTCAAAATCTGTTATTAAATTTAAAAGTTCATTCCCAATGGGCTCTTCCCATCTGATGTCAGAGGTCACATGATAAAGGAAAAACAAACAGCAGACAAAGTTTTGTTTATCTAGAGCGATTGCTGAAATAACATATTTTCTATTCTTATTTTAGATCAATCGTATTTAATCTGTGTTATTTTTTATAAATCATCATTTGTAATCCATTTTATATCATTATTCATCATCTTTTGTTTGCTGTATACATTTAAAATCATCATTTAGTTTATGTTTGTTATTGATGTTCATGAAGAACATGTTTAATACTCTGATTTTTGGTACTTAAATCAGTGACAGTGCAATATCATATTGCGTAAATCCATTTAGACCAGTAACTAAGTTAATTAACTCGTTGTAACACCTTTATGCAATTCAATTAAATGAAAACATTTTAAAATTTCAAATTATAATCCATAAACATTCCACAAGAAGCTATTATTTATTGCTAGATCAGTTAATGTTACAGTTACACTACAATATACAAAAATCGATTCTTATAGGTAAAAATAAATAAAAACATAAAATGTTTTTATAAAATTATTAAATTTACAAATACAATTATTCTACTGTTTATAAATGCACAACATTACTTTTATTTTATTTTATATTAAATATTAAATTTTTTGTTCTTAAGAACAATATTTAATTGATTTCGATTATTCGTTTTCCTCTATCACGTGATTGAGCAGACGACGGTGGGAAGACCCCATTATTCAGTCATCTTTCACCTTCTTCCTTGAAACTTTTCAAGTAACAATTTTATATTAACTTCAAAATACAAAATTTGAATTGCCTGAAATTATATGTTTTTAAGTTATTATAAGACACACAGACAAAGATCAAATGTTAAAAATTTTGACTTCAGTATTCAGGAAACCTCAAAATGTGTAAATGTACAAAAAACAAGAGTTGAATATTTAGCTTAAAAAATACTTTATTTACCGTATTGGTATAAGGAATTAATTTTAATTCCTGAGCAATTTTCCTGAACACGATAAAATATTATAGAAAAGCTCTTCCACTATTCAATAAAAAATAATGTTTTCACTTAATTTTTGGCATCCCTATATATCAACTAAAAATTATGTACACATCACATTGTACACTTATGCACTTCTATCAATTTCCAAGTACTGTCCCACTGTATTCTGGTTCTTTAGTGTAGGCCTGTAAACGAACGTTGAATATTTTTCATGCCATATTCTACACGAAACATGCTTTTATGCATATAAAAAACATATATTCATTTCCTTTAGTTTAGTGTAGCCTATAGATGATAAACTCTACTTACTTGGAATTTCACCCATAGTCGTAATGTATTTATATTCTCTTGGTTGTTCCTGTACATGAAGTATTTGCTTGATCTCAATGAAAAGTTTAGTGTAGCATCCCTATATGATACAGACTTAGAATACCAAATTTGAACTTCATACTGCTATTTGTTCTTGCGATATGCTGATAACACACACAAACCAACCACTAAAAATATATTTTTCGGATTCAAGGGATCTTAAAATGTGTAAATATAACAAAAACTCAATTTAAAAAATTTGACCCAGAAACAGTACTTTTACTACCATATATATCGGTAAGAAAAAGTTTTAAAAAAATTACTTTTGTGTACCATTGTATATTGAAACAGGAATAAACTACTACGTCAGAAACGCCAAAGAAAAATTATTGAGGTGCATACAGCTGTTTCGGTAGCCTAAAGCATACCGTCATCAGTGCAAAAAAATAATTCTGAATCTGGAGAAGTACTCGTATATATAGGAGAGGGACCGGATTTAGTTCAACCAATAGGATTACGGAAGAGGTGGGGGGCCATTATTTTCTTCCATTTTCCCTTCCATTTCTTGATACCCTCGTCTCTCGCACTGTAAATGGATTTTCAACCACTGTCTATCGTAAAAATTTTGCAGTCTCCCTTCCTCCCCATGCGCGTTCATGTCACCCACCTAACCAAAAAATGGCTGCTTTCTATACTTTTGTAAACCGTGCCCTTAATATTTGTTCAAATCCTATTTTATTGAAATCTGAAATTAAATACCTGAAAGCCATCGCAATTGACAGAGGTTATGACCCTTCCATTATAGACAAAGCTATCCAAAAATTACAACTCCCTCGTATTTCGTCTACTAAATCAGTCACATCTAATATCAGTATTGTTTTACCCTATTTTTCAAAAACCAGTCAAACCATAGCTAAAATTCTCAAACAATATGATTTTAAAATAATATTTTCGCCTTCCAATAAACTCATCTTTTCTCAGTTAAAAGATCCTATTGATATGCATAATTCTTGGGGCATTTATAGTATATCCTGTCAGTGTGGTTTATCATATATTGGCCAAACTAAACGCAGTCTTAAATTTCGTCTAAAAGAACATATGAATTACGTCCGCAAACAAGAAACCAATAAATCGGCTGTTTCTAAACATTGCTGGGAGGAAAATCATAATTTTAAATTTAATTCAGCTAAAATAATTTGCAGACCTAAATCCATTCATGAACTCGATTTCTTTGAAGCTTTTCATATTTATAAAAATTTTAAAAACCTTGTAAATTGTGATTTCGCTGTTCCCTATTTGTCTGATTGTTGGAAATTTTACATTCAGTCCACATTTCCTTAATTTTTCTACTGTTTACACAGCTACACATTCCTTAATTCCTATTGGCCACACTCCCCACCTCTTCCGTAATCCTATTGGTTGAACTAAATCCGGTCCCTCTCCTATATATAAGAGTACTTCTCCAGATTCAGAATTTTTTTTTTTTTGCACTGATGACGGTACGCTTTAGGCTACCGAAACAGCTGTATGCTACTCAATAATTTTTCTTTGGCGTTTCTGACGTAGTAGTTTATTCCTGTTTTAATATTCCAACGCCAAGTCTCCTGCCATCATTGTATATTGCTTAAAAACAGCAAGGCTACAAAAATATATTTCTCATAATTGAAATCTCACAAAAACATCTTTTTTTCTAAAAAAAATTTAAAGTATTTTTTTTTTTTTTTTTTTTTTTTTTTTGAGCACCATATGCTGTTTAAAATTTGCATGTACTCACTAAAAATAAAATAATGTGTAATGTACTGTAAAAAAATTTTTATAGCACTGAAAACATGCATTCAGCAATTTCCATTATCCCCAAGACAAAGGGAAATTTTAGAGTTCAACCTAATCATACCATCTATCTATATATATATAAACGAATGTATGTCTATTTGTTCTTTATGCATTACTACACCATTCATCTGATCACCATGAAACTTTGGGAAGTTTTTGAGTACATTGCCGTGAAGGTTTCTGGCATACAGTTGAAGATCTTTAATTCGCACACCTTGGTTCTAGAACTTGTGCGGGTTATAGATTTTTGCAAATTATAGATCAATGATGCCATTTCTTTGCTATATGAATTAGTATAAGGTACATAAAACAATAAACTTTATTTAATGAAGCTAGAATTAGAATTGTTTGTTTTTATATAATGTAATGAAGTAGAAGCAATGTATTATTTGAACCCTTAAATGAGTAATTCATTAAAAAACTGTACTCCTACTTCTAGACTGTGATTAACAATACGCAGCCAGATACTTGCAATGTGATTAGTTTGATGCAGTTTTTAATGACTGCATTGTTGAAGATCTTTTCTTCAAAAGAAATACAGGTGTAAATTTTTCCTTAAATAGTTTTGTGTATTTTTGAAATACCACCTAAAAAGAACATTTACACTAATAGTCCTTAAACATCTGTGAAAATACAAAATCCCATCAACGCATATGATGTCATTTTTTTCAACCAATGATCAATGCTGTTACTGGCAGGAGTTAAAAAACTGTACTTGCATGTGTTTTGTTTGATCACTAATTGAATATTATTCAGACGATATTCAGATTTGCTAAAAAAGTATAAAGGCAATAAAAGTATAATTATATTTTTTCCTTTTAAAATTAATTATGTATATCTAAATTAAATTTTACACTCATTTTCTTTTTTTCACTTTAGTATGTTATTTAACAACATATTTTCTCATATACATCCAAAATATCGGATTTTCATTACTGCAAAATCTTTTGTTTACATTTGCAAAGTGAGTGTGGATTATAGACAATTGCGAATTACGGGTATGCGGATTATAGATCCTCAACTGTATATATTTTTTTAAATATCAACACCCCCAGGGGGACAAAAGTGGGATTAAAACATATTTTTCACATTTCCTTTATTTCTCAATGAAAAAATATATATATATATAATCAAAAGGTTCTAACTTCAAGATATTTTGATGAGCAGGTTGGTTTTAACCATGACTCCTTGACCCATGGAACCCTGAATTTTCATCAGAAAATTGAATTGATCCAATGACAGTTTAAAATATTAACCCTATAAGCGTTAAGCCCGTCTTTTTCCGGTATGTATAGTCAAAATAAAAGGCTGGTGTAGCTAAATTTTGAAACATATTCTGCTTTTTTCAAGAAAATAAGATTAATAAACATGTCTAGTACACAGTATTAAATTCTCATACGTATACTGCGCATAGTATTAATTTTATGAATCATTAAACAGATATACCGAAAAACGGCTAACGCTGAAAGGGTTAATAATGCATAGCAGCAGTATCCAATGATATGATACTGCTGTTATAGAAAATAAAAATTACTCTCATTTGGCTAATTTTTTTAAATTATAATACACTATTTCAACCTTTAAAATATTTTTTACTTTGTTTCGAAAAATAGCCATACGAAGAACTTGCTCTCCAACAACTGCATAAATTTAAGTTTTTTTTTTTTCTTTTTTCAAAAGCAGTTCAATATAAATTGGAAAATTCAATAAGCTTTTTAAAATATAAACATATTATAAAAACTAATGCATTGGTTTCATAGGAACATAAATAAAATACACTATTAAGTTTTATAAATAGAATTAAAAACAGATGTGCAATGAAAAATGAATAAAGGTTATGTATGAGTTAGTTTAAAAAATAATTTATTCAACATAAGAAAATTATCAAATGGCTTTACTAATAAAGTCAGAATGTGTGACTTTCAAAGCCACAAGTTTTGTTGTAAAAAGCTGCCATGAAAGGCAAATTAAGCCTGAAATCAGTCTAACAAATTATCTAAAAAGTCTTCCTTTTCAGCCCAATTTTCAGAAGACAGATTACTTCTCACCAGAGAATCGAAATAATTCTTAAAAGAAGGATCGGCTTTTTTCAATTTTTCAAACCTGAAAAATAACAGTTCTTTAGCATAGTAATACAGTTCGGTATCCAAATAATTGATACGCTTAATATTCTGTATGTCTTTCCCACTTATTTCCTTGAAGAGCTCTTTTCTCAGTGACCTGTTCCCCGATTCGTGAGAAAACGAAGTCTTCATCTTGAATTTCAAACCAAAAGTCACTTCAAACATATATTGAGATACTTTTGGAAATTCTGACAAACCAAAGAAAGACATTTTATGGAGGTTATTTTTGGCACTTGTCAAAATGATGAGATCCCTATCTTCTTTTGATAGAGAAGAATTATAACACCCAACTAAAGCAAGGTCTGACAGCATGCGTGCCTGTCTATTAATGGCTAAGTTATGCTCACACTTCATAAATTCATCCAAAGTCAAATTTTCAAGATGGCTCTGCTCAAAACATGCAGGCAGTTCATTAGCAGTTGCTTCAACTCCACTGCACCAATGTCGTGTAGATGGCCAGCTTTGACCCTTCCTTACATGCCAAAACTCACTGAGAAACCTTTTGATGGGATCTCGCAACACTGTCATGAAAAAATATCTAAACAGAAAAATATTCACCATAAGTTAGTTTATATTTTTAATTTAACATTGAATACATAACTTTGATGTGTATTAAAGCATGCTATTATTCATTAAATATGAAGTAAATTCTGTTTTAGAAAGTGCATTTTTTGTGGTATAAAGCAAGGATTCCTCAAAAATAACTACTGTAAAAGCACTTATTTTCGCGAGCCCATCGTAATCGCGAAAATTTAGGCCTCGCGAAATACTTTTTTTTTTTCGCCTCAAATAATAATAAAAAATCAGAAATTTTTCACTTACCAAAATTTAATTATTTATTGCACAGTTACAAACTCTTTTATGACAACTTTCTTTCTTACAACTATTTCTTGAATATAAAACTATAGTACAACTAATAGAATGCAGCTCATTCACTTACAATATTTATACCAGCTTCTTTGAAGCCATTCAAAATTATTCCAAGGTCAAAGTTGATGTATAAGCTCCGTCGTAAGCATAAGTTGTTTTTAGAGCAATTGGGGGGGGGGGGGGGCAAACTTTTCGGACAAAAGGAAATTTCTTAAAACATCTTATGGAAAAAGGCAGTAGTGGCACCAGAAATTCACTACATAAAGAGAGTTTATTATATGAGTATTTATCAAAAACTGCAATACTGTGAATAATACTACTGTTAGTATTTGTACCATTCCATTTGTTAGTACTCCTTGTGATTTTGGAGATCATCGTGTCACAGACAGACATTTTCTAAAAATATCGTGACCAAAACGTCTTCTGAATCTCTCAAAACATGTATATTCATGGAGAACTGGAAGCTGAAAATTTTTATGAATCCAATACTTTCTTCTATTGAATATAAAATGGAAAAACTGGAATGCTCCAAATTTGTAAAAGGAAAGAAAAATGCTGCTAAAAGTAGAAAACCTGAAAATTTTGTATTTGTTCCCCCGAGAAATTTTAGGAGTATGCCCCATGATGGGGGGTCACAGACTCCCCGACGGGGGGGGGGGGGGGGGCTGTGCCCCCTAGCTGGCGCCACCCCTGGAAAAAGGGTTTTATATTTAGGTACTTTCGGGATTTTTCAATCTTCGGTTATGCTCATATAAAATTCGCGAAATCACCGATATCTTTACTTTCGCGAAAATAAGTGCTTTTACAGTAATTAAAACTATTTTTTAACAATGTCTAAGTACCTAAAAAATTGTAAGTTAGACATGTGTGTCCTAAAAATATTTCAGGATTGCAGATAAATTTTGTTTCCCTGCATAGACACAGAGAATAGGGTTCCCATGGCTACAAAATATCCAGATTGCCAAATTTGGCATGTTTATCGCCAATCCAAAGAAAAAAAAAATCGCCAAGCAGTGAGGTAAAGCACATTTCACCCAATTTTTTATCAAAAAAGGGGTGGAATGTGCTTTACGATACTGCTTGGCGACTTGTTTCCAATTGCGGATAAGGATGCCAACCTTGGTAACTTCGATGTTTATGCGTCGCTGAAGATCGATGTTTGAAATGTGGTAACCTCACCATGATGTTTTGAAGCTGTGTGATTTTCGTTTCGCATATGTTATTGTTGCCAAACGAAATTTTGTAAGTTTTAAAGATTCATGGAGTTTGCGGGAGACATATTTAGAGATATTTTTTTGGGTTTTATGTAGAGCTGTACCGAGTACTCATTATATACTCGGTACTCGGCCAATACCGAGTGGTTGTAAGAATTTCATTATTTTTATGTATTATTGAAAGAAATGTATTCATAAGAGTTGCTTTTTAATAACTAAACTAAAAAAATATGAAAATATAAACATAGTCATTAAACTTTTGCTGCAAACAGCTTTCTGCAGTTAAAACGGGTAAGTAGATTACCACTAAACTCGATATAGAGACGATTTATGATTTGAGCTTATCCATTTTAGTTACAAGAATTTAAGTATAACCATCTTGTGTGTAATATGCAATTTTTTTTTTTTTTTTTTTACAAAAACTTTGTACATAAAATTGTATTTATTAAACAGACAAAAATAAAATATTTTAGAAAAAAGAACCCCTTATATAATACTACTATAGTAGATAAAACTTTAGTTACGTATTTGTGCAAATAAAAGTAAGACACTTTTAAAAGTGTAAAAAAAAAAGATTGATTTTTAATTTAAAAAATAATAATTATGAAAAAGGTAAATACACTAAAATGTTATTAAAAATATATTATCAAATTTGTTGCTCTGCAAATTATGGCCCGAAACCACCTACCTTTTTACTCTTCTAGAATTTGAAGATTAATGAAGTCTATCATGTTTGAAATGATGATAAAATATTTATTTTAATGTTCTCATTTCATATGTAAATTTCAAGCATTTTAAATTAAGCCTATAAAGAGCTTTTATATTCTCTAAAAATTATCTGAGAATGATTTGCATCTGAGAAAGACTATATAATAAAGAATGAAGTTATCAGTTATTATGGTTTTAATAATCCACTAAGCTGGAAGTATCAAATATAACAATGAACCTAATTGTGTATATACACTACAAAAGTTCTGAAACGTTTCATGTAAACATGCTGTTTGCCATTTAACTTAATTTTGTGTTCAAAAAGCCTTTTTTAAATTTCAAGATGTGCAAAATTCTTCATACATACGTCAATTTCAATTATTCTTTCTTACAACTACTCGGTACTCGGCCGAGTAGTAAAAGGCCGAGTACTTGGTACTCGGCCAAAGTGCTACTCGGTGCAGCACTAGTTTTATGTACACGTTACTAATCGATGCAAAAGGAAATTTCGTACATTTTAAACATTCATGCAGAATGCGGATGAGGTATCCAGTGATTTTTTTTTTTTTTGGTTTTCATGTACACGGAGTGTACAGACGTGCATATTATTGATCATTGTAAAACGAAATTTCATGAGTTTTAAAGATTCATGCAGAATGCATATGACGTATCCAGCGATGTTCTCTTTGGTTTTCATGTACGTGGAGTGTACAGACGTGCATAATATTGATCGCTGTAAAATGAAATTTCATGCATTTTAAAGATTATGCAGAATGCGGGTGAGGTATCCAGTGATGTTCTCTTTGGTTTTTATGTATGCAGAGCATACAGACGTGCATATTATTGATCGCTGTAAAACGAAATTTCATGCGTTTTAAAGATTCATGCAGAATGTGAATGAGGTATCCAGTGATGTTTTATTTGTTTTTCATGTACGTGGAGCGTACAGACGTGGATATTATTGATCGCTGTAAAACGAAATTTCATGCGTTTTAAAGGCTCATGCAAAATGCTGGTGAGGTATCCAGTGATTTTTTTTTTTTTTTTGGTTTTCATGTACACAGAGTGTACAGACGTAATTATTATTCTTTGCTGCAAAATGTCACCGTAGCACAGTGCTTGTGTGATGTTAAATGGAACCTACCTACTTTGTTTTTCTTTTTTAATTTTGGCAACAGCAGGCCATCTGAGTCTTCGTTTCATGTGTCAGAGACACGTTCGCAAATTGAGTTTGTCGCTTTTCTTATGTAAAATTGTGATTTATTGGTTTTGTAAAATTGAATATTTATATTTAAAAAAGCTTTTGAGTAGTGTTTGAAATTATGTTAATGTGGTTGGTGTACAGGATTACTTCGAAATCTTCAGAGGGGATATTTTCTTCGTTTTTCCAAGGATAGTGCTGTTTTGTACAGAAATTCCGAAAAGGGTAAGTGAAAAAAAACCTTGTTTTTTATTTAAATATTTATTTGTTATGTATATTGGGCTATTTATACTGTTTTTGTTTTGTAATATTTAATATTTGTTAGTTTCAGTTTATGAAAATTGCGCAATTTTTTAAAATTTGCATTTATTTTTATTTTCCTTTATTCAAATTCTTGAAAGCTACTTTCTTTGCTTTATTTTTTAGGTAATTGCTTTAAAACACGTAAAATTGGCCATTTTGGAAAGATCGGGAAAGGAAATCGCAAAACCACGCTAAATTGGCGAGTTTGGAAAAAATCGCCAAGCAGTATTACAAAGCACATTTTCCCCCAAAAAAGCAGGTTTTCACAATTTGTTTTGTCTTAAAAACAGACATTTTAAAAATCTCTTAATTTCAAAAACTAATTCTCCATGGAACGAACAAATTGCCTTATTAATCAGACATGCTGTGCTGTATTTCTCCAAAAAGCTAATGTTTAAATTTTAAATTTATAAAAGGTTTCAGTTCAGTGCTTATGTGTGAGTTTAATTCTCTAAAATGAAACCTTATTTCAAATGTAATTTTTTTAGCTTTGCAAAATCATATTTTTATACAATTACACAAAAAAAGAGGACTGTAGCCAAAACTTTTGGAAGAACTCAACCCCCCCCCCCCCCCCCCCACACACACACACCCTGTTTGAAAAGTCTAGACAGACCTCTGCTTAATCTTTTTTTAAACTGTTTAATAGTTATAATTTTGTGCTCTCAAACTGCTTGTTACAGTACGTATTTTGCATAATGTTGAAGTTTTTATCTATTGTTAATATGATTTTTTAAAAGATTCAAACCAGGTGATAAACAAACAGTTACTATAATAAAATGACTCTGGTGAAAACACAAAAGATAATCAGAGGACAGAGATTATTCATAAATGAAAAACATAGGTACCTTCTTTTGACAGGTTTCCCTTCATCTTCATCCATTACTCTGTCCACGCAGCTGGATATTTCTGACCAATCTGGATGGACACCACATTTCCAGCCGGTTGTATAGCGACTGAAAAACCAAGTGCTTCCATAATTATTTGGTCTGTAACATCGGCATATTCGGCGATTCTTTTTACACCTGCAAGGTCTTTCAAGTTTCAAATCTTCTACAATGTGCCGAGCAAAGACACTGCCACCCGTATTTTGAATATGCAAAAACACAATAACGTCTGATTTCTTAATGTCGAAATCAGATTTGGATACCGTGATTCTATCCAATTCATCGTAATTATCATGTTTATAAGACCTGTTTACTAAAATCTGGCGATTTGCTTTGAGTTTACGCCAACGTACTGGATGGTCAGGAGAACTCAGAAAATGAATTTGATAGATATTACAAACTTGATTCGAACAAATGTACAACGTTAAAGATGCTATAAAGATGCAAATAAATAAAATGATGAAACAAATACACCTAAGGCTGCGCCCAATTAACAGGTGCATTATATATAAATAATTAAATCGCTACATTGAACGATTTATAATTTAAAAGTTCATTTTCCCGTTTCAAACAAATCAAACATAAACAAACTGCCATTGCTGTCAATAAGCTTACCCATGTTGCCGAACGTTAAGTAAATAGTTTCAATTCCCAGACTGTGTTCAGCCTGTGGATCAGTTTGACCGATTCAAATGATCCCTGAGACATTTCATCCATGACCGGTCGAAAGCAGAGGCTGAACGATTTTAGTTTGAAATTAGCTTTAAAAAATTTAAGAAATATTTAATTCATCAATTAAAAGTTTAATTTAGCTAAAAATAAAACAAAGATAGATGTATATATATTTTTTTCTATCGGCGATTGTAATGAAATGCTCGCCCTCTGGTGGGTTAAGGTGAAATTAACAATACTATGGATAGCTTTCGTCGAGACGTCATTGCTTGCTGTATATTCGATGTTTAGTTTCACATATATTTATTGAATAAAAATAAATAAATCTGGTAAAAAAGATAACACATACTGCTGTGTGCCACAGTGTAACTCCAAAGGATCAAGAAATCCGGAATTAAGCCTCCATTTATTTCCAAATGACAAATTTAAAGTTTCCGTTGCTTCGGCTAATGGAAGTAAAGAATATTTGAAACTAATATTTGTTCAGCTTCAGTTAAACATCTACTTCCGATCGAACTTTGAATAAACTGAAATATTTTTTCCAAAGGCAATCGATTTTCCATGATGTAAAAGCGGAGAAATTATAGCACGAATATTAAGTAGTAACACAAATACAACAATAATAAATACACGTAGCTATTATATTTACTATCAACAAAAGTTGGAAAAGCGCCATCTATCGATCATTAGAAACGCGGATTCTACATAGTTGCGTACATATGCGCTGAAAGAAAATTATTTAAAAAAATAATAAGAAGAAGAATAAAATTTTAATTTTAGAAATTTTTTCAGCAAAAGAAATTTTTAATTATTTTTCTCGGATGTTATCCAACTGCATTCGAAATATACCAACTGCACTCGCTAGTCTTAACCCCCCTTTCACTTACTCTCTTGCAGGTTTCTATCTTACCACCACTTTGCTCTGAATACGAAGAACCCAAAAGTTTGTTGGTGGAAGTTTATAATTTTACTGCCCTAGATGGAAGTTTATAATTTTATTTGTAATTTAACCGAGTTACTTGCGTTTTCAGATTCATGCACAGCGAGGTAAAGGAGTTCAGTGAAGTTTTTTTTTTTTTTTTTTTTTTACGTATCTGATACTGTGGAACCGAGTTGCGGGTGTTCTCAGATTCATGCACAGCGAGGTAGAAGTGTCCAGTGATTTTTTTTTTTTTTTTTACGCGCGTGTCATACACTGCAAGGTAAGGGTGTCCAGTGATGTTTTTTTGGTTTTAACGTGCGTGATAGTGATTGCCGCGGTAGCGAGTTACGGGCGTTCTCAGATTCATGCACAGCGAGGTAGGGGTGTCCAGTGATTTTTTTTTTTTTTTTTTTGGTTTTAAGGTGCGTGATAGTGATTGTGGCGGAACCTAGTAACATGCGTTTTCAGATTCATGCACAGTGAGGTAGGGATGCCCATTGATTTTATTTATTTATTATTATTATTATTATTTATTTTTTGGTGTCCCATTGCATCTTCCGTTTTCTATTTCATTACTTTCAGTGGAAGGATCTAAATTCATAACGGGGGTTTCAGGTAGCAGGAGGCGTTTGCATGTCTGAGTGCAGTTGGTAGTTTCTTAAAGTGGGGAAAAATAAGCGAGTGCAGTAGGTAGTTTTTTAAAGTGGGGAAAAAATAAGCGAGTGCAGTTGGTAGTTTTTTAAAGTGGGGAAAAAATAAGCGAGTGCAGTTGGTAGTCGCCCTTTTCTCAAATGAACATTATTGTAAACAATTTTTTTAAGTATTATTTTGTGTATTATCAAGCTGATTTTTCTTAAATATTTTTAAGTTGGAATGCTGAAATTAAAATCAAATATTTAGCATTCGAACATTTGATGTAAATAAGAAGTAGTAAATATTTTTTTATGTTTAAGTGCTGAAATTTAAGGCAAATATTTAGCATTGATGTTAATAATGAGGGTTGTTTTAAGAAGATTATATCTCATTAAACAATTCCCATAAAGTTCCATCCTCTTCCCTACGTTTCAGCATTGTGGAAATACGGTGGAATTTCTTAAAAGTTACCAAAAAAAAAAGCAGTTTTCTCAATCTAAAAGAAGCTTCCTTTTATTTTACAAAATTGGGTTGTGAGAGCATGGGGAGAACTTAAGAAGGCAAATTTTGCGATTTCAAATAGAAGTAAAATTGTTAGCTCATTGAAAGTTCATAGAGACGTGGAACTTTCAGAGAAAAGTATTGTTTTTTTCTCAAATGATAAACTTTTTTAAAAATATCACAGGATATATTTAAATGAATATCTTTAGAAGACATTAACAATAGCTAACAAATTCTATTAAAGTATTTGATAGTTTTCAGAATATTTAATATATTTTTTTGTATTATAAAGTTTTCAGAAATTCCGCTTTGATTCCAAAATACAGAAAACAGTGTGGGGACTATTTGCAGCACATTTAATCACATATATGTATATGTATAATTAAATGGTAAGACGAAACATATTTTTAAAATTGTTTGTTTTGAGCAGGGGCGTAGCGTGAAAAATTGATTGGGGGGGGAGACCCGACGTTTGGCGCCCTTTCGTATTCCTCATCTAAAAATGCCACCCACATACTTTCAAGAGTGTTGCCATCTTTGGGATCGAGGGCACAGGCCCTCTCGTCGGTTAATGCGTGCCCCCCCCTCTCCTTCGGGGCATATTCCTAAAATATGCCAAGAAAAAAAAAGCCTTTTTTCCCCCTCCATTTAGCAGCTTTTTTTTTTTTATTATTATGCATCTTTGGAGCATTCTAAATTTTTTCAGCGAATCTATATATTAATACGCAGACATGAAATTTCTCTTACATTTTTAGCCTACTTTCAATAAAAGGAAGTGCTTACAAGTAGTATCGTTCGAAAGATATGGTTAATGTGCTTTGCAGAAATATATACATATATATATTCTCATATGAGACTAAGCAAAAGTACTGTGCAACCGCGAAAAGAAGGCATTCGACCTTGGAATAGTTCATTTTGAAGAAGGGGCGGGCGAATGAAATGCAAATGATGCTTGGCGGCAGTTCTTTTCGCCAAACAATTCTTTGACTTACAGCTTCTTAGGCGCCAATACGAACAGTCAAAGTGTCTATTGTTGCTAATTCAATAGAAAATTGCTAAATTTTTGTCAATTTAAATATTGTTTTAATTATTTCTTATAATTTTTTTATCAGATATGCAGAAAATCGATAAAACAAAATAGCTTTAAACATTGCTTATAATTTGTGTTCACATGTATGTTTATTTCTAGTATTTAAATTAATTGAATCCCTAAAATTTACTCGTTTAGCTTTTAACTTCTCGAAGTATACGTAAAACAGTTCCTTTTTTTTTTTTTTTTTTTTTTTTGTAAATATTCACTAATAATTGAATGTTTTGTAAATATTAACTATCGTGATTAATTAAATTTCTTCCTTTCTACTTTTATTACAACCATTATATTATTATGTCATGTTATTTAATGACAATTACAATAATTAATTTAATGTTTATTTTATCAAAACTGTAACGGTATTAATCATGGTTTCTTTTATTTCATATATTGTAGAAAGAAACTTTTTTAAAGTTTAATTAAGTTTCTTCTTTCATCCCTTTCTGCTGATAATGATTGTACTTTAAAATTACTTCTCGGAAGCCATTAAGATTACTTTATTTAAAAAAATCAAAATTTCTTTTTGAATGTTATTTGATCGCCGAAACTTTAAAATTTGTAAACAATAGTACCTCCGAACACTTCTTTTAAATAGTAATTAAAAATACCTCCAAACATTAAGTTTATCAACAACTTCAAATTATAATTTCACACTAAGAAAGGGGCTAGCAACGCCAAATCTGGAAGCCACTCTACTCTGTGTTACCATAGAAACAGAACCTCTCACCTTATTTCATTAATCGAATCATCTGAAAACACGTGATTCGAGTGCCAAGTTATCACGGTTGTGCAATATCTTTCTTAGGACAACCAGAGTATTGGTTTGAGACAAAGTAGAACAATTGAAAAAGATTTTTTTTCCCCCTTTTTCAACAAATTTAAAAGATATTACATTATAATTCAGGTAAAACATAAAACTTTCAAAATAAATTTTAAGAAATGAAAATAGTAAGTGTTGCTAAGGAAAGCAACTTTATATTTTTAGAGTGGACAATACCTAATCTCGCCGACAGATACTCTGTGGGAAAGTTCATGATTACTCATGATTACTCATTACATAATGTATATTTAAATTCTGTTTTCACATTAAGAAAATTTACAATCGTTTATTTATTTATTTATTTTTATTTTTAATGTAATTCTAAGTTCAAAAATCTGAATCAATATGTGCATTTTTCTCTTTCTTTCTTTTTTTTTTTTTTTTTTTTTTACCGCAAAATGAAATATTAAAAATTTATCAATTTTTGGAAAATGAGTAAGAAAAACATAAGCCTTACACATTTGTTCTGATCCGTCTAGTCTTTCGAAAGAAATTAATTACTTCTTGAAATCTCTTGCTCTTTCTCGAGGCTATAATCCCTCTATTAATAATAAAGCTTTATATAAATTCAAGAATCCTAAACATTCTGATACCAAATTGAACGATCACGGTCTCATTCCAGTTGTTTTACCTTTTTATTTATTACTTTCTTTTAAAATTTCTAAAATTCTGTCACCCTTTGGTTTTAAAGTCATTTAGAAACCCGTCAACAAAATTCAATTATTTTCTCTTAAAGATCCCATTCCTACTGAAAACCGTTCTGGCATTTATTTAGTCCTATGTTCGTCGTACAATTTAGTTTATATTGATCAAACTAAAAGGCGTTTGCAATATAGAATAAATGAGCACTGTCAAAATGTTCGTAATGAAGAGATCTCTAAATCTTCCATTGCTTCCCACTGCTGTGTTCATGGCCATCGTTTTGATTTTTCTAAAACTAACATAATTTCATCTCCTGTCTTCTCTTCCCATTTGAATATCCATGAAGTTTTTTACATATTTAAAAATTCGAAAAATCTTGTTAATGATATTTGTTCCACTCCGTTCTTGTCTGATGCTATGAAATTTCTCACATAAGTTCGATTTTCGGTTAATTTTGATATTTTTTAGATTTTTGTTACATTTTTTTAATTTATTTATTTTTTTCTTTTATTTCATAATTCTGTAATGCTGACTCTAGGCTAATTTGGCAGGGTGCCCTTTTAAACATTTTTTAGCAACCTGTAGCCCTTTTTCAACATATTTTTGCAACTGGCGGCCCTTTTAAAAACATTTTGGCACCAAGTAGCCTTTTCTAACATTTTAAATGTTTAGAGGCCTTTAGATTTTTTCACCCTGACTTTTAAACTTTCTTAGCAATAATTCTGCAGCATTCATGGAATAACAAATGCATACAGCCTATATATATATATATACAAGGAAAATTAGTAACTTACTTTTGTTACGTACAAAAATCATAACATAGAACACTGCAAATTATGCCCCTTTTCCTTTTATTTCCCCCCGGCCGCCCAGAGAGCCGCTATTTTAGAGTCAGCACTATTCTCCTCACACCAGTATTTATTTTTACATTCATCTGTATGTATTTTTGCTGTTCACTTAAAATGGTTTTGTGCGTTGCCACTTTGACTGCAGCACTTGTGCCAACTTTTTTCACCTGACGAAGGATCATGTGTTTTTTCGACCCAAAACAATTATTGCAAGTTTATTGCATTTTATAGTGTTTATTCAAAGTTTTGTAATTATTGCTTTCAAACACCAGTTCTGTGGTGTTTTCTTATTATGAAATTAGGTATTGTTCACTCTTAAGGGGGGGGGGGGGAAAGCAGTAGTTTATTTATTATTGTTATTTTATATATTTAAACCATTTAAAAAACGTTTTTCTTTTTTCCCATATCGTGAGAAAAATGTTTTAAGAAATATAGTAGCAATTGCTAAGGAATGTGACACAATTACCGCATGTCTTTATGTGGAAGAACAAACTAAAAAAAAAGTCCCGTTGTCCAAAATTAAATCTTTTTTGTACAGAAATTTGTATCTTAGGTATTGGTGTCGGTGTTTGGGGAAAAGGCCAATTGACTGCTCTAGGGTCCTAGGCCTGAGGGGGAGTGCCTTCTGTGGAGGTCTTTCTAAGCGTTCCTAGTCCGTATTTACGCAATTTCGGAGAAAACCATGGAAAATTCTGAACGGCTAGGCTGACAAGCGAGACCTGCGATCGTACCTGGCACCTCACGTCTATCAGCTTGACAGAAAGATTGCGGATTCAATAATCGAGACAATATAAGACCATCATGAAAGTCAGTCTCCTTTGGTGCACGTAAACTCTGTCGTGGCTGCAATATCCTCCATGCTCCGTGCAAATAATACGTCTGGGGATACTGAAGCGGGGGAGCCATCCCTTCCGCAGAAGATAAAAATTGTGATGGCTTGTCTTCGGACCGCCACTGGGGCGTTAATCCCAAACCGTCGCTAATTACCCAATATATGCCTATTAATGCAACGTTAAATCAGCTTCCTCGCGCTATTTCATGTGAAGAAACATTAGTTGAATTCTATAGACTTATAACTATTTCAAAACCCGTAAGCGATGAAACTAAAATAAAAAATTTGCTTAAAGGATCACTCAGAATCAAAAATTGTTAGTGAGAAATCGTTATAACCAAATCAAACCTCATCTAATTTTGTTTTTATGCAATAGCCATAACGTACAATAAACTGCTTTTTTTTTCGAGCTAAGGTCTTGAAAAATCGTAATTTTAAGTTTTTGGAGGAGAGAAAGCGATTGCGCATACTTACGAGTCAGTTGTAAGTATGTGAAATGGGAGAAGAACGCCGCAGTTGCTACAGAGCGCGAATTTGCTAAGGTCAGAACTTTCAAGAGTCGTTGCATGGTAAACAAACATGCTGTTGTAGGTGCCTGAACAGGGAAGGGCGCCGCTCAGCTGGAGTTTGCTGCTAACTTATTCTTAAAGGGTCCTGAATACAATCAAAATTTTTAACAGTCTTTTGCACGGTAAGTGAACAGACTATCGTAAGTGCTTGAAATGGGAAATCATGCCATAGGCGCCCCCAAACAGGACTTTGTTATGATCAGATTTTTTTAAGAGTTATGAAAGAGAAGAGAATTTTCAAAGATTATTTGCACAGTAGGAAAATAGGTTATTATACACATTTAAAAAGGCTGTTTTAGGCATCTAATTAGTTACGAGGGCGTCACCTAATGGGAGTTTGCTACAGTCAGACATTTTAATGCAAATTTTTTTGCTGGTCGATGAACCAGTTGGTCGCCGAAGGCAGCTTCTGATGCATAAAAATCTTAAGTGTTTTTGGTAACTAATGATAATCAACAAAATTATGAACCACTTTCAAATGAACTTCAAGGCGCAAAACAGCAACCCCCCCCCCTCCAGGAACCTTATTATGCCTTTGTAGGTGCCTGAACAGGGAAGGGCGCTGCTCAGCTGGAGCTTACCACTAACGTATTCTTAAAGGGTCCCGAATACGATTAGAATTTTCAACAGTCTTTTGTACGGTAAGCGAACAGGCTATTGTAAGTGAACAAAACGGGAAATCATGCCGTATGCGCCCCCAAACAGGAATTTGTTATGATCAGACTTTTTAAGCGTCATGAATACGATGAGAATTTTCAAGGGTAGTTTGCACGGTAGGAAAACAGGCTATTTTAGGCGTCTAATCAGTTTAGAGGGCGCCGCAGGCGCCAGCAAACAAGAGTTTGCTACAGTCAGACATTTTAACGCAAACTTTTTTTGCTGGTCGGTGAACCAGTTGGTCAGCTTGTGATACATAAAATTCTTAAGTGATTTCGGTAACTAATGATAAATTAACAAAATTATGATCCACTTTCAAACGAACTTTAAGTCGCAAAACAGCGCCCCCAGAAACTTCAATATGCCGCCCTATTTTTTAAAACATTGGGGGGGGAGACTCCCCCCCTCCCCCCCCTTACGCTACGCCCCTGGTTTTGAGATGATCTTTCAAACGAGCTTGTAAAATTAAAATACAAAGTTTGCAATAAAATGAACGGGTGTCATAGTTATCGTCATCATCTCACAAAACTCCTTAACACGGAATAAAACTAAAAACAAAAGACATAGTACTTTACATTTTGGCATAATTATAGTCTTTGTCTCTGATGTTATATTTACTTTATAACAATATATATATATACTAGCAGGCAACGCCAGCTTCGATGGTCCCTATTTTTAAATGAATCACTATAATAAATGAATTCTCAAAATTGCATTAATTTTTATCACGTGAAAAAAAAAAAAGAGAAACAATATCTGATTCGGAAAAATGTCGCACCAGGTTCTCACTGCCTTTGGAAAAATTCCCAAAATGTTTTGACTCTTATTTCTATTATTTTCCCCCTTCGTCCCCCCCCCCTTCCGTCTATCCTAATAATTTTACAAATTCGAAAATATCCGCAATAGATTTGTAAGTATCAAAAACCTCTATGCACCAGTTTTGAACGATCTGTCTCAATTTTTATTTTTTTCCCCCTGCTGCCCCCCTTCCCGCCCCTCCCAATAATTTTAAAAATTCGAAAATATCCGCAATCGATTAGTAGGTATCAAAAACCTCTATGTACCAATTTTGAATGATCTAACTCTTTTTTTTTGCCCCTCCGCCCCCCCCCCCATTCCCGGCCCTCCTAATAACTTTACACTTTCGAAAATATCCCTATTCGACTTGCAGGCCTCTAAAACCTATCTGTACCAATTTTGAACAGCCTAACTGTATTTCTATTTGCTTTTCCCCATAGCCCCCAACCCTTACCGCCCCCTCCCTTCCCACCCCTCCTAATAATTTTACAAATTCGAAAATATCCGCAATCGATTTATAAGTATCGAAAACCTGCATATACCAATTTTGAACGATCTAACTCTATTTTTTTTTTTTGCCCCCCTCTCCCCTCCCCCTTCCCGGCCCTCCTAATAACTTTACACTTTCGAAAATATCCCCATTCGACTTGCAGGCCTCTAAAACCTATCTGTACCAATTTTGAATGGCCTAACTGTATTTCTATTTGTTTTTGCCCCATAGCCCCCTTACAGCCCCACCCCCTTCCTGCACCTCCTAATAATTTTACAAATTCGAAAATATCCGCAATCGATTTGTAAGTATCGAAAACCTCTATATACCAATTTTGAACGATCTAACTCTATTTTTATTTCTCCCCTCCTAATAACTTTACAAAATCGAAAATATCCCCATTCGACTTGCAGGCCTCTAAAACCTATCTGTACCAATTTTGAAAGGCCTAACTGTATTTCTAATTGTTTTTGCCCCATAGCCCCCCCACCCTGCTGCCCCACCTAGGGGGTGAATTTCTAAAATTCCAGAAATTAGTTTTTAGATATTTACATTATCTCTTTTTTAGAGCAAAAATTTCACATATATCTATTTTTTTGTTTGAGATATATAGGATTATGCGAAATCACGTTTTACGCATGTGAAATCACGTTTTGCCCCCCCCCCCCCGTCCCCCTTGGGGACCGAATTTTGAAAATTCCAGGAATTTTTTTTTAGACATTTGTATTAGCTATATTCTAAAGCAAAAAATTTTACGGATATCTGTTTTTTTGTTTGAGATATGAAGGATTTTGTGAAATCACGTTTTGCCCCCCTCCCCCTGTTGGGGGGGGCGAATTTTGTAAAATCGCTTCTTAGTGGATGCCTACGTCATAGAACGAACACTGTCACAAAATTTCATGCTTCTAGGTCCAGGGGTTTGGTCTGGGCGATGATAGATCACCCCCTCACTCACTCAGTCAGGAAGTACTCTTATATATATATACACTAAGCGACAAAAAAAAAGCCGCACTAGGATGTTTTTCTTTTCGCCTTCTACAACCGCCAATTTTATCGTTTAAAAAGCAAATTTTCGAACAGATTTTACTATGTTGTCCTCCACATACACTTTAGCTTTGAGTCTAGTGTTAAAAACAAAATGCAATTGTCAGAAAAATTGTAATTTTAGAATTTATTTCAAAAATGGTAAGAATAAGGCAGTTAACGATGCCACAAAAAGTATTAATTTTTAAATGAAAATCAAAAAATATTATAATACGTGAGATGGCAAAATAATTAAATGCTAACGAAATATTGGTAAAATGAATTTTAGCAAAATATAAATTTTTTTTGGCCGTTGAAACTGGGAATTTGGCTTTAGGCGGTCATGTTGCTCATCCAAGCAAGATAACCGCAAGTTAAAATGCGAATGTTTAAAAAATCGATTTGTATCATGTTCAGAACTTAAAAAAGATTTTAAAAAAGTGTATAGTAAATTACTTTCTTCAAAAACAATGCGGTAATAATTAAACAAAGCGGGTTAAAGAACGGAAGATCTGCGAAAAAAGCCATTATTAAGGAAAAGAATTAGAAAAAACAATACTTTAGTTGACCAAAATTTAAAAACATTATCAGTTAATTATTAGGCTGAACTGGTTTTCTCTAATGAATCAAGTTTTCTTTATTTCGTGCAGTTGAAAAAAGCTAGAATGAAGACGAAAATGTGACCGACTTAACGAAAATCGCACTTTTAAAACAGTGCCACATTCTCCGTACATTATGGTACGGAGGTGCATAACTTTTCAAACACTCGGGGAAATTTTTATGCTCAAGGGATCAATTAACTCGAAATAAAACACAATCTGCATAAAAGAGGTGCCTGACCGACTATTTTGGAGGTATCTTAGACATTTCCGTAAACAGCATTTGAAGATAATAAGGCACCTTACTACACGGAGTCTGTGGTAACTTTATTCACTTCAAATTGTCAAAATTTCTTATACATTCCCATGAGAACCTATAATTCTGTAAGTAATCATACTTTTTTTCTCTTTAAGTTAAATACCACAAAGGATATAGTAGAATTTCTTCTTTACCAGACATGGAAATGGTCAAAATCGCGATCCGCTCGAAAATGTTTCGTCTATAAAAAGGCGGGGGAGAGGGGTGAGGATTCGAAATTTGTAGCGTATAACTCTGCCAGAACTAGAAAAATTTATTTGTGATATTTGGCACATTGAAATTTCTGAGATTTATATTAAAACACTGTATAAAACTATGCTATTGCGCATTAATGCAGTAATTCCATATAAAGGTGGAATTAACCCAATGCAGAATACATATTTTTAACAAAAAATTGCTTATATCTAACAAATAAATAGTTTTATTTCATATATTAAAATATAACTTGTTTATTTCATATAATAAATCATAATAGAATGCAAAGTGTATAGTTATGGCATTATGTTCAAAAAGAAAGTTTTATGCAGATTTTTAAAAAGTACTTCGTAAAGTGCAATAAAGCGAATTATTAAATCGAAAATATACATAGGTATCATTTCATACCTTTGGTATTATGCAAACAAGACCGTTTTATTTGTTTCAAACATTAATTTTAAAGTTATTACAAATAAAAAAGGTATAAGTCATTTTTTCTGCAGTGCGGCTTTTTTTTTGTCGCTTAGTGTATATATATATATATATATATATATATATATATATATATATGCAGGAAATGTTTATTTGAGATATAGGCAAAGATCGCTAAAAAAACTCCAGGAACAATAAAATGCAGGCCGTGAAGAAGAAAAACCAATAATTTTGCAGCAAACATCTTTATTTTAGCAGCATGGAAATAAAAAAGTTTTTTTTAAAGTATCTTAAAATGTATATTATTAAGTCTAAAAGACCTTCAGAGGGTTAGATGAGAGAGAGAGGACTTCGCGATTACGTGTTCTTACAGCAGTAGTTTACGAGCGAATTCTCAAGTTGTCTATATCGCAATCAAGATCAGACTGCTGACTGTATTGTTTTTTTCTCAAATGATAAACTTTTTTAAAAATATCACAGGGTATATTTAAATGAATATCTTTAGAAGACATTAACAATAGCTAACAAATTCTATTAAGTATTTGATAGTTTTCAGAATATTTAATAGTTTTTTTGTATTATAAAGTTTTCAGAAATTCCGCTTTGATTCCAAAATACAGAAAACAGTGTGGGGACTATTTGCAGCACATTTAATCACATATATGTATATGTATAATTAAATGGTAAGACGAAACATATTTTTAAAATTGTTTGTTTTGAGATGATCTTTCAAACGAGCTTGTAAAATTAAAATACAAAGTTTGCAATAAAATGAACAGGGTGTCATAGTTATCGCCATCATCTGACAAAACTCCCTAACACGGAATAAAACTAAAAACAAAAGGCATAGTACTTTACATTTTGGCATAATTATAGTCTCTGTCTCTGATGTTATATTTGCTTTATAACAATGTATATATATATATATATATATACATATTCTCCTACTTTAGTTTAGAGATTATTGTTTACAAAGCAACTTAAATTCGTTCAACATAACCATCTGCAGCAATTTATCTTCAAAAATCCATAACATTTAAAATGTTTACTGTTAACTTCCTTTCCAAAACCTCAGAACATGGATCGTATAGTACAGAACACTAAAATCTTATTTAAAAATGGACAAAATGAAATTTTTGTCATTTAGCATCATTTGTGCTATGTAATTTTGATTTTGTAGAGCCCAGAACTTAGTATTAAAAATATACTTCTAGAAAAATTTAAGAAATATATCCTATTAATATGAATGTTCTAGTGTCAATGTTAAACAATGATGATGCACGGAAAAAAGAAAACGGACTATATACATATAAAATGTATATTAATGTGGCAAGTTCAGTAAAATGTTGCAAAATTGTGACTTTATTAAAAACTAGCAGGCTACGCCCGCTTCGCTGGTCACTATTTTTAAATGAATCACAATAATTAATGAATCCTAAAAATTGCATTAATTTTTATCATGTGATAAAAAAAGAAAAAACAAATTCTGATCGGGAAAAATGTCGCACCGGATCCCCACTGCCTTCGGCAGCGTAGACCCGTGCGCTGCGCGCGCGTATTCCTTCACCATCCTTATGATTTCTCAAAATTCCATGTTATTACTCATAAACTTTCATTCTTAAGAAAAGGAATTAAAGAAAAATATCATTTAGCATCGGATAAAAACTCGCATCGGGACCCCACTGCCTTCGGCAGCGCACACCCATGCGCGCACATGTGAGGATGTACGTGCGCTGTGCACGCATATTCTTTCTCAACTCAAACTTTTATTATTAAGAAAATAAAATTAAAAAAAAAAAAAAAAAAAAAAAAAAATCTTTTATCATCGGGTAAAAACTCGTACCGGGTCCCATGCGCGCTGCGCGCGCACTTGTTAAGATAGACGTGCGGTGCGCGCACACATTCCTTCTGAAATCAGACTTTTATTCTTAAGAAAAGAAAATTAAAAAAATCATTTCTCATCAGGTAAAAAGTCTGACCGGTTCCCCACTGCCTTCGGCAGCGCAGTCTCGTGCGCGCTGCCGGCACCTATTATTTCCCCACCCTTCCAGCCCCTCCTCATTAACCTATATATACCAATTTTTAACGGTCTAACTCAATTAGCTGAGATGCAAAAGAAAACCTAATCAGGACACCCTGAGATACAAAAGAAAACCTAATCAGGAGACCTCAAAACATGTAAATCGGGCGAAATCTCGAATTCCACTTTCGATAATATAAAAGTACTTTAAAATATTTTTCGAATGATGTATTAAAAATAATTTAACAATAATTAGAATTTGAAATATTGAAATTTTAAAATATTACAGTGCCATCTGGCGGTAGAAATTTCTGTAATCCACTGTTCGATTCCAAATCAACAAAGCTTTCAAATGATGCATTACTTATGAAATTATTTTAATTAGTAGCTGAGATACAAAAGAAAACCGATTCAGGAGACCTCAAAACGTGTAAATCGGGCGAAATCTCGAATCCCACTTCGATAATATAAAATTACTTTAAGATATCTTTCGAATGATGTATTAAAAATAATTTAATTAGAATTTGAAATATTGAAATTTTAAAATATCTGACGGTAGAAATTTCTGTAATCTACTGTTCAATTCACAAATCAACAAAGCTTTCAAATAATGTGTTACTTATGAAATTATTTTAATTAGTAACTGACATGAAAAAACATCAAAAGAAAACCTAATCAGGACATTCTAAAACATGTAAATCACGTGAAATCTCTAATTCCATTATCTACGGTAGTCGGTTAATGGAAGTAAAAAGAAAAATAAATATTTTTTAGGTCCCCAAAACCTATATATACCACGGTTGTCGGGTAATATAAGTAAAAAGAAAAAGTATTTTTTTAGTTCCTTCAAATGCATTTTGTTGCTATGGAAACTCCTATCGTCTATTGAAAGATTACGTGTTAGAATAAAATTTAATTTGCAATTAAAATGTAACTGCTTTGTTTATTAATGAAAATTGATGAAATTTTAACTGCAGGTTGGTTTTGTGCTGAATAGGTCGTATATTAAGTGTTGTATGCGAAAAATAAAATTTGAAGCACTTTGAAATTTGCAATTTTTAACCCCAGTTCAAGATCACGTGACATTAGTTACTTCCAGATGGAAGTAAAAAGAAAAAGAAAAAGTATTTTTTTTAGTTCCTTCAAATGCATTTTGTTGCTATGGAAACTCCTATCGTCTATTGAAAGATTACGTGTTAGAATAAAATTTAATTTGCAATTAAAATGTAACTGCTTTGTTTATTAATGAAAATTGATGAAATTTTAACTGCAGGTTGGTTTTGTGCTGAATAGGTTGTATATTAAGTGTTGTATGCAAAAAAGAAAATTTGAAGCACTTTGAAATTTGCAATTTTTAACCCCAGTTCAAGATCATGTGACATTAATTACTTCCAGATGGAAGTAAAAAGAAAAAGAAAAGTATTTTTTTTAGTTCCTTCAAATGTATTTTGTTGCTATGGAAACTCCTATCGTCCATTGAAAGATTACGTGTTAGAATAAAATTTAATTTGCAATTAAAATGTAACTGCTTTGTTTATTAATGAAAATTGATGAAATTTTAACTGCAGGTTGGTTTTGTGCTGAATAGGTTGTATATTAAGTGTTGTATGCGGAAAAGAAAATTTGAAGCACTTTGAAATTTGCAATTTTTAACCCCAGTTCAAGATCATGTGACATTAATTACTTCCAGATGGAAGTAAAAAGAAAAAGAAAAAGTATTTTTTTTAGTTCCTTCAAATGTATTTTGTTGCTATGGAAACTCCTATCGTCTATTGAAAGATTACGTGTTAGAATAAAATTTAATTTGCAATTAAAATGTAACTGCTTTGTTTATTAATGAAAATTGATGAAATTTTAACTGCAGGTTGGTTTTGTGCTGAATAGGTTGTATATTAAGTGTTATGTGCGAAAAATAAAATTTGAAGCACTTTGAAATTTGCAATTTTTAACCCCAGTTCAAGATCATGTGACATTAATTACTTCCAGATGTTTTCTTTCCATTCCAGACAATGGTTAAAATCGTCTGCTGATAGAATGCCTCTTTTTAAGCAATAAGCCGTGGATTTTTGGTCATTGTTCAATCGACATGGGTCGCCGTTTTAATTAATATCTCTGAAACTAATTAAGATTTTTAAATTCTGTTTCGAAGAGGACCTCGGAAAGGCTCCAGAGCATCCGTATGTCAATTCTTGTACTTCTGCGTTCAATAGGGGCTGAACGTATAAAAGAACAGACAGACAGACGGACGGACAGACAGACAGACAAACCTTTCCATTTATTATTATAGATTATTGCTTGCATTTTTGGAGCTTTACTCTGAACCGTACTAGAGGAGGAGAGTCTTTTCTGATAGACCTTCTAATTATGCTTATTCCTCCATAATAGTGTTAGGCTCCGCCTTTTTTTTTTTTCATACCGGTATGTTTGTAAAGTAATAATCTTCTTATTTAATCGTGAGTATATCTGTACTGATAAGTATAAAGGATTTAAGTCCAAAAATGTCGATTTTGAGTTAAGTACATAGTCAGACTCAGAAAAAAAATTCTCTATCGATTGATATAAAGGATTTAAATCCATGCCATTTAGTCTTTGAGAAAATCCATTGGTAAAAAAAGATTCAAGTCAGAAATTTAGCATTAATCTTTGGTATAAAATATTTAATTAATTTTTTCCCCCTTTTTAAATGAAGGTTGACTATCCCTGAATGGCATAAAGGGTATAAATCAACATAATCCCTTTTTCCCAATCGATTCTTCTGATAGTTTTTAGTTAGTTTAACTTTATTTTTCGTCTCCTGAAAAATCAAGAATATGGACTTAAATCCTTTATACTTATCAGTACAGATATATTGTTGAATAATACTCTACAAATTTACTGATGTGAAGAACCTAATGCTATTTACGGATAATTAGCATAATTGGCAGGTCCATTTTCTAGAGTGAGTGGGTCAAAATATCTCATAGCCGGGTGGGCCAGATTGAGCCAGTCCGCCCCTGAGCGTGTAGTAATAGGTTGGTAAATAAAATAGTTATAGTTCTTTAAATTTATTATATTTGAGTAAATTTATTGTATTTTTTTTTCTTGAAATATATTGTATTGATAAAAGCATATTTAAATGATTCCATAAAAAGATTCCATTCAAACCATAGACCTATTATTACATACAATGGACGAGAGCAACGAGATAAATAAAGAAGATTGATTAAATGAATAACCCTTGACATGGTCCAACATGTGTCATGTGACATGAACACCTAGAGCTCCTCCAATACAGACTGGCTCACCGAGCATTTTGTTTCCCACTCAGCGATTGTTGGCCAAGCGGTCCGAATTTCAACTTTTATCAAATTACATAAAATGGGAGGTTGTGCAGCAGCAAATTGCTCAAATTATCCAGAACTGGTTTTAGAATATTTAGATTTCCAACAGATGAAGAAAGGTGAAAGAAATGGGCTATTAATTGTCGAAGAGAAAATTGGTTGCCTGTCTTTCAGTCACAAATATACAGCGTAAGTATGATATGTTTTAATTCATTTTTTGTATCAATTATTTGTTTTTATTGCTGTTTGACTATATAAATGTTGTATTTTACAACACACACGACTTTTTAACGTGTATAAATATTTAAAATTAATTAGTAGCAGTAATGTTTATATATTACTAGGGTTACTGAGAAAATTTCGCCAAATTTATCAAATGTAAACAATACAGTGTGGTTATAATTAAACTTCCCCTATAAACAGCATCCTACAGCGCAAACGGGTGAACGGAATGCAACGAAATTTGGTATACAGACTATACACGAGATGCGCTCATGGAATTTCGAAAAACAGTTTTTGGTTCCAAAATGTCCACCAGACGGCATCTTTTTCGGAAAATCATTAAATTTAACACAATAAACGGCCAAAATGGAATACAGAAACAATATTAACAATCCAGAACAAGAATTACGAGTAATAAAATGTAAACCCGGGAAAAACTGTCAGTTCTAGGAAACAATATCGAGATTTCCATGCTTGCGAAGAAGAGGAAGCTTTATGCAAAAGAGTTTTTTTTCTAAAACAGCGTAGTTATTTTTTCCTTACCTTTACTTGATGTGGTTCGATGACAGGATGATCAGAAACTAGTCAATAAATGTTAATATTGTTTCTGTATTTCGTTTTGGTCGTTTATTGTGTTAAATTTAATGTTTTTCCGGAAAAGGCACCCTCTAGTGGACATTTTGAAACTAATTTTTTTTTTTTTTTTTTTTTTTTTAAATTCCGTGAGCGCATCTCGTGTATAGTCTCTATACCAAATTTCGTTGCATTCCGTTCACCCGTTTACGCTGTAGGATGCTGTTTATAAGGGAAGTTTAATTATAACCACCCTGTATATATATATCAGGGGAGGCGGAAAAATGGGTAAGGGAAAAATGGGTAACGGAAAGATGGGTGACTGAAAAGTGGGTAAGCGGAAAAAAGGGTAATGGAAAAATGGGTAAGCGGAAAAAAAGGTAACGGAAAAAAGGGTAAGCGGAAAAAAGGGTAATGGAAAAATGGGTAAAGGAAGAATGGGTAATTTGCGAATTGCTGCTTACGAATCATATACTGAAATTGCCCCAAATTATGCCATAGAGTTAAATTATGTTTCGAAGACATTTCATCTTTGTTACTGATTATTTATTTCACCGTCAGTTAAAAATGTATTCTTTTAAGAGGGCTGAATATAAAAAATCTTTCACAGAATACTTTTCAGTTAAAAAAAAATTAAAATAAGCTTTCATTTATTACTTTATTCACGTATTTACTATTTATGAGATTTTAATTATTTTTTAAAAGAAATCATAATGTTAAAATAATAATTATAATAATAATTGAAAAAAAAAAGAAGAAGAAGAGGAAAAGAAAAAGAAATGAAAGAAAATGTTGGAAAGAGAGCAGTGTACAATGGAGAATACTTTTATTTTTCGGGCAGAGATAAATAGAAAAGCTTTGTTTGAGCAGACGTTTGACTGAAATTCCTTTTCTTAGAAGCTTTCTCTAGTTTTTATCATGCTTCGGAATGTCATTGAGTTACTCTCCCCTTTAGCCTAAATCTGCAAAATCCTGTTTTAAGAAACACAAGGGGTTTATTCAACTTTTCAGGTTTCGTGGAAATTGGACAAGGTACAAGGGAAGGAATACCTGTCGCTGTATTGTAAATTGCTCGGAGTGTCTTGAATGTAACATTTACTTATTGAAATTTTAGACATGGTTTGTAATTTTTCAAAAGGGCTATATTACTTCTGTTATTTATGTTTCTTAAGAAATGACAAGTAAATAAACAAGCAAATAAATACTATGATTTTATACATTTTATGATTATTATTATTATTATCTCTCTTTTCTTTCTCTCTCTCTCTTTTTTTTTTTTAATCAGCAATCACAAGTTGAAAAATAATTTTATACAAAATTATCTTATTATCCATATTATTATAATATATCTTTCAGTTATATTTAAATGCTGACTAGCTAGTTTCTGGTTAATTCATGAATAGATTTTACCTAAAAGTGTGAAATTTTTAAATTTTATACTTATTCACAAAAGAAAATTCATTTTTCTTTTCTTTAAGTAAATAAAGCCTAAAATGAATGACTAGAGTATGGATCTCGGAAAGAAAGGGCACACAGAAAAGGGCACTTTTCCAGTTCGCAAATTGCAAAATAATAAATATCAAGTAATGAATTTAAAAATTGAAATTTCAAGTTACATTTTTTGTAATGAATTAGTAACGAATATTAGTAACGAATATTAGTAACGAATATTCAAGTAATGAATTAATTGAAATTTCAAATTACATTTTTTGAAATTTCAATTGATTTGGTACAACGTTCATTTAGTATATAGTACCTTGGGGAAGAGGGGGAGGGGACTAGCAGCGGATTAAAAAAAAAAAAAAAATGTTTTTATATCAACTCTTACCGATTTTCATGAAACTTTGTATAATCCCGTACAATTTGTGAAAAAATTACAGTAAGTATCAGACATACTTGAAGGGGGGGGGGGGGCAGAAAAAAATAAAATGATTTTTTATATCACCATTTTACTGATTTTACTGATATATTTTATAACTATCACTTACTTTTTATGAAGATCACAGTGAGTGTATTATATACTTTGGGGGGGGGGGCAAGGGGGGCAGATGGAAATGAAATATATTCTTCTTTAAAGTACCCAGTTATTGATTTAATTTTTTTTTTGTATAATCACGTATAATTTATGAAAAAATTAGAGAAAGTGTCAGACATACTTTGGGGTGGGGGGCAAAAAGGAGAATAAAATGATTTTTTATATCACCATTTTAGCGATTTTAATGATATATTCTATAATTACCGCTTAATTTTTATGAAGATTACAATGAGTGTATTACATACCTGGGGGGGGGCAAGGGGGGCGATGGAAATAAAAAAAATATTCTTCTTTAAACTACCCTGTTATCGATTTAAACAAAAACTTTGTATAATAACGAATTATTTGTAAAAAAAATCGCAATTAATGTCAGACATACTTGAGGGTAGTTAAAGAGGGGGGGGGGGGGGAGAGGAAAATAAAATAATTCTATAACTATCACTTTTTATGAATATCACAATTTAGTGTATTACATATCTGGGTGGGGAAGGGGGGCGCAGATAGAATTAAAATGTATTATTTTTTAAATTACCACATTGTCGATTTAAAAAAACTTTATATATCTACAAATTTCTGCTTATGTAAAATTACAGTGAGTGTACACATATCTGGATGATTTGTTAAGGGGGAGGGGTCAGAGTGAAGAAAATTTTTGTTTTTATAACACCATGCTACTTATTTATAAACTTTATACTACTATCATTTTCATTTTATTAAAATCGTAGTGAAAGTTACCTAGAGTTGAAAAGGGGGGGGGGGAGGTAGATGAAAAATTTATTGTCATTTGTTTTATTGTTTTATTTGCTTTTTGTGTAAATATCAGTTACTATTAATGAAAAATTACAATGAGGTACGCAAAAATTTAATGTATGATTTAAATTTGTAAAAATGTTATTCAAAAATTAATTTTCTTCTTTTAATCTGTCTCTTTTGTCTTAAAAAAATTACACTATCGTTGATGTTTAGCATCAGTTTTACAAGGAGAAATTAAAAAAAAGTGCCCTTTTTTCAGCAATCCGGAAAAAAAAGGCACCGGAAAAAAAGGCACTTTTCTTAATTGTTACTTGTAAAATATTTGCTAAACATGGACGATAGCAAAAATTTTTTGTTTCTACGAGGGGAGGGGGAACAGATGAAAGAAAAAATTCTGTTTTAGAATAATCTTTTGCCAATGTTTGATATTAACTTTTAATTAATGTCTGATATTAACAATGTATTGGATATTTGGATTGCGGAAAAAAGGGCATTTTTCCTAATTTCTCATTGTAAAACTGATGCTAAACATCAACGAGAGTGTAAGTTTTTTTTTTTTTTTTTTTTTTTTTTCTACATGGGGAGAGGACAAAAGAGACAGATAAAAAAAGAAGAAAATTAATTTTTTAGTAACTTTTTTACAGATTTAAATCATTCATTGAATTTTTGCATACCTCACTGTAATTTTTCATTAATAGTTGCCGAAACGTCAGTGGAGGCCCTCTGTTGAGACTCAAAACGGTTTTGGGCTGTGTCTGTCTGACTGTCTGTCGCGCGATAGCGGCTGCAAAATTAGCGCTATTGACTTGAAATTTGGTACACATGTTCATGAGCCCCACGAAATCAGCTGTATAGTTTTTGGTATGTATTCCATTTGCAGTTCGTATACAGGGACACGCCAAAGTTTTTCTTATCATTACGGCCTATGGGAGGAATTTGTATGTATCGCGATAGCGGCCATAAAAATCACGCTATTGACTTGCAATTTGGTACACATGTTCATGAGCCCCACGAAATCAGCTGTATAGTTTTTGGTATGTATTCCATTTGTAGTTCGTATACAGGGACACGCCAAATTTTTTCTTATCATTACGGCCTATGGGAGGAATTTGTATGTATCGCGATAGCGGCCACAAAAATCATGCTATTTACTTGCAATTTGGTACACGTGTTCATGTGCCCCACGAAATCAGCTGTATAGTTTTGGGTGTGTATTCCATTTGTAATTCGTGTACAGGGACACGCCAAAGTTTTTCTTATCATTACGGCCTATGGGAGGAATTTGTATGTACCGCGATAGCGGCCACAAAAATCACGCTATTGACTTGTAATTTGGTACACATGTTCATGAGCCCAACGGAATCAGCTGTATAGTTTTAGGTGTGTATTCCATTTGTAGTTCGTGTACAGGGACACGCCAAAGATTTTCTATCATTACGGCCTATGGGAAGAATCTGTATGTACCGCGATAGCCACCGCAAAAATCAAGCTATTGACATCCAATTTTAGCCGAAACGTCAGTGGAGGCCCTCTGTTGAGACTCAAAAGGATTCTGGGCTCCGTCTGTCCGTCCGTCTGTCTGTCTGTCTGTCGTGCGATAGCGGCCGCAAAAATCACGCTATTGACTTGAAATTTTGTACACATGTTCATGATCCCCACGAAATTAGCTGTATAGTTTTGGGTGTGCACTCCATTTGTAGTTCGTGTACAGGGACACGCCAAAGTTTTTTTTTTATCATTACGGCCTATGGGAAGAATTTGTATGTACCGCGATAGCGGCCCCAAAAATAACGCTATTGACTTGCAATTTTGTACACATATTCATGAGCCCAACGGAATTAGCTGTATAATGTTAGGTGTGTATTCCATTTGTTGTTCGTGTGCAGGGACACGCCAAAATTTTTCTTATCCTTACAACCTATGGGAAGAATTTGTATGCACCGCAAGAGCGGCCGCAAAAATCCTTCGATTGACTTGCAAATTGGCGCACACGTTCCAGCTTTGCATATAAGTAGCTGTATAATTTTTATTGCTATATTTTTTATAAACTGTGTACAGGGACACGCCAAAATTCTTAACATTACGGCGTATGGGGTGAATTTCGTGAATTTCGTTTAAACGCATTTTAATATCATTACTTTGGAATGAAGAAAATGAAACTAGAGTACGTGAGTAAGATGCTTAAACTTATGTTGTTTGAAGAAAATATGTGCTCTTAAGCTTTCTAATTAATGTACAGGACCTTACAAAAGTGTTCTGACAATGTCACTTAGTCATCCATGCGATGTTACATTTGGAACAATTATTAATTTTAAACGCAAAATAAGCTGAATAGTTTTTACTGGTGTATACAATGTTTATGGTTCGTTTACAGAGACACACAAAAGAATTTTTTGACATTAAAGCCTATGGACAAATTTTTATTTAAGCGCGCACTTTAATGCGTTTATGCTGAATTGAACTTAATAAAGTTAACATACATTATAAAGATGCTTAAAATCATGTTTTCTCTTAAAAAAGGTTATGTATAGACTAAATAATTTATGGGACCACACAAAATAATTCCGAGTATGTACTGTAATCATCCAAATGATGTCAAATTAGTTTGAAAAATTAATGAGTTATAATTAATTTGGTTTATTCTTATTATTGGCGTTTATAATGACTGTGGCTACTTTTCCGGGATACATAAAGGAATTTCGTACTATTACGGTCTATAGTCGGCATTTCTTAAAAGTGTATTTTAACATGGTTACACACCATCAAATATAATGAAATTTTATTAGAATTTTAAAAGCATGTTTTCCTGTTGAAAATATTGGGCATAGAATTGATAATTAGTTTAAGGGTTACGCAAAATATTTCCGATATGCTATGTAATTTTTTTTTTGTATGAAATTTGGTATTTATGAATTTCAGGGAAATAATACAAGACAGTCGTTTATTAAGAATACATATTGTTGCGTACTTGGGGGTTCGTAAGTTGTCCGAGAATGAAAGGCGAAACTTGCAAAAATTCAGTGATTTATTCACAGAAAGTTCCAGAAAAATACAGGTCTATAAACCAAGTATCAGCTTCAATTCAACCAGTAAGCATAGCTTAAAAAACAGCCGTTAACAGCAAAACAACAGTACAAACTGTTTATCAATAACACATAAAGCAAGTCTCATTCAAAGAGGCTCAAAGCAAAGCAAACATTTGACGAAACTGACATACATCTGAGATTGGCTGCCTTGGCTAAAAAAATGCTCCTTTTACACTATTCTATCGTACACAGACTGTTCTGGAAAATTATCGTATCTCATCAGCCAATGAGATTAGAGCTTCCATATTTGGTATATCCCTAATAAGGATTTTCTCGCCAAGGTCGCCAAAAAAATCGCCAATGAGGGAAACAGTCGCCAAATTTGGCGCCAAATCCATTTCTTCCCTTATATGGTGCTTTTTTAATGCGTTTTTAAAGTAAAATTAGGCTATTTTAACGCTAAAACGACTAGAAATGCACAAAATTAGCATTTTATTGACTTACTAAGCCTCTTTGAAAAAATTTATACAAAAATAAATGCAATTATTTACAATTCCGTAACACTTTATATGATATACAAATAGGTATACAAAGAGAGATACAGCGGGGGGTTGAGGGGGGTGGCAGCCCCCCTCAGGAATGTATCTGATTATGGTAATAAGTTGATCGAATCAATATATACTATTATATAATAAGGAATAAATAAAAATGACCTATTGAAAAATGTCTGATGCAAATAGGACGTTGAGGCTCCTGATCTGCAGATCCACTAGTAATTGATACTTACACAAAATGTAAATAAAACAGTAAACAAGCTATAATAAGTTTTGTTTAAAAAGAATATTTTATTTTCCATCTGTCCTACCCTCCCCCCCCCCGAACCCCCCGCCCACCTTATCAACTATAGGTAACTTTCACTATAATTTTAATAAAATAAAAGTGATACTTGTACAAAGTTTCATATAAGTAGGTAGCATGGTGATGTAAAAACAAAAATTTTCTTCGCTCTGCCCCCCCCTCCCTAAGCAAATCATCCAGATATGTGTACATTCGCTCTAATTTTTTATTAGCAGAAAGTTGCATAGATACAAATGTTCTTTTTAAATTGACAATGCGGTAGTTTAAAGAATAAATATTTTACTTCTATCTTTGCCCCCTGTTGCCCCCCCCCTGATATATAATACACTCATTGTGATCTTCATAAAAAGTAAGTGACAGTTATAGAATATGTCATTAAAATCGGTAAAATTGTGATATAAAAAAATATTTTATTTTCCTCTGTCCCCCTCTCTTTAACCTCCCCCCCCCCTCAAGTATGTCTGACACTTAGTGTGATTTTGTTTCACAAACTGTACGTTATTATACAAAGTTTTTGTTTAAATCGATAATAGTGTAGTTTAAAATAGAATAAATTTTATTTCCATCGTCCTCCCCCCCCCCCAGATATATAATACACTCATTGTAATCTACATAAAAATCACGTGGTAGTAATAGAATATATCATTAAAATCGCTAAAATTGTGATATAGAGAATCACTTAATTTCTCCCCCCCCCCCCGCCCCACACACTAAGTGTGTCTGACACTTACTATAATTTTTTCATAAATTATACGTGATCATACACAAAATTTTTAATCAATAATAGGATAATTTAAAAAAGAATATATTTCATTTCCATCTGCTCCCCCTTGACCCCCCAGGTATACAGTACACTCACTGTGATCTTCATAAAAAGTAAGTGATAGTTATGAAATATATTATTAAAGTCAATAAAATTGTGATATAAAACATCATTTTATTTTTCTCTGCCCCCCCCCCTTCCTTTAACCCTCCCCTCCCATAAGTATGTCTATCGGTAAGAGTTGATATAAAAACAATTGCTTTTTTTTTTTTTTTTTTTTTTTTCAATCTCCTGCTAGACCCCTCACCCTCTTCCCCCAGGTACTACATACAAAATGAATGTTGTACCAAACCAATTGAAATTTCAAAAAATGTCATTTGAAAGTCAATTTTTAAGTTCATTACTTGATATTTATTATTTTGCGATTTGCGAACTGGAAAAGTGCCCTTTTTCCTGGGTGCCCTTTTTTCAGGTGCCCTTTTTTTTTCCGAGATCGATATTCTAGTCATTCATTTTAGGCTTTATTTACTTAAAAGAAAAAAAAAAAAAATGAATTTCCTTTTGTGAATAAGTATAAAATTAAAAAATTTCACACTTTTAGGTAAAATCTATTCATGAATTAACCAGAAACTAGCTAATCAGCATTTAAATTTAACTGAACGATATATTATAATAATATCTTTTTTCAATTATTATTATAATTGTTATTTTAACATTATGATTTCTTTAAAAAAATAATTAATATCTCATAAATAGTAAATACGTGAATAAAGTAATAAATAAAAACTTAATTTATTTTTATTTTATTTTATTTTATTTTTTCACTAAAAAGGATCCCGTGAAAGATTTTTTATATTCAGCCCTCTTAAAAGAATAATTTTTTAACTGACGGTGAAATAAATAATCAGTAACAAAGATGAAATATTTATTATTTTGCGATTTGCGAACTGGAAAAGTGCCCTTTTTCCCGGGTGCCCTTGTTTTTTCCGAGATCCATATTCTAGTCATTCATTTTAGGCTTTATTTACTTAAAGAAAAAAAAAAAAAAATGAATTTCCTTATGTGAATAAGTATAAAATTAAAAAATTTCACACTTTTAGGTAAAATCTATTCATGAATTAACCAGAAACTAGCTAATCAGCATTTAAATTTAACTTAACGATATATTATAATAATATCTTTTTTCAATTATTATTCTAATTTTTATTTTAACATTATGATTTCTTTTAAAAAATAATTAAAATCTCATAAATAGTAAATACGTGAATAAAGTAATAAATAAAAACTTAATTTATTTTTATTTTATTTATTTATTTTTTTTTTTACTAAAAAGGATCCTGTGAAAGATTTTTTATATTCAGCCCTCTTAAAAAAATAATTTTTTAACTGACGGGGAAATCATGAAAAACGGCAGTTTTTCGAGTGACGCAAGCGGAAGGACAAACGGACGGAACGCTGCGAACTCATATATACGCCTAGTTTGACATCAAAGAGATTTGTAAAAGCCGACACTTAATATCTCAGCAAATATGCCATATTTTGTTCTGATCTTTTCCAAATAGTCTTTTATCTTCGGTCTTAATCTATCCTGAAAATTTTACATTTCTACAAACAGTATGTTTTGAGATCTGAATCTCAATTTAAAGCCAAAAAGGGAAAATGTGTGGTGTAAGGATGTAATGGACTAAATTCATGAAAAAATATCTCTAAAACTGCACGAATGCTTTTAATTTAATTAATATATGTTGTTAATGGGATCTTTCTCAATCTAGTAACGTTTTTGTTTTTTTCAGGAAAACTCTTGTTTTTTGTAAAAGTTGCTTTAAAAATAGAACTATATTACTCCGCCAAAATGCATGCTTTTATTCGGCAAAAATGTCGTAATTCGGTTCTTACTAGCAAGGCTTGAGTTGGACCCGTTGGTTGGTTGACCAACGTGAATGTAGTCAATGAATTATTTAAACTTTCCTTTTTTTTTACGCAAAAATACTTTATTACATTTTTTATATATTTATGGTATATATACTAAGTCAAATTCACTTAAATATATTTTCTCTTCTGCTATGAAAAAAGATATTTTTGATTTCAAAATTTCATATTTAGTCAAAAAAGTATTTAGATAACATTTTAAATAAGGAAGTATTTTGTAATTTTAGATATTCCATTTTATCATAACTACGATGAATTTACAATTTTTTAAAGCAAAAAATGTTTAATCATTTATGAACATCGATTTTATAGTAGCTCAATCATTTGCGATTCCTATTCATGTATCCTTCCGCACAGGAAATGGGAAAAAACAGCAAATGGAGTTGTGGCACCATCTTTTGTTTTTAATTTAAATTAAAACATACACTTTTGCAAATATATCTGTATATATATATATATATATATATATCTTTTTAAAAATTACAAATCTCTTTTCAAAATACAGTTAAAGTTTATTCATATATTTACTTTTCAGACTTTAAAATGATACATATTTTAAATAGTAACATAATCAAACTAATTTTATTATTATTATTTAAAGCAATAATGGCTAGGGGATAAATACGCTGTATATTAAAAAAAAAATGAAAATAGAATTAAAATTCATGAAAAATGTGTCAAATAGCAATTATTGAAAAACACGTCAAAATAAATAAATAACATCTTTACTTTGAAACCCATAATAATTTATTTAAAAAATATAATTCTCTCTCTCTCTCTCTCTCTCTCTCTCTTTCTTTCTTTCTTTCTTTTTTTTTTAATTGGTTAATTTCTGCATGAAAAATTCCATTTCATAAATATATTTACAACTACAATAAACAAAAAACCCTCCTTTAATTTTAAATAATTATTTCTACATGTTTCTAAACAATTAAAAGTGATTTTTTTTTTTTTTTTAAAGAAAAATAGCTTAAATATCGGAATGTATATGGTTTTATCATGAAGGTAATAATTTGGCCATCTAGTGGCGCCATCTCGTAGCTTATATTAAAACCATATATATTCCTATATTTTATTTATTTATTTATTTATTTATTTTAAAGGCACTTTTAATTGCTTAGAAACATGTAGAAATAATTATTTAAAATTAAAGGAGGGTTTTTTTTTTTTTTTTTTTTTTTTTTTTTTTTTGCTTATTGTAGTTGTAAATTTATTTATGAAATGGAATTTTTCATGCAGAAATTAATTAATTAAAAAAAAAAAGAAAGAAAGAGAGAATTATATTTTTTAAATAAACTATTATTGGTTTCAAAGTAAAGATGTTATTTATTTATTATTTAATTTGACGTGTTTTTCAATAATTGCTATTTGACACATTTTTCATGAACTTTAATTCTATTTTCATTTTCATTTTCATTTTCATTTTCATTTTTTTTTTTTTTTTTAAATATACAGCGTATTTATCCCTTCTTTCATCCCCTAGCCATTATTGCTTTAAATAATAATAAAAAAAATTTAGTTTGATTGTGTTAATATTTAAAATATGTATCATTTTAAAGTCTGAAAAGTAAATATAGGAATAAACTCTAACTGTATTTTAAAAAGAGATTTTTAATTTTTAAAAAGAAATATTCATATAACTTGTATTTTCTATAAAACTTAAGCTTAACTTGTATTTTACTTAACTTGTATTAACTTTAGCTTAACTTGTATTTTCCATAATTTTTTTTCTCCAAATGATTTTATCTTATTTTTAAAATTATAGAAATGCAGAGCTTAATTTATATTTTGTCTATTTTTTTCCACCAAATATTTTTATGAAATAATTTTTACCTGCACTTTTGATGAAAATTTAAATTGTGAATATTGGAGCAGTATCTATACTTTGTCTCAAAAGGGAAAAGAAAATAAATAAATTTCCATTTTTAACATTAACTTGATTTTTTCTTTTAATTGTTTAATTTGCATTTGTAATTCTCTAAAAAGAAACTTGCAAAATGTAAATTACGTAATTCTAACTTAAATTTGAAATTTCCCACTTATTATTATTATTATTATTATTATTTTAAAGAGTTTGAGAATCCCACTCAATATTTTTTTCTAGTGCGAAGCTTCTTTATTTTGTTTCCAAGTGGCAACTTGAAAATTTGTCAGCATGATAACATTTGAAATACTGAATTCATTCAAACTAAATTTGTAGTGTGGTTTTATCTCAGAAATGTATTTGTTATGTTCATTTGCCAACTTAATCTACTCTCTTGTTTCCCTGTGCCAGCCCATTGAAAATTTCAAATTTACATTAGAAAGGTTCTATGAACCGATTTGCTTAAAACTCCATATATACAAGCCTTCATTAATAAATCCACCAAATCCATTAATAAATTGTAGATGCCATCTTGAAAAAAAAAAAAAAAAAAAATGGTGGCAACTTCATAATAAAAAATAAATCAGTTCACCCTTCCTAGGAGCCAGAAGGACTTATTTGAATTTTTTTATCAATAACCCCTAAAAAGTAATGATATCAGTACAAAAAACCCTTAACGGGTTAAAAGTTTGTGACGCCGCTACTTTATGACTATAAGAATTTGAAGTATGAGTCTTAAAAATAATGATATCAAATTTTAAGTGACGCTTTACAATTAGTTAAAATATACATAGATTTTCTTATTTGATCATTTACTTTCTACTTTTATTTATATTTATAATGCAAACGTAATATTTTTAGCTTCAAGATCAGACAGATATATAAAATACACTCACTGATGCTTTTTCATTCACATTTCAAATTCAAAATAACAGTTTTAAAACGAATGATATCAAAATTCCAGTGGCGCCTCGGTGTTATTTTAAAAGATTTGTTTTTAGATTCCATTAAAACTACTTTTGTTTTGTCTAATAATGTATATTTACATATTGAAACAGTGCTTTTAATTTTCAAATATACTGCCAAATAATTATACTTTCACTGAGTTTGCATTATAAATTAAAATTATTTATTTCAATAAATTGATTTATCTTTTGCGCCACGCTATCCAAAACTGCAAGTAAAATCTGTGTAAATGTTTTCTTTACGTCACACTACCTCTTTGCGCAAATTTTCACTCAGTTGGATACTATGATATACTATGTTTTGGATAGCGTGACGCAAAAGATAAATCAATTTATTGAAATAAATAGTTTTAATTTATAATGCAAACTCAGTGAAAACATAATTATTTGACAGTATATTTGAAAATTAAAAGCACTGTTTCAATATGTAAATATACTTTATTAGACAAAACAAAAGTAGTTTTAATGGAATCTAAAAACAAATCTTTTAAAATAACACCGAGGCGCCACTGGAATTTTGATATCATTCGTTTTAAAACTGTTATTTTGAATTTGAAAAGTGAATGAAAAAGCATCAGTGAGTGTATTTTATATATCTGTCTGATCTTGAAGCTAAAAATATTACGTTTGCATTATAAATAAATATAAATAAGAGTAGAAAGTAAATGATCAAATAAGAAAATCTATGTATATTTTAACTAATTGCAAAGCGTCACTTAAAATTTGATATCATTATTTTTAAGACTCATATTTCAAATTCTTATAGTCATAAAGTAGCGGCGTTACAAACTTTTAACCCGTTAAGGGTTTTTTGTACTGATAAATAATCAGTAACAAAGATGAAATGTCTTCGAAACATAATTTAACTCTATGGCATAATTTGAGGCAATTTCAGTATGTGATTCGCAAGTAGCAATTCGCAAATTACCCATTCTTCCGTTACCCATTTTTCCGTTACCCTTTTTTCCGTTTACCCATTTTTCCGTTACCCATTTTTCCGGGATCCAATTTTTTCTAATTAAAAAAAAAAAAAAAAAAAAAAAAAAAATCTAATATTGTATTTTAATACAAATAAAACAACAACAACAACAATAATAATAAGTTATTTTTTCTTTTCCTTTTCTTTGAAAAGTATATAAATTCACAGTATATTAGTAAAAGTTAAATATTTTTTATAAAATTATTATGGTAAATTAGTGTAAAGTTTTAACTTCTGAAATATTTAATTACAAAATAAATAATATTTTTAACGTATTGTTTTACTTGTATGGAAAACATACGCTTTTAAAGTCTTTCCTGAAAACCCGCTGAGAAAAGCAATAATTTAATAGTAAATATTAACAAAAATTATTTTTCTCTTTAATTCAAAAGTTCATTTATGTTCTAGCACACACTGTGATTAATTTAAACATCAAGTAAGTTTCAGTCATGCCAAAAGTTTCATTGTTACATCCGCTTACCATTTTTCCCGTTACTACTATTTCCGCTTACCATTATTTCCGTTTACCATTTTTTCCAGTTATCAAATTTTTAAATGCGTTTGACTACGGTAATATAGGAAAACGCTCTAGAATTTTAATAGGGGTTCTTAGAAATCATTACCAAAGGGAACTAGAACTGAAAAGCATGACATAGGATTATATTTACAAGAACCCCAATTTAGTTTCTACATGTCAGTCACAGAATTTTTTCTCAGTGTAATGCAATCATATTTCTTTCCAAATTGGTTATTAGATAAAATAAATAAATAGAATAATAATAAAAAACCGCGAGATCCCTTTTTTTTTAAATAATTTTGTTAATTTTATTCAATTATACATTTATTGGTTAACCAAATTAAGCTCTCATTGAAGCTGATTTTACTAAATAGTGTAGAATAATAGTATTAGTATAGATTATTGTTTATGAGCCAACTTCCTCTGTTATTTGGTTTATTTCATTATTTTTTTTGTTCAAATTTCACAGTCTTACTGTCCTCGACTTAAATTATGTTATATCTACATTACATAAATACGGAGGCGCCAAGTTGGTACAGATTGTCCATAACCCTGACCCCATATTTTTTAAAAAGTACTATTTTCTTAATTTTTTTTTTTTTTCGTCTTTATAAAGCTAAAAGAAAATGTAATTAAAGAAAACAAAGATAGCGGCAACGAATTGTAAAATAGCATTCATTTATTCATTCAGAAAAAGTATTTCCAAATATTTATAAATTGTTATTTTTAATTAATTAATTAATTAATATATTTTTATGAATAAGAAAGTTTTACGATTTTTTTTAGTATAATTTTATTTTTAAATACCTATTAAAAAAAAAAAAAAAAATACTAATATAGTATTTCTCACTAAAAATTAAAATACTATCTCACAATGAAAATAGTGGGAATTCAAATTTATGAATTTTGAATAAATTGCAAAATGTATTTTGCGCTGCAATTTTTTTTTTCTTTTCTTCTGAATTTAGTCTTCTTACACAGAAATTATAAACTTCTATACTCATGTTTTTTCAAAAACTACTGGAAATTTCAATCTAGTCTGAACCCTACTTTGGAAATACCTTCTAACACAAAGCCTTTTGTTTGAAGTTTTAGGGGGTTTTGACTGACACACTGACACACCTCCAGTTCAAAACCTGATAGATAACGTGGAGGGGGAAAAATGGTTAGAATTTTTTTAGAGCACCTACACCTACAGTGAACCTCACAAAGAATTATTGCGGTGGTATCTTAGAGGAGGGTGGTATTCTTTTATCAGTAAGATTATTTTTCAAGTAGAAATGTCATCCGGGGTTAAACGCCAAGAGGGCTAAGCGACAAAAAAAAAAAAAACGCACTTAATTTTTTTTTTTTTTTGCCTTCTACAATTGCCAATTTTATCGTTTAAAAAGCAAATTTTCGAACAGATTTTATTATGTTGTCCTCTACATACACTTTAGCTTTGAGTCCAGTGTTAAAAACAAAATGCAATTGTTAGTAAAATTGTATTTTTAGAAATTATTTCAAAAATGGTAAGAATAAGAAAGTTAACGATGCCACAAAAAGTATTAATTTTTGAATGAAAATCAAAAAATATTTTAATACATGAGATGGCAAAATAATTAAATCTTAACGCAATATTGGTAAAAGGGTTTTTAGCAAGATATAAAATTTTTTGGCCGTTTAAACTGGAAATTTCATTTTAGGCGGTCATGTTGCTCATACAAGCGAGATGACGGTAAGTTAAAAAGCCATTGCTTATAAAATCGGTTTGTATTACATTTAGAACATAAAAGAGATTCAGAAAAAGTGTCTAACAGCATAATTTCTTTAACTACAGTACAGCAACTATTAAACAAAGCAGATTTAAATGACAGAAAAATTGAAAAAGTCCATTCTTAGTGAAGAGAAATGGGAAAGCAAGACCTCAGTAGGCTAAAAAAATTAAAAAATGATTACTTAGTTATTGGGCTGAACTGGTTCTCCTTGATGAGTCAAGTTTAATTTATTTCGAGCTAAAGAAAACAAGCAGATCTGACAACGAAAATATAACCGACTTAATGAAAATTGCACTTTTAAAACAGTGACACATTCTCCGTACGTTATGGTACGGAGGTGCATAACTTCTCAAACAGTCGGGCAAATTTTTATGCTTAAGGGATCAATTATTCGAAATAAAACACTATCTTCATAAAGGTGGTGCCTGACAGACTATTTTGGTGGTATCTTGGACATTTCCGCAAACAGCATTTCAAGATGATAAAGCACCTTACTACATGGCATCTGTGGTAAGTTTATTCACTTCAAATTGTCAAAATTTCCTATACATTCCCATGAGAACCTATAATTCTGTAAATAATCATAACTTTTTCACTTTAAGTTAAATCCCACAAAGGATATAGTAGAATTTCTTCTTTACCAGACATGGAAATAGTCCTTATCGCGATCCGCTCGAAAATGTTTCGTCTTTAAAAAGGCTGGGGAGAGGATTCGAAATTTGCAGCCTATAACTCTGCCAGAACTAGAAAAAAATATTTGTGATATTTGGCACATTGAAATTTTTTAGAATTATATTAAAACACTGTATAAAACTATGCCATTGCGCATTAAAACAGTAATTCCATATAAAGATGGAATTAACCCAAAGCAGAATACATATTTTTAATAAAAAATAGCTTAGACCTATCAAATAAATAGTTTTATTTCATATATTAAAATATAGCATGTTTATTTCATATAATAAATCATAATAAAATACAAAGTGTATGGTTATTGCATTATGTTCAAAAAGAAAGTTTTATGCTGATTTTAAAAAAGTACTTCGTAGAGTGCAATAAAGCGAATTATTAAATCAAAAATGTACATAGGTATCATTTCATCCCTTTGGTATTATGCAAACAAGACAGTTTTATTTGTTTCAAACATTCATTTTAAAGTTATTACAAATAAAAAAGGTATAAGTCATTTTTTCTGCAGTGCGGCTTTTTTTTTTTTTTTTCTTGTCGCTTAGTGTGTATGGACATGCAGAAATATTGAAATAGGTCACATGTGTAAGTGTAATTTCTTTTAGGCAAATTAAAAAAAACAAAAAAAAACCGCAGAACTGGCGTTTTGAAATATCAAGTAACTAACTTTGGATAAACAGCATAAAATGAAGGAAACTTGCAACAATTGTTTCGGGTCGAAATAAAACACGACCCTTCGTCAGGTGAACGAAGTAGGCACAAGTGCTGCAATGAAAGCGCCAACACTTGTTCGCCAGAAGACAGGTCATTTTTCTTTCGACCCGAAACAGTTGTAGCGATTTTCCTGAATTTTACCGTATTTATCCAAAGTTTGGTACTTGTTAGACATAGTTTAACAACTGTAAACTGCACTAAAAAACAAACAACAACAAAAAAAGAATACATATTTATTTATTTCCAGGACCACAAAAAAGACCTCTAGTATAATAGTTTTGTGTCTGAAAATAGCTTGTACAGTACAATTAAAGTTGTGTCATGAATTTTTCATTCTATGTTTATATAAAAGCATTAGATCGGAAAAGAAAAAAAAAAAAAAAAAATCGAATTCTGCTTCCCAGTGGATTTACATATTTTCAGATAACCTGAACACGATTTGACCAATTTTAGAAAATATTGTCAATGTGTTTTCTGTGCTTGTGTAACAAACTTTAGTGGCAACTCTAAAATAAGAAGTAATGTATAGAATTTTCATTGAAAGTTTTTATCTAGTTGCACAGTGATATAAATTGGTATCTTATCAACATTTACTGCAAATAGGTCGGTAACTGGCACTGTTACGCTGAAATGTTCTCCGTTTATGGAAAGACTATATATCAAATTCTGTAGTGTGCTTGTGCAAACGCATCAAACTCAATATGTAAGGCAGCCAATTTGACTGAATTTAGGTGCTTATCGGAATACAAAGTATCATCTGCTATGTTGCGTTTTTCTGCTTATGGAAAGGCTGCATCTCAGCTTTTAGAGCGTATAAATGAATCCAAATATGATGTGTTCGAGAACTATATACTGAATTTCAACGTCCTACGACCTGTGTTTTGTGAGTTATGTGAGATACAGGCATAGCCACATACATACATACATATAGCCGTTCAGAAAAGTCATATACCGTAAATATCTCTAAAATGTAAACTCTTGTCCAAAGGCTTCAAGAATATTTATTAATTATTGACTTTTGTGGAGGAAAAAAAAAATAGTTTCATTCTATTGTTTCCTGAATATTCATTAGATAAAATGCATTCATCGACTAGAATTTGCTTATATCTTTTAAGAATTACTTTCTACACGGGAAAATATCGACTTCTTTCATGACAGTATCATTACGGGTTCATTGAATAAAGTGCATTCGTCGACTACAACCTGCTTATGGCTTTAAAAACTACTTTCCACACGCAACAATGTCAACTACTTTCATGGCAATATCATTACGAGCAGCTCTATATGTGGGTTGAATATTCATTAAATAAAGTACACATTCGTCGACTAGAACCAGTTTATGTACTTTCCACACACAAAAATGTTAACAATTTTCATGACAATATCATTACGGGCTCTATCTACGAGTTGAATATTCATTAAATAAAGTGCATTCGTCGACTAGAACCTGCTTATGTATTTTGTACACGCAAAAATATCGACAGTTGTCAAACAGTATCATTACGAGATTTGTCTTGCGGCTTTGTCATTACGGGCTTTGCAGTTGAATGTTTTTAAATAAGTGAATTCGTCGACTAGAACCTGCTTATGTAAATTCCACATTCAAAAATGTCAACAACGTCTATAACATTATCATTATGGGCTCTATATACAGGCTGACACATGCATTAAATAAAGTGCATACGTCTACTGGAACCTGCTTATGTCTTTAATAATTACTTTCTACTCGGAAAAATGTAGATAATTTTAATAACTTTATCATAACGGACAAACATCATTAGCTTGATGATAGGTCGTAAATAATGCCGAAATTCTTAGTATATTTGGTCATTAAAAATATAATTTTCGTAAATATCTCCTAAACGGAAAGTCACAGATAGAGCAAAAAGAGAGGTGCCCAATTAGATGTTATAACGAACCTATATACTGAATTTCAACGTCCTACGACCTGTCTTTTGTGAGTTATGTGAGATACAGACATAGCCACATACATACATACATATAGCCGTTCAGAAAAGTCATGTAAAACCGTAAATATAATATCTCTAAAATGTAAGCTCTTGTCCAAAGGCTTCAAGAATATTTATTAATTATTGACTTTTGTGGAGGAAAAAAAGAGTTTCATTCAATTGTTTTCTGAATATTCATTAGATAAAGTGCATTCATCGACTAGAATTTGCTTATATCTTTTAAGAATTACTTTCTACACGGGAAAATATCGATTTCTTTCATGACAGTATCATTACGGGTTCATTGAATAAAGTGCATTCGTCGACTAGAACTTGCTTATGGCTTTAAAAACTACTTTCTACATGTAACAATGTCAACTGCTTTCATGGCAATATCATTACGAGCTCTGTATGTGGGTTGAATATTCATTAAATAACGTATATATTCGGCGACTAGAACCTGTTTATGTACTTTCTACACACAAAAATATTAACAATTTTCATGACAATATCATTACGTACTCTATCTACGAGTTAAACATTCATTAAACAGAGTTCATTCGTCGGCTAGAACCTGCTTATGTACTTTCTGCACGCAAAAATGTCGACAGTTTTCAAACAATATCTTTACGGGCTTTGTCTACTAGTTGAATGTTTATTAAATAAAGGGAATTTGTCAACTAGAACCTGCTTATGTAAATTCTACACGCAAAAATGTCAACAACTTTTATACAATATCATTATGGGTTCTATATACAGGCTGAACATTCATTAAATAAAGTGCATTCGTCTACTAGAACCTGCTTACGTCTTTAAGAATTACTTTCTACACGCAGAAATATCGATTACTTTCATGACAGTAACAATATGGACTCATTCAATAAAGAGCTTTAATGTCAACTTAGAACCTATTTATGTATTTAAGAATTATTTTCTACACGCAAAAATGTCAACAATTTTTATAACAATATCATTATGGGCTCTATATACAGGCTGAACCTGCATTAAATAAAGTGCATTCGTCTACCAGAACCTGCTTATATCTTTAATAATTACTTTCTACCCGCAAAAATGTTAGATAACTTTCATAACTTTATCATAATGGACTGCATCATAGCCTGATGGTAGGTCTTGAATTCTTTGTATATTTGGTCATTAAAAATATAATTTTCATAAATATCTCCTAAACGGAAAGTCACAGAAAGAGCAAAAAGGGAGGTGCACAACTGGGTGTTATAACGAACCTATATACCAAATTTCAACGACGACCAGTCGTTTTTGAGTTAATATGAGATACAGGCATAGCCACATACATACATACATACATATAGCCGTTCAGAAAAGTCATGTAAAACCATAAATATCCCTAAAATATAAGCTTTTGTCAAGAGATTTCAAGAATATTAATTAATTATTGACTTTTGTGGGGGCAGAAAAAAAGAGTTTTATTCTACTGTTTCCTGAATATTCATTACATTAAGTGCATTCATCGACAGACATTCGCTTATGTCTTAAGAATTACTTTTACACGGAAAAATATCGACTTCTTTCATGACTGCATCATTACGGGCTCATTGAATAAAGTGCATTTGTCAACTAGAACTTTTTTATGTATTTAAGAATTACTTTCTAAAAAATGTCAACTACTTTCTTGACAGTATCATTACAGGCTCTATCTGCGGGCTGAATATTCATTAAATAAAGAGCATTCGTCGAGTGGAACCTGCTTATGTCTTTAAGAATTACTTTCTATACCCACAAAAATGCTGACAACTTTCATAACATTATCATTAGAGACTCATTGAATAAAGTGCATTCGTCGACTAGAACCTGCTTATGTTTTAAAGAACTACTTTCTACATGCAATAATATCGACTACTTTCATGACAGTATAATTACTATCTGCGGGCTGAATATTCATTAAATAAAGTATACATTCGTCGACTAGAACCTATTTATATACTTTCTACACACAAAAATAATAACAATTTTCATGACAATATCATTACGGGCTCTATCTACGAGTTGAACATTCATTAAATAGAATTCATTCGTCGACTAGAACCTGCTTATGTACTTTCGACATGCAAAAATGTTGACAGTTTTCCAACAATATCAATACGGACTTTGTCTTGTAGTTGAATGTTTATTAAATAAAGGGAATTTGGCGACTAGAGCCTGCTTATGTAAATTCTATACGCAAAAATGTCAACAACTTTTATAACAATATCATTATGGGGTCTATATACAGGCTGAACATGCATTAAATAAAGTGCATTCGTCTACGAGAACCTGCTTATATCTTTAATAATTACTTTCTACCCGCAAAAATGTAGATAACATTCATAATATTATCATAACGGACTACATTATAGCTTGATAGTAGGTCGTAAATAATGCCGAAATTCTTCGTATATTTGGTCGTTATGAATATAATTTTCGTAAATATATCCCAAACAGGAAGTTATAGAAAGACCAAAAAGGGAGGTGCCCACTTAATTTTACATTACTTTGTTTACTGTATTTGTGTTTTGAGACTGGGAGAGAGGTGCATGGTTCTGTAAACATGAATGCTAATCTCACACTATATTCTACAGAAAGAATGCTTTTGTGCATATAAATAAAGCGAATTTCGTTATGTTTTCTGCAATATAAATATATTAAATAATGATTTGTATAAATATTCCGCACAGAAAACAATACTTTAGAATATATTTTTGGACGTACCTGTACACAAACTAGTAGTAGTATTTAACATTATATCTCTAAATATTGAGTATGCTATAGTGAACTTGAATAACATATATTAGTTTCTAGGATTTTCATAAATATTTCCGTGAGTCAGAGGGCGGACAGACAGACAAATCAAAGTCGCAAACACTTTTGAACTTTGTAAGAAAGTGTTAATAACAAGGTTAAAATAAAATAGTGTTTATACAAGTTTTGTTTGCGGTGTCTTTTTATAATAATAAAAAATTTATATTTATATTCAAAACAAAAAATTGCCAATAACGCGATAAATGTAGAAAAAGGTAACCTTTTTCAACATTCACGTTGTTTTATCTTTGCACCTTTCACCCTTTCACCTTTCCTTGTACTCCGTCCACTCTTATAACAGGTCTCAGGTCTATGGATAACGCTTTATCTTTATTATTAGTGCGGAATTCTGTTTTGCAGTTCATTCAAACCTGACAACCATTTCATAAGACTGCTGGAAGAAAACACATCTGCACTCATGGAAAAAAAGTAACATTTACTTTATTTTTTTAATGTTCGATTAATCGTATTTTTTTACTATGTTTTTATTAACTTCGATTCTTGTTTGTTTGTTTTTCCGATACAAATCTTTCAATCAATTTTTTACTAACTTGCCTACTAGCTATAGACATTTGAAACCTTCAGAATAGCTCGGAACCCGATGACAACACAATACTTCGAAGCTCGATTTTCGATTTTTACTTTCTCTTACCCATAGGGTCCAGAAAGTATTGTTTTAGGGTCAGATTTTCGAAAGTGAGTTTTTGTTATATTTACATGTTCTGAGGTCCCCTGAATACGAAAATCATGTTTTTAGAGAATGGTCTGTGGGTCTGTCTCTGTGTCTTTTATTAGCATATCTCAAGAGCAAATAGTAGCAGAAATCCCAAACTCAGTATTCTAAATGTGTATCATATAGGGATGCTACAGTAAGCTTTTCGTCGAGAGGAAGCAAATAGTTCGTGTACAGGGACACTCAAGAGTATTCAAATATATTACGTCTATGGGGGAAATTGCAGGTAAGTAGAGTTTAGCATCTATAGACTGCACTAAACCAAATGAAACGAATATATATTTTTTGTAATAGAGATAGTCAACTGGGAAAAATTTTTTGTGTATGTAGGAGCCTCGTCTCCCCTGTGGGGGGGGGGAGTAAATTTTCATGATGGGTATCTTCCAAAAGAGCTCGCCAATACCTTTAAAACGAATGATTGAACCATCGATCTGCGATAATTTAAAATAAAGTTACCGATTTCTTTCATTTAAAAAAAAAAAAAAATTAATAAGAATAAATTTAACTTTTTTTTTTTTTTTTGGTTATTTAGTGTTATACTACTTCTCTAATATGGAAATCGTCTTCATTATCATAAAAGATAATTTGTTTAAATAATAGTTTTAATAAATTATTTTTTAAAAACAGAATTATTTTTTAATAATCGAATTAAAATTCTAGATAAATGTAGGTGCATTAATGAAACGGGGGGTTGAGGGGGAGGGTGGTAACCCCCCCTCACAGAGAACTAATTATCATATAAAACTCTTCCGAAGCCTAATTTGAATTGTTTAACATAGGTTTACGTAACAGTACTCGTTATATTACCTCTTAAACTCCAACCTGTATTTATATGTATTAAATTTCAGGGTAAGAGAAAGACGTGTGAGTGACACACCAGATTATTTGAGTAGTTTTCTTTTAATTAATTAATACATGAAAATAATAACCTCCTAATAGCTTTAAAAAAAAATAGGCATTAAAATATTAGTTATATTGTTGCAAAAAAAAAAAAAAAAAAAAAAAAAGAAATTACGAGTTCATTTTCTTTTGACATAAAAATAAATACAGTGGAACCTGTAAAAGTGACCACCTTGGTAAAGTGACCACCTGACTAAAGTGACCATTTTCCAATTTTAGAAAGACTTTATAAAGTGACCACCTGCGTATAGTGACCATTTTAGCCGGTCCCTAGGGTGGTCACTTTAGACAGGCTCCACTGTACATTTAATTAAACGCGAACGTTAAAAAATTGTAAAAAGTTAAATTGTGCATCTCACAAAAATGGACGTCATTATCACTTTAAAAGTTTTATACACATTGATAAAGTGCTAATGTAGTTTTATATAATTATTATGGATTTAGTTCGTCTATTTGTATGTATTCTCAGATTTATACTTCAATTTTGAATGAAAAGAATTCACGAGCGAAAAAGAGAAAAGAAAAAAATTCTATTTGCATCGAAGCAGAATTCTGTAAAGAGCTGATTAATGTTTAATTTGAATTTGCCTAAAATATGGGTGTGTAGTGGTAGTGTAATGTTAGGTTATGCAGTTGAATGAAAAAAAATAATAATGGTCCGATTATTGACAAGGACTTGGACGATTTTCATGTGAAATATCTAAAACTATCAACATTTAATTAGTTAAGTTTTCCTATGACACGATGACATACATTTAATAATCAAATTTCATACTAAAATTTTAAAGAAATCGCAGCATAATCACCTCGTAATTAAATCTTTAGGATATAAACTACCAATCATTGTAATTTAAATTTCTTCTTTTTGCAAAATGAAATATATTTTCCTTTCTTTTGTGATATTGATAATTATAATGCGCTAAAAAAAGAAAAAAAAAATCGACTCCTGATACCATTCTTGCTGATTCATATGTAAAATGACCTCCTGAATCCGCATAGGACCATTTTGCCCAGTCACCCACCGTTTTCCGTGACACCACGCCCTCCCTCAATTTTTATCACTGTACGGTCATTTTATGACCATGAATTTGATTTGGAGAATTAAAAAGAATTAATTGAACACTTAAAAACAAAATGTTGAATAAAAAAAAACATTAACAATAGATAAAAAAATATCTGTACTGATAAGTATAAAGGATTTAAGTCCATATTCTTGATTTTTCAGGAGACGAAAAATAAAGTTAAACTAACTAAAAACTAATGAGCAGAATCGATTAGGAAAAAGGGGTTGTGTTGGTTTATACGCTTTATACCATTCAGTGATTGTCAATCTTCATTTAATAAAGGGAAAAATTGAATTAAATATTTTATACCAAAGGTTATTGCTAAATTTCTGACTTGAATCTTTTTTTACAAATGGATTTTCTCAAAGACTAAATGACATGGATTTAAATCCTTTATACCAATCGATAGAGAATTTTTGTCTGAGTCTGACTATGTACTTAACTCAAAATCGTCATTTTTGGACTTAAATCCTTTATACTTATCAGTACAGATATAAGAAATGCATTACATAATTTCAATGGTGCCCCCCCCCCCCTAAATTTTCCCCTTGCCGCAAATGTTGATGTTTTAGAATTTTCCGACTCTGTAGCCCCTCAGAAGATATTTAACAGTTAAAATAATCCCCCCCCCTCCCCTAAAAATAAAATTTATAGCTATAAAATGACCGAAAAGTGATAAAAAATAGGGGGCCGTCCCCAAAAAACGGAGGGTGATAGGGCAAAATGGACGTCCTTTTCGTATTCAGGAGTCATTTTACATAAGAATTTGCCAAAATGGTGTTGGGGGGGGGGAAATTTGCATGCCGAGTAGTGTTATTTTTTAATCACTATTAATTTTACCCCATTTCTGGGGTGAAATGCAAATGGGTATATTAAAAATGGCAAAAGCGATATTTTTACCCATTTTACCCCACCAGACACTAGACGTGTATAACATAGCGATATAACTTGAAATTGTTAACCCATTACCCGCTGGTGTTGCGTTCATGCAACACCAGAAATAATTGCATTTAACAGTAAACTAAAAAAAGATGTTTTATATTAAGTATTGTAATCGTGTCAAAATTCCGAATTTGAGATTTTGATGTTTCTATACGTTTCGAGGTCCCCTGAGTCCGTTTTCACTATTTTTACGATGATGTATGTATGTGTGTATGCCTGTGAGTGAACACGCTAGCGTCTAAACGCTTTGTTCGAATAAGCTGAAAGTTGGTATGTATATTGTAAGTCACCATAGTACAAACCCTATTGATTTTGGGGAATCTAGCACTTACAGTTTTTTTTTTTTTTTTTTTTTTTTTTTTTTTACAGGGCGTTTTTACAGGACACAAAGAAAGCTTCTTTATCATTATGGCCTATGGGACCCAATTTTTAAAAGTGCAATAGCCTCTAAACGTCTTATTCAATTGAGCTGAAAATTTATATGAATATTATAAATCACTGTTGCACTCACTATAAGCATTTTGGTGAATCTAGCATTTATGGGTTTTTACAGGGACACGACGAAAAATTCTTTATTGTTATGATCTATGGGCTCAAAGTTCAGTAGCGTTCAATAAAACATCGTGTAATAGCTGGAGAAAAATACTCAAAGACTCTATTATGGTTTTCTCTCTTTTGTTTGTTTAACAACTCCTCTTTCTTTACTTTATCTACAAAACTGTTAATTACTGAATGTTCGGAAAGTCGAGTGGAGTCCCTCCAGATTTTTTTTAAATAAGATGTTTATTTTATTACAAAAAAAATTTATCTGAAAAATAATTTTATATTCAAAAATAAATTTCAAACTTGAAGCACTAGTCAATCCAGAACTTTTGAAAATCATCATTTTGAATAAGTTTATATAACTTGTAAAAAAAAAAAAAAAAAAAAAAAAAATGTTTCACAATAAAATAATTACTTTTGAAGTCATCCGTAGTGTTTGCTGTTTTATACTCCAGCAAGGAAATTTCCGTAAACATTTATTTGTCTTCATTCTATACTCTTATTCCACTGAAGTTGTACAAATACAACACCCCGTGTTTAGTAAGATAAGACTAATTTTAATAATTTTATTTTAAAATATTGTTATACATGATCAAAATAATGAGTATAACTGTTTCTATTTAGAATAATCTGGTGTGTCGCTCACACGACTTTCTCTTACCCTGAAATTTAATACTATCAATACAGGTTGGAGACTAAGAGGTAAGATAACGAGTACTGTTATGTAATCCTGTGTTAAACAATTCAAATTAGGCTTCGGAAGAGTTTTATATGATAAATATGTCTGTGTAAGGGGGGCTACCCCCCCTAACCCCCCCCCCCCCCCTTTTCATTACATTTATATAGAATTTAATTCGGTTATTAAAAAATAATTCTCTTTTTAAAAAATAATTTATTAAAATTATTATTCAAAAAAAAAAAAAATTATCTTTTATTATAATGCAGACGATTTCCATGTTAGAGAAGAAGTATAACTCTAAATAAAATAAAAAAAAATTCTCAATATTACATTAAAAAAAAAAAAAAAAAAAAGAAATAATTTTTTTTTTTTTTTTTTTGTTAAAAAGGAAAAAAATCGATAACTTTATTTTAAATTATCGCAGATCGATGGTTCAATCATTCGTTTTAAAGGTATTGGCGAGTTCTTTTGAAAGATACCCATCATGAAAATTTACTCTCCTCGAGGGGGGACTTCCCTCCCAGGGGAAGAGGCGGGGCCTCCTATCTATAAACATAACATTTTTTTCTCAGTTGACTATCTCTATTACAAAAAATGTGTATTCGTTTCATTTGATTTGGTGCAGTCTATAGATGTTAAACTCTATTTACCTCCAATTTCCCCCATAGACGTAATGTATTTGAATACTTTTTCGTGTCCCTGTACATGAACCATCTGCTTCATCTGAACGAAAACCTTACTGTAGCATCCCTCTATGATACACATTTAGAATACCGAGTTTGGAATTTCTGCTACTATTTGTTCTTGAAATATGCTGATAACAGACAGACACACAGACCATTCGCTACAAACATGATTTTCTTATTCAGAGGACCTCCGAACATGTAAATATAACAAAAACTGACGTTCGAAAATGTGACCCTAGAACAATACTTTCTCGACCCTATGGGTAAGAGAAAGTAAAAAAAATCATTATTTCTAGTTTTGGCGGTTAATGGGTTAACTCAAAATGGATAAATGGTACCTGTACAGGGACAGGCAAAATATTTCAAACATATTCCATCTTTGAAGGGAATTTGTAAATGGTTCATTTTAACAGTTTTAAATTTCTCTAAACAGAATGAAATTACCATGCATTTTTTATATGCACAAAAGTATGTTTCCTATAATATATAGTATGAAAAATATTCATTGTTGGTTTATAAGGTCACATAAAAGAAGTGCGGTATGTAAGGGGCTATGGTTGAATATTGCTCGAAGCGAACTATAAATTCTGTTATGAATTTAAAAAAAAATAAATAAAAAAAAGTAGTAAATATAAATATATTGTGTGGTGCAACCACATTTATGGATACTATACATACAAGGTTACCCAAAATGGATCGAGCATATTCTTTTCTAATGGATGCAATTGATGGAAGTGCTTTATTAAATTATACCATATCCAGGAAAAGTGCTTAGTAATAATAATTTCTTTTACCTACATGATTAAAAAAATGTATCATTTTGGAATCTATGCTTAATTACACTTGACTGGTGTCTGTATAAACGCATGAATGATGGGGAAAAAAATCTTAATACATTCATTTTCCCTTTTATTGATGTTTCATTCGAGAAATTATCTGTCATTTTCATGAAATAGATAACGTGATGATTAGCATACTTGCAATAACAAAAACTTAAAGTACATACAGGGCGTCCCAGAAGTCACATTGTCTCTCTGATTCAAACTATTACTAATGTCCAGTGTATTGCAGATTCATATGTTCTGTTGGTTGTATAATCAAAAAACACTAATCAACTCTACCCCCCCCCCCAAAAAAAGTCACAACACGTGTCAATAGATTAAGAAATGTATTCAAATCAGGAAAAAAATTAATTTGTCTTATACACTCCTGTTCAAAAGTTTAGCAAGGTTTGCAAACGATCAGTTTTTTTCAAATTAAAAACTTATCTCTCAATGAAATGTTTTTAAATATTAGGTATTTAAAGAACTGGATCTTCCTCATGTTTTTCAGTGAAAATTGGTTTAAGACAACAATTAAGGGGCCGGTAACAAATTGAGCAAAATTAATAATGTTTGTGATCACCCTGTATCGTTAAGTGAACGAAATGAGCTGTGACTTTAAGATATGTTAATATAGACTAAGTTCAATTTGTGGATGAATTTGTGTGGCGATAGCATATTAAATAAGGGAGATATAAGCATTTATTTTTAAACTCAAAAAAAAAAAAAAAAAAATCAACATGTTTTTTATTTATAAATACAGAGTTTTTAACGACAATTATTCCCACTTTCAGATAAGTTGGACAAACACTTATAAAACAATATACTGCAATCGGAATACAAATATTTTAAATATCTCACGAAATAGGAACATTTTTATGAAAAACGTGTTTACTGCGCATGTACGAAAGATAAAACATTTTTTATTGCATAGGTTGAAAGCTAGATGTATTGGGCAACTTTTATCAAAAATGCATTTGAATGGAATAAAAATTAAGAGAATTGCACAAAAAAGAACGAGCTAAATTTTAGATATTTTCCAAGAGTTGAAATTTCTTCAGGGGTTTTTCCCATGCCGCGTAATTAATTTTAAGATCCAATTATTTCAACCACACTCCAAATGTACTTTTTGTGAAAAATCCCTTATGAGCTTGTAACTCTAACATATTTTTGTTTATTTACTATGATATGTGAGATCATAAGGGGTTTTCCAAAAGTCCACCCTCCCTATTCTCCTGACTTGGCACTAACGCACTATAACCTATTTCGTGCGTTGAACAATTCCTTCAGTCAGAAAATCTTTGATGATCTTGATGCTGTGAAAACTGCCATCCAAGACTTTTTTGGTTCGAAACCGACGAAATTTTATCGCCGTGGAATTCATCTCTTACCAGAAAGATGGCAAAAGGTCATAGATAGCAATGGGGATTATGCACAATAATAGGTATTGTTCATTTTGAGTTTATTTGCCCTTCTTTATGGGTAATAAAATCGGGTAGAACTTTTGCACTCACCCAATGGTATATGTCCGTAAGAAAGATATCGAAGATTTCACAATAACATACCATATAAATTAATATTGGCTGTGTTATACCAAGAGTAAATAGTTACTAAATTTATTTGTGGTTTTATAAATAGTTCATGAGTACTATTATTATCGAATAGTTTACAATGATTGTATACTTTTTCAACATTTATTTGATAATATAAATTCTCGAAAAAAAAAAAAAAAAAAAAATATTTCCAGGAAAAGAAACAAAGAAGACATGACGTATCTGAAAATTATTATCTCTTATGTACTTTAATTAATAGATATTTATAAATTTAAATTATACATAAAAAACCGTTCTAATTTTTACTTGAGGTAAGATGTAATTTAGAGAAAGTACTGGATTCGTGAAATTTTCCGAACTCCGGTTTTCGATGGATTTACATGTTTTGGGGTACCCTGAACACGATTTGATAGTTTTTAGAAAATGTCTGTCTGTCTGTGTGTATCGCGAATTTTGTGGACGCTGTATCTCCCGAACCAATGAACGAAATTTAACCAAACTTGGTATTTAGTTGGATCCTGACATAAACAGGTGCTGATTAGATTTGGGGATCAATCGCTCAACAGGTGGCGCTGTGATCGCATTTTTTTTTTTTTTTAATTTTTAACATGGCAGGTATAAGACAAATTTTCGTATAAATGTGCATAATGAGAATTATTTTTAACTTGTGATTGTAAAATTAATATGAATTATTGATAATAGTAGTAGTTACCTAGGAAAAAAATGTTGTGCATGTAGGGCCATTGCTTCCCCCACGGGGGGGGAGTACCCCCTTGGGGGGGGGTAAATTTTCAAGATGGGTATTTCTCGGAAGGTCTCGTCAGTACCTTTAAAACGAATGGTTAAACTATAGATCTGTGATGATTTAAAACAAAGTTATCATTTTTTTTTTTTTACTTTTAACGAAAAAACTTAGAATTTTTTTTTTTTTTTTTTTTTTTTTTTTTTTAATATTGAGAATAAAGTACACTTTTTTTGGATATTTAGTATTATACTACTTCTCTAATATGAAAATCGTCTGCATTATCATGGAAGATAATTTTTTTTAAATAATAATTTTAATAAATTATTTTTATTGAGTGAATTTGTATAGGAAAATATAGAAGAAAGTCATGTGGTGGCCACAACATACTAGTTAATTTTTCTCTGGCGAGTTTATTTCAAAAATTCAATACTCTGATAGAGTCTTCATAACTAAAATTTGACCTTTTATTCATATATTTAGTCTCATTCAAACATTGTCTTTTTATAACTGTAACGTCTGCATACAGTTTGCCTTCCCTTCCATTCCTTTGTTCAACGGGAGAATTACTATCACTTTGAAGTGTAACCTGTCTCGTGAAGAAAGAATATTGGTCAGAAAAAATGACTTTTTGGTCAGTAAGTAAATCAGATAAAACAATACAAACTGTCATTAAAAAAAAAAAAAGAAGTATTACAACAAGGTTAACTACCGATAACAAAACATACGTACAGTCGGTCGCTAAATTATTCAAGCGCAAGCTCCTATGTAAAACTAGTATGTTGTGGCCACCACAAGACTTTCTTCTATATTTTCCTATACAAATTCACTCAGTAACAAAAAAAAAAAAAAAAAAAAAAAAAAACGGTTTCTTTTTTTAGTTAAAAGTAAAAAAAATCGATAACTTTGTTTTAAATTATCACATATTTATAGTTCAACCATTCGTTTTAAAGGTATTGACGAGACCTTTCGAAAGATACCCATCTTGAAAATTTACCCCCCCCCCCCTCCACCGGGGGTACTTCCTCCCAGGGGGGAGCAAGCTATGCCCCCCATGCACAATTTTTTTTTCCTAATTAACTACTACTATTATCAATAATTCATATTAATTTTACTATCACAGGTTAAGAATTGAATAACTCTCATTATGTGCATTTATACGAAATTTTGTCCTATACTGCCATGTTAAAAATTTAGAAAAAATACGATCATAGCGCCACCTGTTGAGCGATTGATCCCCAAATCTAATCAGCACCAGTTTATGTCAGGGGCCAACTAAATACCAAATTTGGTTAAATTTCGTTAAAAAAAAAATTATATATATATATATATTTATTTATTTATTTATTTTATAAATTAATAAATATTTATTTTATAAATTAAATTTAACATTTATAATGACTTATCAACAATTAATACTAGATAAATATACATTAAAATGTGTGTATATTTACTTTAATGTCTAGTAATATGTTTGTGAGAGTGCAATGAATGTGTTTGAAATATGTAACAACTGAAGATTACATTTTTAAATAATTAAATTAAAAAACAATAACTATTAAATTCCCAAAAACAGTTATACTCTTTTCAAGAACAACTTTTAGCTGCAGGGAGAATTAAAATGTAAGTTGTTTCTGCAACCGCGAAGGACTAATTAATGTGTGTGTGTAATATTTATGTATAATGTTTAATATGTACATATGTTTAATATACTACACTGTAAAAAATTTCGGTAACGTTACTCTTATATATTACAATGTAAACAAAATAACAGTTATCTGCTGCAAGGAACGAGTAATTTACGAAAAAATTACTTTGTTTGAACTTATTTTCTCCGATTACCGAGAGTTTCTTGCAGCAGATAACTGTTATTTTTTTACATTGTAGATAGGTTCCTGGTTTCTACACTTTAAAAAAATAACTATTACCAGTTGCAAGAAACTCTCTGCACTGTATAAAAATAACTATTACCAGCTGCAAGAAACTCTCTGTGATTGGAGAAATAAATCATTACAAGCTGCAAGAAACTCTCTGTGATTGGAGAAAATAATTATTTTCTCCAACCACAGAGAGTTTCTTGCAGCTGGTAATAGTTATTTTTTTTACAGTGTTACCAGCTGCAAGAAACTCTCTGTGATTGGAGAAAATAATTATTTTCTCCAACCACAAAGAGTTACTTGCAGCTGGTAATACTTATTTTTTTTACAGTGAATGTAGTATTATTTTGAATGATTGTATATTTTGTGATTACTGACATAATCAAGGAACATTACTGGTAAATATTGGGCACATTAGCTGCCCAAAATTCTTCTGGAAAGTGCTAATATATTTTTTTTTATAGTGTATGTGTGTGTACCGTGAATGTATAATGTGTGCGTGCGTATATTTATAAGTATATTAAAATGTACACAAGCGCCTATACGCAAAGGTTTGTGCTACTGGTGAGTGCCGAGTTTTGGGGGTGCTATGAACTATTGTCCAATTTATGCGACATGGGTAAATTATCTTAAAATGCACAACATGAACGCGTAATAAAGGAAAAAAATGTTTTACTTTTAAAACAAAGGGGGGGAAAAGTTTTCTTCTCTTCATCGAGAATGAGGAACTAGACAAAAAAAGTAACAAACAAACACATCGATTACTTCGTGCTCGCACAATTATTTAAACCTATTTCAGGGAGAAAACTAAAAAGATCAAATTATATATAGCTAACAAATTGCAATTTTGCGTTCCTCAAATGGGAACAGAGTGAATGGGAAAATGACAATATTCGTTTTATTTTATTTTTTAATTCAGAGAAGGTAAAAATGCTGACAGAAATTTGTAGTTTGAGTTCGAGCTTTCAGTCTCAGTCTAGCTTTTGATTTGTAGGGGGGGGGGGGATGTTTGGATTAAATTTATATTATTGAAATAAATCATACTAGTTGATGCAAGTTTCTTATTGTAAGTAAGTACTTAATTTTATTTTAACCTCAGTGAAATAGTTAAAGATGAGTGCATTTCCCCCGTGCTTCAAATTTTCTTTTTCCCACACAACACTTAATATACAACCTATTCAGCACAAAACCAACCTGCAGTTAAAATTTCATCAATTTTCATTAATAAACAAAGCAGTTACATTTTAATTGCAAATTAAATTTTATTCCAACACGTAATCTATCTTTCAATGGACGATAGGAGTTTCCATAGGAACAAAATACATTTGAAGGAATTAAAAAAATACTTTTTCTTTTTACTTCCATTACCCGACTACCGTGGTATATATAGGTTTTGGGGACCTAAAAAATATTTATTTTTCTTTTTACTTCCATTAAACGACTACCGTAGATAATGGAATTAGAGATACCGTAGATAATGGAATTAGAGATTTCACGTGATTTACATGTTTTAGTATGTCCTGATTAGGTTTTCTTTTGCATCTCAGCTACTAATTAAAATAATTTCATAAGTAACACATTATTTGAAAACTTTGTTGATTTGGAATTAAACAGTAGATTACAGAATTTTCTACCGCCAGATATTTTAAAATTTCAATATTTCAAATTCTAATTAAATTATTTTTAATACATCATTCGAAAGATATTTTAAAGTACTTTTATATTATCGAAAGTGGGATTCGAGATTTCACGTAACACATCATTAGAAAGCTTTTTTGATTTGGAATCGAACAGTGGATTACAGAAATATCTACCGCCAGATGGAGCTGTAATATTTTAATATTTCAATTTCTAATTATGATTAAATTATTTCTAACACATCATTCGAAAGATATTTTAAAGTTCTTTTAAATTATCGAAAGTTTTCACCAGATTTACACGTTTTGAGGTATCCTGAATCAGTTTTCTTTTGTATCTCAGCTACTAATTAAAATAATTTCATAAGAAATACATCATTTGAAAGCTTTGTTTAGTTGATACACATGTTAAAGTACTTTTACATTATCGAAAATGGAATTCGAGATTTCACCCGATTTACACGTTTTCAGGTGTCCTGATTAGGTTTTCTTTTGTATCTCAGCTACTTATTAAAATAATTTCATAAGTAATACATCATTTGAAAGCTTTGTTGATTTGGAATTGAACAATATATTACAGAAATCTCTACCGCCAGATGGCGCTGTAATATTTTAAAATTTCAATATTTCAAATTCTAATGAGCGAGGAAGGTGTTGCAAGTTCTAAAACGGGGATAAGGCGCTGCAGGCGCCACCGAGCGGGACTTAGCTAAAGTCAGAAAATTGAAAGATCATAACATGGTGAGCGAACAGGCTGTTTCAGATATTGAAAAGGGAAGAGGGCGCCGAAGGCGCTACCGCACGGGAATTTACTGCGCTTTCAATAAGCTATTTTCACGATATATCAATAAGCTGTTATTAGACCTGAAACGGGAAAAAGGCGCCGGAGGCGCCACCGAGCGGGAGTTTCGTAAAGTCGGATTTTTCAGGGATCGTGAACCAGCTGGTCGCCGAAGGCGGCTAGTTTAACAATAACTTACGAAATTTTTATATTTGATAATTCATGGTCCTTAATATGCATGCCAGTGTTCTAAATAATATTTCAAAAGTAGTCTGACATCTTTACGATAAAAATAGCTCTGAAAATTGACGTTTATGTGAAATTTTGCCTTATACTGCCATGTTAAGAAATTCGTAAATTTCCAATAACTTGCGAAATTTTCAAAGTAGCCTATTTATAGTTACTGATGTTCATTCCGGGATCAAAACTGATATTTTAAAACTGGTCCGACATTTTTACAGTAAAAAGTTTCCATTTAATGCACGTTTAAGTGAAATTTTGTCCTATTCTCCCATGTTAAGAAAATCGTAAATTTCTCAAAACTTACGAAGTTTTTTAATTCGAATGTTGCAAATGAATAGGGTTCTTGCCAGTATCGAAAGTAATATTTTAAAACTGATCTGACCTCTCTGCGATCATTTGTTCGTGAGATATCGTGTTAACAGACTAACAAACTAACGGACTAACACACTAACGGACTGACACACTGACCCACTAACAGACACCCTACAGAGAGACACCATACAAATTTTGTCATTTTCGGATTCCTCACACCTGAAAACGTATAAAAAACTCAAAAAATCGAGGTCGAAATTTTTCACGATTACCTAAGTTCCCCATACCTATAGTATGATGGGGAACTAAAAATTCGATTCTAGCATATTGCTGAAGCATATTAAAACGAAAAATCAGGAAGTTGAGATGTATGGGAATAATATTTTGTGACAAGCAATAAAAGGTATTATGGATAACCAAAAAAAAAAAAAAAAAAAAAAAACTAGTTGGCATAGGTGGACTCTGCTCAGTTCCCCATCATATTTATGTTCTCAGAAATTTCTAGTGCGAGACATATTATAATCATGTTAAAAGAAATGAATTTGACCAAAGCTTGATATAGTGACAGAATGAAATCCCCGCCTAATAGGCTATCCACCGTTAACTTCGATATATATATATTTTATTCTAATCTATTAATTTATTTTATCAGGGTCAATTCCGTTGTTTAGTTTTCATGCTTCTATTTCCAATGCAATAATCCTCAAAATTCACATTTATATGAAAAATTTACAATTTCGCTATGTTGATAAAATCGTAAATTACGAATGATTTACGAAATTTTCCTATTAGAATATTTGTATTCAATCATGTTCAAACAAATATCATAAATGTTATTTTGAAGTTGTCTAATGTATTTATGATCCTCAAAACGGAAATTTATGCTCAATTTTGCCTTATTCTAACATGTTAAGTAAATCGTAAATTCCAAATAACTTACGAATTTTTTAAATTGGAAAAATCATAGTCTATGATATTCATGCCAGTATCCTATATAATATTTCGAAAGTGGTTTGACATTTTTACGATGAAAATATCCCTCAAGATTGACGTTTATGTGAAATTTGGCTCTATGCTGCCATGTTAAGAAATTCGTAATTTTCCAATAACTTACAAAATTTTAATATTGGAAAATACATAGTCATTAATATTCATGCCAGTGTTCTAAATAATATTTCAAAAGTAGTCTGACATCTTTACGATGAAAATATCTCTCAAAATTGACGTTTATGTGAAATTTTGCCCTATACTGCCATGTTAAGAAATTCGTAAATGTCCAATAACTTGCGAATTTTTCAAAGTAGCACATTTATAGTTACTAATGTTCATTCCGGCATCAAACCTGATTTTTTAAAACTGGTCTGACATTTTTACAGTAAAAAGTTTCCATTTAATGCACGTTTAAGTGAATTTTTGTCCTACTCTCCCATGTTAAGAAAATCGTAAATTTCTCATAACTTACGAAGTTTTTTAATTCGAATGTTGCAAAAGAATATTGTTCTTGCCAGTATCGAAAGTAATATTTTAAAACTGATCTGACCTCTCTGCGATCATTTGTTCGTGAGATATCGTGTTAATAGACTAACAAACTAACGGACTAAAACACTGACACACTAACAGACACCCTACAGACAGACACCATACAAATTTTGTCATTTTCGGATTCCTCACACCTGAAAACGTGTAAAAAAGTAAAAAAACCGAGGTCGAAAATTTTCACGATTACCTAAGTTCCCCATACCTATAGTATGATGGGGAACTAAAAAGTATTATTTAAAATGTACTATATCGTTTAAAAGTGACTAATCTGTTGCATGTGTTAGAATTTTGCGGAAATTGCATGCTAACCCTTTATAATGCATTAAAGTAAAAATCTTACAGAGGGTCCGTGCCCTTAGCGGAAAGCTATAAACCCGTGTCCTTAGCGGAAATGTTATCCCCCTCGGTGGCGTGCTTTTAGCATGCGTGCCTTTAGCGGAAATATATAATAAATTTAAAAATAAAATAATAAATAAAATAAGAAACTCTTCAATTTTTCTCCACACTTTATCCACATTTAGCACTTATATTTTGCTTCAGATGTAATCCATCGCAAAACTAAGTGTACTGTAGAATATCCGTTATTTGAGGAAACGGTGACCTGTAACCATATAAAGTTTAATGAATCACAGTACTCCATACGTAAACGAACATTATTGTCATTTTATGATTTTATTTAAGTTTTTGAAAATATAATTAAGCATTACACCTACTAAAACTAAAACAAAAACGAAAAATCATGAAGTACACATTAACAACTGTACGTACACATTGTATCTTATCTTATAACTTTCTATGTTCTTTGTCTATATTATCACACAATGGACAGGCAGAAAGACAGACATATAGACTAATTGAATTAATAATCACTCTTAAACATTATTGGAAAGTGTTAAAAAGGCTTAACACAAACAGAAATGCTGCTCTTAATTTCCAATTTGCACCCCTTAATGGATCGAAACATTTTTACGTAGCCCTGTAAATTTGGAGGTTAAGCGTATTATAGTTTATACAAAAACATTTTCTTAGCATATAAACAATAAATACAAATTTCTTTAGGATTTTTTTATGAAGTTATTTAAATGTGATTTATAGCATTGTCTCCCCTAGCGCGCAATGCATTGGTATTTTTTGGATGTCCATGTACACAAACCAGTGGCATAAGTTCTATTAGAGTCATTTTAAGTAGGGAATATTCAATAATGAATTTGAATAACACATATCATTAAAAAAAAAAAACAAAAAAAAAAAAACTAGTATGTTGTGCCACCACAAGACTTTCTTCTATATTTTCCTATACAAATTAACTACGTGGAAATAATTAATTTTCATCTTAGAGAAATCTAACACTAAATATCCAAAGAAAGACAGTTTTATTGTCTATAAATGATATCTTAAAAAGGGCATTTTTATAATAGTTTATCCCACATATCAAGTTACGTACCAAGTATGCTATAGAAATTGAGATATAGCTTTCCCGTTATCGAGAAAATTTGCAGTATAGAAGCGCCACCTATTGTCCGATAAGCATCCAAATTGAATCAGCATAATATCTCATAATGGCCTCCACATATGTCACATTTTGTTTGATTATACGCAATAGAACCTGAGATATAGCCTTCCATTAAATTGAGGAAACAACTGTACAGCAGCGTCAGCTGTGGAGCGGTTGACACCAAAAGTTGACAGACACTTATTTAGGTTAAGGTGCACCAACATATAAATTTATATGCAATTCTGTGCAGTAGTTACTGCTATATAGCTTTCCTTTAAATTCCAGAAATCGCTGTATAGCAGCGCCACCTCTCTGTTCATAAGCATTCAAATTGATTCAGCAAAATGTCTCATAATGGCCTTCTCTTATATCTTTGAATGATTATACGCAACACAACCTGAGATATATCTTCCCCTTAAATTGGGGAAATCGCTGTATAGCAGCGCCACCTCTTGAGCGTTTGGCACCAAAAGTTGATAGGCACTCATTTCGCTCAAGGTGTATCTACATGTAAATTTATATGCAATTCTGAGCAGTAGTTATAGTTGCCACAAAACTTTTGTCACACACACAGACAGATAGACGGGCAGACAGACATTTTCTAAAAATAGTCAAATCGTGTTCTAGATCTCTCAAAACCTGTAAATCCGTCGAAAACCGGAAGTAGGAAATTATTACGAATCCAATAATTTCTTCTATTGAATTTAGAAGAAAGTAAAAATAAAAATTCTTAAAATATTTACGGACGCTGGAGGCGGACAAACGAACAGTAGACAAATACACTAATTCAAATCATATTCACATTTTAAAAAATGGTAGAATAAACGCTTAATGTAAAGGAAAATGCAATTCAGCAAATTTCCAATAATAACCCTCAGTGTAACTGAATATTTTTGTGTGACTCTGTAAATCTAATGCTAATCATACTACATTCTACAGAAAGCATTCTTTTGTGCATTTGAATAGCATATTTCAATTTCATTAAGATTTGTGCAAAGTTATTAAAATTTGGTTTATAGAAATACCTCTAATAGGACGAAATGCTTTGGAATACTTTCGGCTATCCCTGTACATAAACCAATAACAATATTTACTCCATTTTCCATAGAGAACACTCGATAATGAACATATATCAGTTCACCTTCTTATTTCCGCTAAGGGCACGGCTTCTTTTATTCCTCCCTCTTCCCTTTCAGCCCATTCCGCTAAGGGCACGTTCCGCTAAGGGCACGGTCGCTAAGGGCACGTCACCCTTACGGGGGTCTGTTTTTTTTTTTTTGAGATATAAAGGTTTATGTGAAATCACGTGCTGTGCATGTAAAATCACGTTTTGGTCCCCCCCTCCCCCCTTGAGGCTCGAATTTCGAAATTAGTTCGTTTTTAGGTATATTTGTGTTAGCTATATTTAAGAGCAAAAATTTCACGTATATCTGTTTTTTTTTTTTTTTTTTTTTTTTTTGTTTGTTTCAGATATATCTTATACTGTTAAGTGAGCAATATTTGTATATATATTTCACTGTTGTCGAAAATGGTAGCTCGGACAGTCACGAGATTTTACACAAAGGTACCCCCCGAAGGATCATTGTGCACATCGCAGTCAGAATATCGAATTTCTGTTTAGTTTTCTTTTAATTAATAAAAATATGAAAATAATAAGCTAATAATAGCAAAAAATTAGCCATTTAAATTTAATCCATAGTTTAATTGTTGCCAAAAAAAAAAAAAAAAAAAAAAAAAAAAAAAAAAAAAACGAGTTTATTTTTTTCTCCAACAGGAAAATATATACATTTATCTAAACACGAACAATACTACACACTACTGATCGCAGAGCTTCCAAATTTGGCATATAGGTACCTGGGACCCTGCAGGTGTGCACCTCATCGAGATTTTTTCGAATTTCGAATCTGAATTTTTTAAATTAATGTTTTTTCGATTTTAAACATTGGCTTTTTTGTTTCATTTTTCATGAATTTATTCTGCGATTGTAATCGTCTGCGTATCTTAGCAACATCTATGTTATGCAATTTATTTTTATTTAATACATTCATTTGAAGATGAATCTTTTTTCTCTTTTTAATTTATTATATTTATTGAAAATAAAATGGTAATCCAGTAGAAAAAATTAAGTATATTTAATTTAAAATTTAAAAACGTATTTATAACAGTTATGTTTATGTATAATTTTTGTAGTACAACAACAATTATTTTTCATTTGTTAATTTAATTTCTTTAAAAGTTTTTTTTTTCTAATTTATAGTATTTGTCAGGAAATAATGTTAGTATATAGTAGAAAGGATTAAACTGATTGAAATTTATTTGTTTTTTATGCATTTAATTCCTTCTAAAAGAAAATCTACTTTTTATTTTATTTCATTATATTGGTCGGAATCAAATTGTAATACAGTGTAAATAGCATGAGCAATAAAATACTTGGTTCAAAAACTAAAATATTTAATAGACGCTGAGATACAGTTATCTTTAAAATCGTAGTTCTTAAATAATGGCAGACCCACCTATCGTCAATAAATACCCACATTCAAATACATAGGAAAGAGATTTCTGCAGGCAGTGGGAACCTGCTCCCGATACAGTGCGGGCAGAGAAAGAGCTGCCGTAGACCGCGAGTGCCCGATGCGAGGTCTAGAGCGATTCCAATGTAATTATTTTAGTTTTTATTTATAATGTGATGTGAAAAATAAATAATGATCCAATTCTTTTGGAGATTCGTTTAAATATAGTGGCCAGCGAAGCGGGCGTAGCCTGCTAGTATAGGATTATGTGAAATCACGTTTTGCCCTCTTCAACCCACGTTGGGGGCCATATTTCCAATATTCTAGAAATTGATTTTTAGATATTTGTGTTAGCTACTTTTTAATAATGATGTCATAAAAGTTAGCTCGCCAATCGCTAAGCGCGAAACTTTTGTTTACTTCTCTATCAGCTAATATCAGCCATTTAAATCGGTAAATACCCGCAACCGTTGCCACTCGTGCATAAGATCCATTGAGTAAGTGTTAATAAATACAATTTTGTTGACCAATTTTATTTAAAAGAAACGAAAACAATTGAAATCTAAAACACATACACACACAAATAAGTAAATAAATAATAAATGAAATGAAATGATATAAAACGGCTCGAAATAAAAACGTTTATCCTCCACATACACGTGCCTATACTAAAAGGTTAAAGCACAATAATACATTGAATCTATTATACTACTAAAAAATAAAAATAAAGTAACCTTTGTTAAGGAACGCTGACGACTAAAACGAATGAACACGAAATAAAATTTAAGAAAGCAATACAGATAAATAAATGGTGTCATAACATTCAACTGAAAAAATTTTACGTTAAAAATGCAAGAATATAGAAAATAATAATAATAATATACTAGTAACTGTTGCTGAGAAAGAAACGCAGTTTCATTTTTCAAAACGACAAATCTTTCTTTCTCTCCCTCTTTTATTACCATGTTTTTATTAACTTCTATTCTTGTTTGTCCGGTACAAATCTTGCAATCGATTTTTAACTAGCTTCCCTACTAGCTAGACATTTGAAACTTTCAGAACAGCTCAGAACCCGATGACAACACAATACTTCGAAGCCCGTTTTTTGAAATTTTGATCAGTTTTCTTTTAATTAATTAAAATATGAAAATAATAACCTTCCAATAGCTTAAGAAATAGCCATTAAAACATTAGCTATAATTTAATGGTTGCCAAAAAAAATTGACGAGTTCGTTTTCTTTCGACATAAAAATAAATACATTTAATTAAACGTGAACGTTAAAAAATTGTAAAAAGTTAAATGATGCATCTTACAAAAATGGACGTCAATATCACTTTAAATGTTTTATACGCATTGATAAAGTGCTAATGTAGTTCTATAGCTATGATTCAACAGAAAATTTAAAAACATGGTATATAAACAGTTTTTTATCTTATAATTTATTTGTTCGTCAGGGTCGAGTTTAATTATATTGAAATGAAACAATGGCTGCGTGTTTTTGAAAAATGTGGGGTTTATTATCGAAGTTTTTATTCTTTCTTATTCAGATACAGCTTTTTGGGGCCTTTTACGGCACTCAGTACAACTAGTTTTTTAAAGATAAAATTGTCGCTAGCATACTTTTTTTTTTTTTTTCATGGCGCAGCACTTACCACTTGAGCATTGGCCGGGAAGCATATATACAATCTTTACCCGAATTTGGTCACGGGCGAATTTCAGTACTCCTGATTCGCTGTTTTCTTTACAGTCGGCTCTGACGTCATGCTTTACATACAAAGAAACATTCTGTAGTTACTATTTTCCCCCTTATCTTTCGGTAAAATATCTTTCTTTTCAAAAACAAATCTGCTATCTCCACTTTCTAGTATAAAGTTAAATCTACTTCAGGAAATACTATTACTAAGAGTAACAATTAAAAATTTAGAAGATTGTTACAGATAGATGAATTAAACGAAAATAATTTGCAAAGAGATTCTATGTTTATGTGATATTTTTCTAAACTTATTATTTTTTTTACTTGTTAAATAAATATACACCACATTACTCGAGTTTAAATATCCAAGTAATTTTTATTTTTAATGTGTTTTAAATTGTGTACTAGACATAATTACCTAATTATTTAAAAGCATTTAAAAATGTGTAGTGGCGCCATCTGTTGCTTTATAGAATATTTATTTTATATTTTCATTTTAAATTATATTTCCTTCTGTTAATTTAATTAGGCATAAATTTGTGCATATTTTTTTATTTTTTAAATAAGAATCTTTAAAAGCTTAAAAATATTATGAATAACAGTAGAATAAAAAAATTATTTTATCTGTAAGACAATTAAGTTATCTGAAAAGGTTTATTTAAAAATATATATGGTGTAATGGATATGAATGTAAGAAATGCGCTGTATCATTGTTCAAGTAATTATTTACTTAATTATAAGTTTTCTCTTGAGATGTATTTAACTACGACATATTTCATTTATTACTATATTTCTCATTATGGAGTATGGTAAAATGGTGAGAAAGCCTGTTTGCTGTTTGAAAGAAATAGTCCTCTCTTTGCCTCTCGCAGCGTTTATTTATTTTGTTTTAATTATATAAAAACTTATAACAAATACAATTCAGCATATGGTCTGACGTCAGAGCCGACTGTAAAGGAAACAACGAATCAGGAGTACTGAAATTCGCCCGTGATCAAATTCGGGTAAAGATTGTATATATGCGGACGGGAACACGTCGAATTCATAGCCATTTGTGAAAAGATACCCAATTGGCGGCCGTCACTACCCCTTACAGAAAAAAAAAAAAATTAAATAAAAAAAAAAAATAATAATAAGGTGAAACATTCTAGTCTTATTCAGAATTCGAACTCGGGCCCTGCCATGCAGGAGTCAGGTATGCTACTAACTACCACACCGTCTGGCCAGCATTGTTACCGTACTTATTTCCCTCTATTTGCATTTTGCAAATTGCAATAAATGTATTCTATGAATGAAATGCTTAAGCTGACATTTCAAACATTTCCTTCTTTTTTTTTCAGAAATTCAATCATCAGCATGGAAGGAGATCGAAATTCAACCTCGACGACTGGAGACGGGCGTTTCAGTTACATTAATTCTACTTTGGATATAGAAGTAATTATTATACATATTTTTTCATTTTTAATATTTCATGCCTTTATTATCATTACAAAAAAAAAAAAAAAAAAAAAAAAAAAAAAACAGTCTGTAGGAGTCTTAATTTACCCCAAAGCTGGTAGATGGGAGGTGCCGGGTTCGATCCCAGGTCGCGCTCATCGACCTAGCCGTTCGGAGTTTTCCATGGTTTCCTCCGAAACTCGCGTAAATATGGGCTAGGACCCCTTAGAAAGACCCCCATGGAGGGCATTCCCCCTATAGGCCTTGGACACGTACGGAGTCAATCGGCCTTAAACCCAACAACCAACCTTAATTTACCCCACAAATAAAGGACTGTAGCCAATGATAGCGCAGTTTTTCCCCACAAACAAAGGGAAACTCCGTCGGAAGACTAGAACGTGTTTCCCTTTGTTTGTGGGGAAAAGCTGCGCTATGATTGGCTACAGTCCTTTATTTGTGGGGTAAATTAAGACTCCTATAGGTTAAATTTCATCATGACGTCGAACGACAACAGAAAGTCAAGTCGTCTTTTTTTTTTTTTTTTTTTTTTTTTTTTTTTTTTTTTTAAGTTTTATAGACCCCTTTTTTTCAAGCGTGTTCTCATCAATTTTGTTGACTTCCTGCCTTTGAACGAATTGGAATGCTTGCTAAACTAGGCTCAGGCAAGGTTTGTGCCTAGATTAAAAAAAATTTTGAGGAAAGAGAACTGGCACATAATCCGTCGCTATAGATTCTTAATAAAATTCCATATTTTTCTAAGACAATGCAACATTTTTTTTTCTTTCTAAAATTATATATATATATACATTTTTTCTTTGAAATTTCCTTTTTGCCATTCTTTTCTTCTTGTTATAGCCAAATCGTGAATGTCTCTAAAGTGGGAGGTCATGTAAAGACAGAAAATAAAAGTATGTCCAACTAAATGTTATAACAATCCCAAGAACAAAATTTCTATGGAAATCACGAAAATGGACACACAATATATATTTCCATTTTCGTGTTATGTGCAGATACAACATACGTTTTATTATTTGCGATCACAATACTTTAGAAATTTCTGGATAACCTCTATATACCTAGCAGAGCCAAATCTACTTTTTTTTTTAAGTCCACAAGAGCTAATGCCTGATCACCCCATGTCAGTGATGCCAGATGGTCGAAAATTATTTCCCCTAACAGGTCTTCAAATTTCCCTAAAACAGATGGCTTTTTCCAAAAAAATACCCAACTTGATTTCTACTAAAAAGGGAAAATAAAATTTTTTTCAAAAAAAAAAAAAAAAAAAAAATCTTTTATTTATCCAGTTGATTTAAGCTCAGATTTTTCCCCAAATGAAGGCAATTTTTGAAAAAAATCTCCAAATAAAGCTATTGAAAGTCCCTAGTCGTAGGGATAAATCATTACGTTGCTAACATTGACAGAAAATTGACAACTCCCCAGATTTGTCCCCAAAAATTTTAGAATTCCCCAAAAAAGTCCCCACAAACATTTGGTCCCCAAAATTGTCTCCAGAAGCCTCAAAAATCCCCAAAATGAGGACAAAATCCCCAATCTGGCATCACTGCCTCATGTAGTGATGCTCCCCTTAAAATGAACAGTGTTTTATAAAAGACGAAAATTTCTTTTTATAATCAAATTTCCTGTCTAGCCAGATACTTCATGATATAGATCGATAGGTTCACCGCACCTCAGTGGCGGATTTAAGGGGGGGGGGGGGGGGCTAGGGGGCTGAAGCCCCCCCCCCCAAATAAAAAAAAAAAACACTGACATTCAAAATTGAATATTGCAATTGTAAATTTTTTATTGGTCTAGAATAACACTTTGAAAAATCTTAGCCCCCCCCCCCCCAAAAAAAAAAAAAAAAAAAAAAAAAGTCAAGTTCTGGATCCGCCACTGCCGCACCGGGAATGCATATAGTATTTAGAAACCACGAGTTACACGAGCGCGAGAGTACGTGGCCAGACAAATTTAGAAAAAGAAGCTGACTGCAAAAAACGTCAAGGTTGGTTGGTTGGAGGATTAAGGCCGATTGACTCCTTATGTGTCCTAGGCCTATAGGGGGAATGCCCTCCGTGGGGGTCTTTCTAAGGGGTCCCAGCCCGTATTTACGCGAGCAAAAAACGTCAAGGTGACGAGTAATAGGAAACAATGACAATTTTTTCTTTTTCAAATTTATTTTTGAAATACCTTTCACGAACACAGATTTTTAAGAAAAAAATTGAGATAACAGTCAATGCCAGTCTATTATAGACAGACTTAGTCAGACTTATTATATAAAGAAATTGAATTTTAAATTATAGTCATTTTTTTTTATTTTTTTACCTTTCACAAACGGGAATTTTTAAGTAGAGATAAGTGTTTAATATCAGGCTACTTATTACACAAATAAATTCAATTTTAAATTATAGTAAATTTTCTCCATTTATCCTTTTTTTTTTTTTTTTTGGTTGTTGTTTTCAATATGGAGGTTTTGGTAAAATATAATTATTAATTTGAAATATAATCTGGTGTGTCACTCACGCGACTTTCTCTTACCCTGAAATTTAATACTATAAATACAGATTGGCGATTAAGGGGTAAGATAATAAGGGCTGTTATGCAAACCAATGTTAAAACAATTCAAATTAGGCTTCGGAACAGCTTTACTTGACAAGTAATTCTGTGTGTGTGTGTGTGGGGGGGGGGCTACTATCTAAACCCCCCGTTTCAGTACTGTACCTACATTTATATAGAATTCGAATCTGCTATTAAATTCAAAAGTTCATTTAAAATTATTGAGACAACTTTCACAAAATACCTTGAAACTTCTCAATCTTGAACAAACACATTAACTTCAAAATACATCATTTGGATCGCCTGAAATTATTTGTTTTTAATTTATTCTAACAGACACAGACAAAGATCAAACGTTAAAAACTTGACTTCGGTATTCAGGAAGACTCAAAACGTCTAAATATACAAAAACCAAGCGATGAATATTTAGCTTAAAAAAATACATTATTTATCATATGGCTATGAAGAATTAATTTCAATTCCTGAGCAGCTTTCCCGGACATGGTAAAATATTGTAGTAATGCAATTCCACTAACAATAAAAAAGTATGTTATAGCTTAAATATTTACAGCCCTGTGTTATGTACACATCACGTGGAGGACATAAATATAATCCTGTATTAATTACACAAGGCACAACCTGAAGTGCACTTCCATCAATTTTCAAGTATTGTCGTACTACAATCTAGTTCTTTTGTGTAGCCCTGGTAAATGAACAGTGAATGATTTCTATTTAAATGTGATTTATAAAAATGTCTGTCGTAAAACGCATTGCATTGGAATTATTTTGGGTGCCCCTGTACTGTACACAAACCAGTTACACAGGACCTAATAAAGTCATTTTAAATAGGAAACATTCTATAGTGAACTTCAATAACATATATTAATTTTTAAAAATTGTGAAAATGTTTAACTACGGTGGGGGCGTGCATGCGGACAGATAGAAAAATGGGCTGTCATACAGACAGATACACAAATTGAAATCATATTCATAATTAAAATTTGATAGAAAGTGTTAAAAACGTTGAATATAAACAGAAAAATGGATTCCAGCAAATTTCAAATAGCCCTTAATTTAACTGAGTATTTTTGTGTGGCCCTGTAAATCTAATGCTGATCATACTATATTTTATAGAAAGCATTTTTTTTTGTCCATATGAATAACGTATTTTAATTTCGTTAGGATTTGTGCAAAGTAAACTTATTAAAATTTGTTTTATAGAAATACCTGTCATAGAACGCAATACACTTTGGAATACTTTCGGGTGTCCCTGTACACAAACCAATGGTGGTTATTTGCTCCATTTTCTATAGAAAACATCCGATAGTGAGCTTGAATAACATATTTCAATTTCATTAAGATTTGTATAAAGTAAAGGTATTAAAATATGGTTTATAGAAATACCTCTCATAGAGCACAATGCTTTGGAGCGCTTTTGGTGTCCCTGTATACAAACCAGTGAGGGTATTTAATCCATTTTGAATGGGGGATATCCGATAATAAACTTGAATAACATATTTCAACTTCATTAAGATTCATGTTATCTAAAAGTATTAGAATATGGTTTATAGAAGTACCTCTCATAGAAAACAATGCTTTAGAATACTTTGATAAGTCCCTGTTCACAAACCAGTCGAAGATTCACTCCATTTTCAATAGGGAGCATCCGATAGTAAATTTTGAATAACATAAATCAGTTTCAAGAAATTCCATGAATATTTACGGGAGTTAGAGCGCGGACAGACGGACAGACAAACTGAAGTCATTAACACTTTTCAACCTTGTTGGAAAGTGTTTAAAAAATTGAAAGGACAACTCATAAAATTGCTCTTTAAAATTATTACACCTAAAAGACGTGTCACGTTATGTCAATATAAGAGTTGAGTCTTTCCACTAGCAATTAGTAAGCGATTACAGTTGGTTTAATTTTAAATGACACAGAGAACCTTTTCTTTTTCGTATTGTAGGATTCGTGGAAAGGAAACATCGGTGATATCCCCTCACAGGACTCAAGCCTCGAAAAGAAGAAAATCAATCCTCTGCAGCACGTCAGAAGCAAGTTGACGAAACACAGGAAAGTCTTAAAGAAATTCATCAAGGTAAGTCATCACACGTAACATATTGAAGATCTATCTATCTATCTATCTATCTATATATATATATATATATATATATATACACATACATATTCCATTTTTCAATTTTGGTTTGTGTTACTGTTTAATCTAATTTCCTCTTTTACTTTGTTTTGTTGCCAAGATAGAGACTTGAGTTGTATATTGCTTAAATTAGCTATACAGCTTTCCGAAATCTTGCATGATGTTGACAGAGATGCAAGTTTCCTGATGTGTGAATATTTCTGGTTTTCAGCATTTAAAATTCTATTTTCATCTCATGAATTCTCTTTTCTTTTAACAGATCCTATTGGATAATTTATCTCTTTCCATTTCTATTAATTGATGAATGTTTCTATTGGATTAATGGATTATGCAAATTATCTCATCGTTAGGCTTATGTGTTATGTTTGTGTCATTTCTCTTCTGCGTAAGTATTTTAACATGTTTTTACTACTCAGTGTACTTAAATTAAATTATCATCGTGACAATAATTTTATTCGATATACATCTCATTTAAAATTTCATATGTTGGTATTTTCATCTATCTTTCATTTGCTGAGTGTTGCAAAGGAATTAAATTATTCAAATTATATATATATATATATATATGTGTGTGTGTGTGTGTGTGTGTGTGTGTGTAATTTAAATAAATATGTATTGACGCTTAAACACACATATAGCACACACACACACACAAAAAAAAAATCTGATGTGGCACCACATGACTTCCTTATACACTTTTAGAAATATACATAATGTTAACAAACATTGACATTGGATCCGAAACAGTTGGCTAAAAATATTTTAAAAAATGAATTATCACCGTTTTCTGAGCTTTTCTGAAAGTTATTTAAAAACCGATTGCAAGATTTGTACTGGTAACGCTGACGAAGGCAGCAGGGACCCGAAACAGTTGGCTAAAGGTATTAAAAAGATGCATTTTCACCGTGTTCTGAACTATTCTGAAAGTTTCAAATGTCTAGCTAGTCGGGAAGTTAGTTAAATAATTTTTCTGTTGACAGGGCCGAAACTAGGATTTTTTTCACCCGGGGCAAGGAGGGATTTTGGCGCCCCCCACCCCCCACCCACCTCCAACCAGAAATTAAAATTTCAAAGGAAATTTTACAAAGTTTTTATGGCCATTTTATTTTTAACTGCATTCATAGGAAGTAAATATTGAATTTAATTCAAATTTTTGATAACTTTACAGATTTTTAAATGTATTATGATTATATTTAACGGATGTGTGTGTGTGTGTCTGTATGGGACACAAATACTGTGGCTAATTTATGAACTGCATGTTCGGAATTCCCTAAAACCTAGTGTGCAGTTGAATTCTGACATAAACTGGTGATGTCTAGTTTTTGATACATATCGCTCGACTTGCAGCACTTTTATGCCACGTTTTCTTATAGCTATATCTCAGCATCTCCAGGACGGAATTTAACAAACTTTATACATTATATGCTTGTTATGAAAAACAGAGTTTACAATACAAAACAAAATCGCAACATGCGTTTCGTGTCGAAAAACTTAGCATGACACTTCGCCAGGCGTAAAAATGTACAAGCACAAGTAGAGCTACAACCAGCCGATTTTTATTTTAACGTATATGTTTTATATCTTTATAACATTTCTTGAAAAAAAAAAAAAAAAGATTGAAGTTGTGAATCAAAGCATTATTTTAGGGGGGGGGGGGAAGAAGAAAAGCGTATTATAGAGAAAGATTTAAATTAAGCTACATTTATTATTTTTATTTATTTATTTATTTTTACTGGTTTAATAATAGTTTCTTATTATTTTTTTTCCCTCTCTCTTAAATTAATGGTATTTATAAATGACAATTCTAAAACAAGTGAATCTAAATTTCATATTCAATTACTTTTAAAACTGAAAATATCATCCTTTTGAGAGAATTTAAAATGATATTTTGAATATTATAGTCGTTACATGAACTATACTGCAGAGAAATAAACAGACAAATATTTAAGTTTTTAATGTAATGAAGATGCATAAATTAATATAAATGAACAAGTATCTAAAAGCTACTCATATCCATCATGTGCGAACTAACCGTTAGCTGTCTAAATACACTACGCTGAAAAAAAAAAAAAAAATCCTGTCCTAATACCATTCTTGCTGATTCTCATGTAAAATGATCTTCTGAATCCGAATATGACCCACCCCCATTTTGCCCAATCACCCACCGTTTTCTCGGGACGACACCCTTTTTGTTACTGTTTGGTAGTTTTATGGCCATAAATTTGATTTGGAGAATTGAAAAGAATTATCTTAATTCTTTGAAATAAAATATATATAATTTATAATAAATAATAGTAATAATTGATTAATAAAATATAAAAAATGTAATTTGTAATTTCAGTGGCAAATCCCCCTCCTCCCCCTAAATTTTCCCCTTGCTGCAAATGTTCATGTTTCAGAATTTTTCATTTCTGTAGCCCCTCAAAAGACATTTAACAGTTAAAACAATCCCTTCACCCCTATTCAAATCAAATTTATAGCCATAAAAATACCGGAAAATGATAAAAAATAGGGGAGCGTGCCCAAATAATGGTGGGTGATAGGGCAAAATGGACGTCATAATCGTATTCAGAGGTTATTAAGAATTTGCAAAAATGGTGTTGGGGCCGATTTTCATGCAGAGCAGTGCCATTTGTAGATGATCTTTTTTTTAAAATCATTTTCAGGAAATAAAATAGAAAGGCAGGTTCTAGTCTATGAATATTCTCGGAACCAATCCAAGAAGACTATTATTAGAACCACTAACTTCATGGTAATAGGATTATATACACCACAAAATAAGAATATCGTTTGTTCAGAAATAATATTCTACAGCTTTTTACAGAATCTCTCACAGGCAAATGCATAGCTTAGAGTTCAACAGAAATCGCTTCTGTGCAAATAGCCTACTTTTGCACTCTTTGACAAACAATTAGCTGCGAGAAACAATGTATAATATATAGAAAAAATTAACTCCGATAAAACTGAGAAAGGGCTTGCTGCCAATCCTGAATTATTTTCTGCCAAATTTGATCGCTAATCTCGTGATGCCACTAAATTCATCACCATTGTAGATGACAACTTGTCGCAGAGTGAATACTTTGGCGACAAAGTTGGCAACCTAGCATTAATTTTGGTGAGAAATAGTGCCTTAATATTGCCGAAATTTGGAAGCTGGGATGATCTACTATTTTCTTGCACAGAACTAACTTCATCAAAAGTTCTACAAATCACTAATGAGAATATAAAAAGGAAAGAGTCGTTACTATAATTATTGTTGACAAGAGCCTGTATATTTCTTTACGTATTACTTTATACACGGTATTACAGTTAAAAGGGAAATAGATGGCAAATTTCTTCACTTCCACGGAAATGGGCATTAGCGGCAAATTTTGCGACTTGGCGAAAGATTTGGCAATTTGGCACCCAATTTTGGCGAAAAGTTGTAATTTAGGGTAGCTAAAGTTTAGAATATCTAACTTCAATAGAAACCGACTTGCAAAATTTTCCAGGTTAATTCATTAGTTTCTAGAGTAGAACTATCTCGAAAATTCTATAAATCACTAGCAAGACTGGATGAGTTCAGTTTCTGTTTGGAACCTACAAGTCTTTACGAATTACTTTCTACGTGCAAGAATGTCAACAAATTTTGTAACTATCAATATTCACGCTAATATTAATTTCTGTTAAAATCTGTATGACGGAAAGTTATATATTGCAAAAAAAAATTGTATTTTCGGTCATCATGGATATAATATTCGTGGATATTCCAAAAGGGAAAGGCGCACAGAAACAATAAAATGAGAGATGCACAACATGTGAAACTGCAACGTTCTACGTCTACTTGTTTTTGAGTTATACGAGATACACACACGTACGCACACACAGACGTCACAAAAATCGCATAAATTCGTAGATATCACAAAAGTGGGAGTTCATGTCAAGACCAAAATTGGTAAATAACAATTCCAAATATAAATTTGCAACTCTCTATGACTATTCGTTTATGAGCTATGCGATACGCAACATCCATTTCGTAAATTGGTTTCACAATACTTCCTTATGCTTTGAATAAGGAAGTAAAAAGTATAGTAAAAGTACAAACATTTTATTTCATTGTAATATTTATAATTATACATGTTAGGCGGTAGTGGTGGCTTTAGTTGTCATAGTACTTTGATAGGGACTTGAAGAGCCTTGTGAATGATAGCTCCTAACTTAATTATTAACTAGTTACTTTGCATTCTTTTTGCTCTTTTATTTTTAGTGCACTGGATTGTTTTATAACATTATGGCCTTATTTTGATATACTTAATTTAATACTTTAATAGTCACGACGGCGCCCTTAGAAAAAAAAAAAATTTTTTTCATTCTTTATGAATCATAATTTCTAAAGAGCCTTCTGAAGTTTAATCAAATATACTACGTATTTTCCAACCATTTACTTTTTAAAAACCTTGGCTGAAATTCAGGGACCACTTGTAAATTACTCTTCTTCGATTGCGAGAATATTTTACCACACTTACTAACCTTAAAAGAATATTGTTAGTCTTGGAGAACACTCTATCCACCATGCTTTTCCTTGTAAATGAATTCTGTTTTCTATTAATCTTCTTTCTACTTTTTTTTTCTTTGTTCAAATTGCCCTGAGTAAAAGAATTTGACTTTTTTATTCTTTTTCTTTCTTTCTTTTCTTTCCTTCTTGCTTTTTTTTTTTTTTTTTTTAAACTTTGAAATTTTTTTTTTTTTTTTTGTTGAAATGTGTAAACAAAGCAACAAACCAGCCTTTTTCGGCGCCCTTCTCCATCTGGCGCCCGGGGCAAATGCCCCGCTCGCTCCCCTCTAGTTTCGGCCCTGTCTGTTGAACAATATAAACGCTGCCAAAGGCAGCAGTGACCCGAAACAGTTGGCTAAAATTATTTGAAAAACGCATTGTCCCCGTGTTTTGAGCTTTTCCTGAAGTTTTAAATGTCTAGCTAGTCAGGAAGTTAGTTAAAACTCGATTGCAAGATTTGTACTGGTAACGCTGCCGAAGGCAGCAGGGACCCTAAACAGTTGGCTAAAAGTATTAAAATTATGCATTTTCACCGTAATCTGATCTAGTCTGAAAGTTTCAAATGTCTAGCTAGTCGGGAAGTTAGTTAAATAAATTTTCTGTTCAATCACATAAACGCCGCTGAAGGCAGCAGGTATCGGAAACAGTTGGCTAAAAATATTTTAAAAAATGCATTGTCAACGTGTTCTGAAAGTTTCAAATGTCTAGCTAGTCGGGAAGTCAGTTAAAATGCAAGATTTGTCCAAACCGTTTTTGAGTTATCACCGTTTTTTGATACATTATGGCCAAAACCCATGTATTTTTTGTCATTATGAACCTAATTTTCTAAATATCTCCAAAACGGAAAATCATACAAAGTCCAAAAAGGGAGGTGCACAACTAGATGTTATAACACACCACTGTACCAATTCGCAACTTTCTACGTCCAACCGTTTTTGAGTTATGCGACATACGGACACACACACAGACACACATACATACAGACGTCACGAAAAATCGTGTAAAATCCTTTATATCTCTAAAACGAGAGTTCGTGTTAAGACGACACTTGCAGGTGTACAACTAGACATCATGACAGTCACACGTATAAATTGGCAACATTCAGCGATCATTCGTTTTCGAGCAATGTGAAATACAAAATCCATTTCGCAAATCGGGATTACTATACTTCCTTATACTTTGTATAAGGAAGTAAAAAAAATATATATATCATTTTAAACTTCACATTTCATCACTATGTGGCCAGGGTGGTTCACTTCTGAACAACCTGTGAAAACAGAGATGTTTTCTAAAAAATACTCATTTCTAAAAAACATTTTTAATAAAGCCTGCTGGTTTATTTCCGGCACTGAAATCTAAATGGCTTATCAAAACACAAAGGATTTTTTTTTTTTCTTTTTTATGATTTTCAGCTGGAATGGCTGAATTAACAAAGAGGATCATTTTTCATGTCTGGTTGGCTTTTACATTCATTTATAGCCGATATAGTTTAACGGAACACCCCCCCCCCACACAAAAAAAAAAAAAAAAAAAAGTATTTTTCAAAGCCTGAATGGCTTTTACCATGAAGGCGTTTACATCCATTTACCGCTGGAATACCTGAAGTAAACATAAAATCATTTTTTCCAGACTCTGACGGGAGTCCACTGCTTATCACACTCCATCGCTCTCTGGTTTTTGTCTAATAATATAACTGAAACATTGAAACATGCCATCAAAACTTAGAAATCAAAAGTGATAAAGCTATTCCCATTTGGTTTCCATTTTTGAAGATTTCATTCTTCCCTATTTCTCAGGTGTTCATTTTCGTCCTATATAATATCTACTTGGGATTTGCCGTTCAAACCACCTGGGTGAAGACGAAAACCTGGTGCGAAGGGATCAAGTTCTTGACAGTCCTCACTGTTATCGCATACACCTTCATCGTTTATAACTATCTCTTAAAGCCGTATCTGCTGCGGCCCTGTCTGAAGCCCGTTGCCGAATGCATGCAAAGAATGGCTGACCGCAAGTACATCTCCAGGTACGTAAAATTGTAAAACCTTAGTAAAATGTATATGAAAAAAATAGAATTAGCTTTTATATTAAAAGGACATTTTTAATTAACTGATGTCTTTACTCTTGCCATGCAAAATGTTTCGGGGGTGAATCATGATCCCATTTATAAGGAAAGGGCACGTGACGTCACTCGCAGTCAAGTTATGGGTAAAGTGGCATAACATTGGCATTTCCACCAATACAGATTGGTCTTTTGCCACTCGAGAGTGGCAAAGATTGATTGACGGAGCATTTGTTTGTAAACATGCCCTTTCCTTATAGTAATAATTAGAACTCCTACATAGATAGGCAGACGCATCCGCCATTTTCTAGCTCACAAGACCGGCTGACGATTTATTATTGGTGGTTTTTCGGCAATAAATTGAAGGAATAACTCCAGAAAAGAGCATCGCCTGTTTATACAGTCGGTGTAAAAGTGTCCGAACACTAGCAAAAATTCCTATGTAAAAAAAAGTATACTTCATAAGGTTTTGTTAAATAAATCCTTGTCGAATCCTGTTCTTAGTCAGTGTAAGAACACGATTCGATAAGGATTTATTTAACAAAACCGTATGAAGTGTACTTTTTTTACATAGGAATTTTCGCCAGTGTTCGAACACTTTTGTTACCGACTGTATTTTCTTCTAATCCAGGAAGAAGGAAAAATCGGATTATAAATTGCAGATGTAACTCGTGGATACCCGGAGCAGCAGCACAATTTTGTAGCGTAAGATTTCCGTTATTTTTAAAGTTGTTTTACAAATTTAATATGAATGTACTGTTTTTTTAAGTTATTACTTTAAATTCTTTTAAAATTAACTTTAATATTACATTTCTTTTAACGTGAAGGGTTGCAGTTTTAAAAATGTTGGCGACGTTCTTAAAATTGCCAACTTGTTTGTTTCGTGATGAGAAGTTCTAGCTCACTTGATCTGTATAGAAGTTTAAAGGCGATAACAACGCTAATCAGGTAACCTAGCTTTTCCAACCGCCAACACTTTCCCGGACGGGCTAGAAAATGGCGGACGCCTCTTATCATATAGGATAGGTCTTAGTAATAATGAGACTGGTCAACCGGAAACTTAGGTATTTTGCTCGTATCTCAAAAATCAGGGCTCAAAATTATTTGATGTTTAGTCTGAAGCAATAATATAAGCTTTTGTTTTCGTTTTCGAAAAAGAAAAACGCTATTTTGAAATTGTATGCTGTACTTGTCACACATAAGATAATTTCAGCTTTTCTGAATTTACGCTAATTAAAAGTCTTGATGTGTAAGCATAAAATGCAGTTGTGTACAGCATACGCATATCTCATTATTTTGCGGCCTACCAGTTGCCGAAATGCTGGCTATCAAATCAGACTAGCACTAGTAGACGGGCGGGGATCGACGGGCTTCGAATCCAGGTTGTGCTCCTCATACTAGACTTGATATAATTCAGTGTTTATCTATAGCATATATACAAATCTAATTATATAAAAAATTATATCTCATATAGAGATATCATAACCACACGCGTCTATGTAGAAAAACCACAATTTTTATTAAAAAATCTACAAAACTATACATTTAATTAAAATCATTAAAATTACATCGTGTCAAGGCCTTTCGCCCTGAACATCGAGGCATCATCAGGACAGAGCCATTTTAACTAGAAGTACAGTAATATTGGATTTATATATACAAAAGAACCATATTACGGTTACAGTTATTATACATGAAACAGTTGAACACAGATCAATCACAAATGAATAATATGTTGTTGTGTGTTAATGTTTCATGTATAATAACTGTAACCGTAATATGGTTCTTTTGTATATATAAATCCAATATTACTGTACTTCTAGTTAAAATGGCTCTGTCCTGATGATGCCCTGATGTTCAGGGCGAAAGGCCTTGACACGATGTAATTTTAATGATTTTAATGTATCGTTTTATACGCGTTTTAAAGTGGATTTATATATATATATATATATATATATATATATATATATATAATCTAATTATAATCTGTCTATAACTCAATGCTTTTGTGTGTGGTGCAAAAGTAACTTTTTTAAGCATCCATTATAAAATGTTAATATTTTTTTAATATGAATATTTTACACAGGATTGCGTGGTGTATCGTCCTGTCGTGCATCATAGCGTTTTTGGTGTGGGATACTTGGGATAGTCCGCGCAGACTGATCCCTGCTGGTGGACTTCTCGTTTTTATCTGCCTGGGATACCTCTTCTCCAAGCATCGGTCGAAGGTGAGTGGAAACTATTTATTACCTGTGTGCTTTTGCCGGTGGGGGAAAAATATAAATTAGGGTACTTCCTAATAGTTCTTAGCGTTTAATAAGAACTATTAGAAAGTTTTCCAATCGAAATTCTTCACATTTAGTTAATAAAAAAATGTTATCAAATAGTAAATTAGGCTTAATTTCTTTAATCCAGGTAGTTAGATGATAAAGAAAACGAAACGATGTTAAGGAATAATTTAAAGCGAGTACAAGTTAAGCGGCACAATGTAATCTAAATAATATTCGCCAACTGCAGTACCAATAAATTACAGCGCAGCAATCGGACGGCCGAAGATTACGAATCGACAAAGGAAAATATACAACCAAACTCAATATTTAAATTGGTTAAAGAAACCTTAAAACCTACAAAATTGCATGTAATTGCTTTTTTAAGAAAAACCTCTAATAGGGTAATTCTTTTTTCTAAAATATTTCCGAGATGAAATAAATAATATGATGTGACACTTGCCGCCCCAAATGGTCGACAGTCGGGCGGACACATTTTCTCATAGACGCTGCACTGCGTACTTTACACATATGCTTTGGAATACATGACTGAAATTTCTATTACAGAGGAATTTTATTTTAATCCCTTTTTTTTAATAAATATTCCCTCCATTTAGATAATGGTGAAAAATTTCTCAAGAAAACGAAATGTGTTTTCTCAAGATATATTGTGTTTTTAATATTTTATATAGGAAATTAAAAGACATTTCTAACTATGCACTATTCGGAGGAAAAAAGAATAAAATAATAATTTAAATAATAATTTTAAAAAAAGTGACAAATACTCCTATCAACCCTTCCTCTACTGTAGTCAGCAACCTCCTCACTATTTTTAACTTGAAAATTACCCGCTAATTCGAAGCAAACTTAACTCTAATAACTGAACAGAAGATTTAAAGTGATTGGCTAAAAGTGAAATCACTGCAGGTTTGCTCCCTTGTATTTTGCGTCGATCGCTTTCGTTAATGCTTCTGAATTATTACAGTATAATGATATAAAAATGCCTTTTGTTTTAGATTTCGTGGCGTCCTTTACTCTGGGGACTGACTCTTCAATTCCTACTAGGTTTGCTTGTCCTTCGCTGGACGGTAGGCAGGGATGTCTTCTCATGCCTCGGCGACAAAGTGAAAACGCTTTTAGACGTGACGGACCAAGGATCGACTTTCGTCTTCGGCTACCTGGTTAGCGGAGAAATGAAAAATGTCCCACTGCAGCCAGCCGTCTTTGCTTTCAAGGTAAATTCGCACGCGCTTTCACTAAGTCATCCTCCCTAAAGCCATGGGCATCTATTCTCCGATCAGACTGTACCACTATACCTCAATTCCGACTGTGGCAGTCGTTATTATGATCACGTGTCGTCACATTCCGACTTTTGATTTGACGACTGTCGTTGTTTAAGGACGGTCGTTATGGCGGTCGGATCGGAGAATAGATACCCTGGTTTTTAAGAACACAGAAGCAAACCTCAACGTTTTTTACGCCGCGATGCCGCGACGCTCCAATCAAAGTTTCTTTGATATCAGCGCTGTCGTTGAAACCGCAGAACAGAGCTTCGTCACGCATGCGCAAATTGAAAATCTCAAGGCCAACTATGTTGACGTTCGCGTTTTGTGTTCTTAACCAGGGCTTAAGGTGTATCACTTCTATCAGTCAGACCACTGATACAACCGTTTTCTTCCTGAACGCTAAAGTTTTCGGATGTTTTCTTTCTAGGTGCTGAGTGTCATCATCTTTTTCAGTTTTATAGTATCACTGCTCTATTACTATGGAGCGATGCAAGCGCTGGTGACAAGAGTGGGCTGGTTCCTTCAGGTGACGGTTGGCACCACTGCTTGCGAATCAACGAGTGCTGCTGGAAACATCTTCCTCGGAATGGTAAGGTGTGCGCATTGGTCTATGGGTTAAGACCAATTGTGTACTGTACGCAATGGACCAAGGCTTGAGGGGATTGCCTTATGTGGGAATCTTTTCTCCTGAGCTGCTTTATATTATTTTTGTTGTATCTTTAAAAATTCAACAACACGAAAATTCACTTCAAATAATTTTTGTTTTTAATATAAATATGTATGAGATGCGTACCAGGAACTTTACATTTACAGTGCCACCAAAAGATATTAGATATATTACGATGCATAGGTGGTTATGTTTATTTAACAGAACTATGGACGTTTATTTAACAGAACTAAATTTTAGTGTAGGGTAAATATCTTATGAATATTGTACAGAGTTTCAATAATGAATTTAGATGCATTATGTATACTGTTAGTCAGTAAGTGTTTTCAATCGTGTGATGCACTTTCCAGGGGAAGAATATTTTAATACATCAAATCAAACACGGATTACAGAGGGTGGAGCTTGATAGAATTTGCATGCGTCATGACTTCTGAAGAACTATCGACAATTATTGCTCAAAATGTTTTTCAGTGATTTTGTAGCTATATTTCAGCTGAATGAAATTTCGATTTTGATGCTAAAGCTCAAAAAGTTTTCCTTTGCACTAACAGTTGATTGCTGTCAAACGGTTTTCATTGATATTTGTAAATGTTTACTATGTTGTTTTACCATCTACAAAGGTTTTGTTCGATGTTGTGACTGTCCGCTATTTGTCAAATTCGAGATTCCTTTCATAACAGATCTCTTTTCTTCATAAATATTCCACAATCCGTAAAATATATCATAAACTATATGGACTGTGTGAGTTTTCTGACTTATTTATACATAATAAATGTTTTTTAGTTTCTGATTATTTTGTTTTTCTTCTTTTATAGGCCGAGGCACCTCTTCTAATACGACCATTTTTGCCACTGATGACCCGGTCGGAGTTGCACACCGTCATGACAGGGGGATTTGCAACTATCGCCGGATCAGTGCTTGCCGCCTACATCAACTTCGGAGTAAGTTTGAAAATTTTTATGCTAAGATTTAAATTGATTAAAAAAAATTTGAAATGCACGTATATTTTTCTTTCTTAGTAAATGATGCATTTTGTATTAAATTAACATCCATATTTGTCAAATAAAATAAAAGAGCATTGTAAATTATTGTGAAAATACTTAGTAAAGTGCAGATTCTTATTAGGACTGAGGGCCTATTAGTCTCAGTCTGGGATTTTTGCGTTGTCGATTTCGATAGTTGGACATTTGTCGAAATCTAAACTTTATCGAAAATATAATTGAATAATTTGAAAGCGATGTTATAATTTGAAAGAAAAAAAAAAAAAGAAAAACTAATAGTCCTCCGTCCTAAACTAAATTCTGCTTTTGCCAGAATTTCATCAAAATCTTTTTTATTATTATTATTATAATTGAAAGAAAAAGAAAAGAAAATTAATAATAATCACTATCGTTACAAGCGATATCGAAAAAGTTTTTTTTTAATAATTTTGAATTAGGAAATAAAATGTGCGCGTGAAATAATATAAAATAAGAATAAGTAAAAAATTAAATTTAATGATTTAATGTTTTTTTTTTTTCCCGTTTGTTCAATTCAACTTACGGAGACATACATATCATTTTCATACATGTTTTGTATCGCACATATTCTTATTTATTCTTTTGTTATTTTTTAATAATTTGATATTATATATATATATATATATATATATATATATATATTATTTATTATTATTATTTCGTTTGTGCCTATACAATGTAATTTTTCTTTTAATTTATTTTTTTCACACATTTTGGATGTACGATTGGATGAAACTTAATACACTTAAGTGTTAAATCTTGTATGTACAACATTTAAATAGTTAAATAGATTTTTGACCAGGTGGAGGAAGACCAATTTACAGATCATTTGTGGGTCGGATTCGGAACATTTCTCTTGGGGTTGAAATAGGAAGTATTTCAGCAAAATAATCCAATATAATAAACGATTACTTAATATTACTACTCTCATAAATTAATATGCTCATTACAAACTTTTCTAAATGCTTTTTTTTTTTTTTAATACTTTTCAACAAAGTTGAAAAATGCTTATAACTTTGGTCGGTTCGGGCTCTAACTCTAGTAAATATCAATGGAATTGCTTGAAAACTGATATATGTTGTTTAGGTTCACTAACGGATGTTCCCTATTGAAGGTGTAAATGCCACCTCTGGTTTGTGTGCAGGAACACCCGAAAATCTTTCAAAGCGTTGCGTTTTATAAGAGATATTTCTATAATCCATATTTTAACCCATCTGCAACATTAACGTATTGTATAAGCTCAATTTTCCTGATCACTTCAAAGGAGCGTATATATATATATATACGCTCAACTTTGCCCATTTTTGTACTTAAATATAATTTTTAAAACGTTTGGTGATGAAGGCCTTCTTTTCACATTTTTTTATGATGCAAATGGGTTAATAGATTTATTTTGTAAAATCTCATTGAAATTGGAATATAGTATTAATTTGCACAAATAATGCTTTCTATGTTACATCGTATAATTAGCATTAAGATTTACAGAGTCACGCAAAAATATTCAAATGCAATAAGGGCTGTCATTCGAAATTGCTGGAATTGCATTTTTGTTGAATTCCACCGGATCCTCCGCTGGCGCCCGTGCTGATCCGCAGAGAAAATTAAATGGAGAGAGTAAAGAAGATGGCGAACTGATGGACGAAAAAAGTACGGCAAACTGTTCCAAAAAGTCTTCAGAAAATATTTAAAATATGATAAATAAGAATAAAATTGTGCTGTGGTATAAATTATGTATTTTTTCTTATTCGTTTATTAAAATGAATATAAATGTGGTGTAAAGAGAAGGTCACTTTTCCATTGGGAACGCTACCAAAATCTGCACGCGAAAACCAAAACCTCATGAACAAACGACTGCATTTCGTTCAGAGATGCCAGATGCTCAAAAATTATTTTCCCAACCAGGTCTTCAAATTTCCCCCAAATCAGGGTTTTTTTTTTTTTTTTTTTTTTTTTCGAAAAAATCCGCAACTTGATTTCTACTAAAAAGGGAAAATAAAAATTTCTTCAAAGAAAAAAAAATATATATATCAAGCAGATTTTTCTATGATTTAAGCTCAGATTTTTCCCTAAATGAAGGTAATTTTTGAAAAAAATCCCCGAATAACAACAAAGCTATTGAAAGTCTCTAGTCGTAGGGATAAATCATTACGGTGCCAACATTGATAGAAAGCTAAAGAACTCCCCAGATTTGTCCCCAAAAGAATTCCATCAAAAAGTCCCCACAAACATTTGGTCCCCAAATTTGTCCCCAGAAGCCTCAAAAATCCCCCAAAGTGGGGACAAAATCCCCAATCTGGCATCACTGATTTTGTTTTCTTTTACTCTTTCTTTGCAGATTAGCGCAAGCCACTTACTGACTGCCTCTGTGATGGCCGCCCCCGCAGCCCTGGGCTACTCCAAGCTCGTCTATCCAGAGACTGAAGAGAGCTGTACGCAAGCGGAGAACATACGAATTGAGAAAGGGTAAGAAAAAGGAATGTACTCTTTACAATTAACGAATGGGCTCTTCCCACCTGACGTCAGAGGTCACATGATAGAGGAAAAACAAATAGCAGACAAAGTCTTGTTTATCTATAGCGATTACTGAAATAACATATTTTCTATTCTTATTTTTGATCGATCGTATTTTAATCTGTGTTATTTTTTATAAATCATCATTTTTAATCCATTTTATATCATTATTCATCATCTTTTGTTTGCTGTATGCATTTACAATCATCATTTAGTTTATTTTTGTTGTTGATGCTCATGAGGAACAAGTTTAATTCACTGATTTTTGGTACTTAAATCAGTGACAGTGCAATATCGTACGGCGTAAATCCATTTAGACCAGTAACTGAGTTAATTAACTTGTTGTAACACCTTTATGCAATTAAATTAAATGAAAACATTTCAAAATTTCAAATTATAATCCATAAACATTCCACAAGAAGCCATTATTTATTGCTAGATCAGTTAATGTTACAGTTACACCACAATATACAAAAATCGATTCTTATAGGTAAAAATAAATAAACACATAAAATGTTTTTTAAAAATTATTAAATTTACAAATACAATTATTCTACTGTTTGCAAATGCACACTATTACTTTTATTTTATTTTATATTAAATATTAAAATTTTTAATCTTAAGAACAATATTTAATTGAATTCGATTCTCAGAATTCGATTATTCGTTTTCTTCTATCACGTGATTGAGCAGACGACGGTGGGAAGAGCCCACTGCAATAAGAAATTAAATATTTGCTAAAAGCATCAGATTACAATATTGCAGTTAAGTAGTAAAATATGTAGAAAAAATTGGTGTTGGAGGATGTAAGCAATTTCCATAAGTTAAAAAAAAAAAAAAATAAATAAATAAACTTAAAAATTGTTTCAACTCGAAGTAATGAAAGTCAACTATTAATTAGGTTAAAATAAAAATTTAAAAACGCTGAAACCTTTTGTTTCGAAAAAGGCAACTAATGGACCGATTCACTTTGGGAACAAAATACTTTAGTTTACAATACGATTCACTTTCCATGTGAAATTAAATACAACTTTTTGTAATGAAAGAGTCCTTTTGGAAATCTTCCATTAGCAAAAATGGTGGTTTCAAAATGCTGTAATGGAGTTGAAATCAGTGGCCCACCCACGGGGGGGGGGGGGGGAGTTTGTTAGAGGACTCAAGCTTTCCTCCCCACCCCATCCCTTCCCCGAAACCAGCTGACATGGTAAAAAAATTTCAAACTTATATGAAAATATATATATATATATATTTTTTTTTAAACACAAATATAATTAATATATATATATGTGTGTTATAAATTAAATATAGATGTATAAGAGAAATATAAATAATTTCATAAATAATAGATATACAAGAGAAATATACATAAGACATAATAATATAGATAATATATAATAATATATTAGGTCGTTGCAAAAGTTCGTGCGGACGCGGATCATTTTATTGCCTCCAAAGACGAGAGCTTCTATCGCCGTGGTATACATTTGTTACCCGAAAAATGGGCAAAGGTTGTAGAAAGTAATGGAGGATATTTTGTTTAAAAATTGTCATTTGATTTGATGTATTTTTATGAAATGAAGCAATAAAAAACCGCACGAATTTATGCGAAGACCTAATAGATTTACATATAAGAAAAATATAAATAATTTCCGCGATAACTATAAATAATTTCATAAAAGTCCATAATAATTTCATAATTATATATTAAATATTATGAATCTTTGAATTATGAAATTATTATTGATTTTTATTAAATTATTTATATGTCTGGCGTCCCTGGGTGACCATTTGTTTCGGTCAGTCCATATAATTTCATGGAAGTGTGTTGCTCGACTATTTTTATTCCTTTTTGTTTTTTATACCTGTGTGTCTTATTGACACATATGAGAGATGTTCAAAACAACTTTTATTTTACTATGTTTTCATTAACTTCTATTTTTGTTTGTTTGTTTGTTTGCCCGGTACAAATCTTGCAATCGAATTTTAACTAACTTCTCTACTAGCTAGACATTTGAAACTTTCACAGTAGCTCAGAACCCGGTGACAACACAATACTTCGAAGTCCGATTTTCGAATTTTTGATTAGTTTTCTTATAATTAATTGAAATATGAAAATAAAAACATCTTAATAGAGTTAAAATAGCCATTAAAATATTAGCTATAATTTAATGGTTGCCAAAAAAATTACGAGTTCATTTTCTTTCACCTAAAAATAAATACATTTAATTAAACGTGAATGTTAAAAAATTATAAAAAGTTAAATTGTGCATCTCAGAAAAATGGACGTCATTATCATTTTAAATTTTTATGCACATTGATAAGAGATCTATGATTCATCAGAAAATTTAAAACATGGTGTATAAAAAGTTTTTTTTTTTTTTTTCTTTTTTTCTTTTTTTGATTATCTTATAATTTTTTCTCTACGACCGACCTTTATATTTTATGGAAATTATCAAAAGCCGTTCTCCTGGTTAAAAGTAAGATTATTAGACCTTAATATTTTGCCATTACCCACTGTTACACCTATTAAATGCACTTTTGAGAGATATTGTGATCAGAAAACATAAAAGTGACCTAAAGAGAAAATCGTTAGAGCCGTTTTTGAGATACCAACTTTAACAAAAAATCAATTATTGACCAGAAAACAATAATTACATACAAAAGGATATTGAAAAGTGAGTTAATAGGGCGAGTTTGAAAAAAAAAAAAAAAGTACAGCCGTTTTTAAAGGAACGCGCTTGCAAGACCTGAAATTGAGCTATTTATACAGGACACCTATCAATTTTCCTGAACTAACCAACTATATCATTCGAAAAGACATCTAATAGAGTGTTTATATAGCAAATTTGAAGAAAATCGTTTGATCCGTTTTTGAGATACGGACTTACGGTCCCACTTCCGGTTTTTCAATTTTCATCAAAATTTGGAAATTTCATCTGTACACCAGACGTATTTCAATTCTAAAGTTTCGTAGCTCTATCTTTATTAGTTTCTGAGCTATAATAGCCAGAAGATTCTCCACATACACACACACACACACACACACACACACACACATACACACTGACCCATTGCCAAAAACCACTTTTTTTGGACTCAGGGGACCTTAAAACGTGTAAATCAGGTGAAAACCCGATATCGAATTTTCCGACCGAATACAATACTTCAATTACCTACGGTAGTAGGGTAATGGAAGTATCCGACCGAATACAATACTTCAATTACCTACGGTAGTCGGGTAATGGAAGTAAAATTAGTTATTTAAAATTAAAACCACAAAACAATACACAGTGTATACACAATGCTTTAATAGATTTATAAATTGTCAGAGAATTTTTTTAAATTTCATTTTGGTAAATAGGGGTCATAAAATGTTATTTTTGTCATTTTTCTGACGTTTCAGGGACCTGTAAACTGTAAAGGGTTAAAAACCACACAATTGTTTTCTCATTAGCGTTATTCCAGAGATTAATTTGCGTGATATTTTATTTTGTGGTTTTGTTCCCTAGAAGAGTTATTCATTACTAGCAGACACATGCGAAATTTTCTCACTTTTATTTCTTTTCTTATTTATCTTTAAAATTTAACACTCATTAATATTATACCAATTTCACCCCCTAATTGAAATTTTACTTTACACGTAGCCAAATTATTAATAGAACTAAATTGACATTATGCAATAGTGAAACCAAAATCATTCAAAGAAAGATTTAAAAATAAAATTCAGGGTTGACAACCAGTTTTCCCACTTCTGCAGCAGTACAGTTTTAGTATAGGACCCCCATGATGAATTTTAAATTTATCTCGCCATGCTGGTGATAACTTTTTATTTATTTATTTTGCCACAGTTTTTTGTTAAAAAAAAAAAAAAAAAAAAAAAAAAAATTCCTGTTTTGAATACACTTTCATGATTGTCTTTTTTAGTCAATTTATGATAATAAATCACATTCAGTCTTTAAAGTATTGTTATGTTTAAAATGGCGCTTGCAAAGATTCTGAAGATGCCACTTTTAAAAATACTGTTGCGTACTTGGGGGTTCGTGAGTTGTCCGAGAATGAAAGGCAAAACTTACAAAAATCCAGTAATTTATTCACAGAAAGTTCAAGAAAAATACAGGTCTATAAACCAAGTATCAGCTTCAATTCAACCAGTAAACACTGCTTAAACAACAGCTGTCAATAGCAAATCCACAGTACAAACTGTATAACAATAACACTTAAAGCAGGTCTCTTCCAAAGAGGCTGAAGCAATGCAACATTGACAGAAGCTGATCTTAGACTGAACTGAACTGACTGCCTTGGCGGGAAAGCGCTTATATACCCCTGTAGAAAAGTGTGGAACGTTCCAGAAATCTCCATATCTCATCAGCCAATGGGATTAGAGCTTCCATATTTGGTATACCCCTAATAAGGATTTTCTCGCCAAGGTCGCCAAAAAAATCGCCAAGGTGGGAAAAAGTCGCCAAATTTGGCGCCAAATCCACTACCTGCCTTATTGGGGCTTTTTTATGCGTTTTTAAGGAAAAATAAGGCTATTTCAACGCTAAAACAACTAGAAATGCACAAAATTAGCACTTTATCAACTTACTAAGCCTCTTTAAAAGAATTTATACAAAAATAAACACAATTACTTACAATTTCGCAACACTGCCTACCTCCCAAGGACTGCACGTCCCGGGCAGTGCAACCCTTGGTCAAAAGGCGAAACTAAACAAATTTACACAATCTAAAATACAAAAACTAAGCTGCGTATAACGACAAAATAGAAACAAAAATCAAGTGAGAAATATTTACAAAATTCACAAATATGTACAAGTATTTATATACAAATATTTACATTACGCATGCGCAAATTTTACCAGCATTTACATTTTAAATTTTAATATTACCGTTAATTGTGGTACTTGGCTAGCCTGTTATAGTGCACCACCTTCGGTTTTGATGAAGGTGTTTTGGTGATCCGCACCACTACATCATTCAGCCTTTTTAAGACTGTGTATGGTCCGTCCCAGTTGCACTGTAACTTGGGAGAGAGTCCTTTGCGTCGAACAGGATTCCACAACCAGACCTTCTCTCCTTCCTGGAACTCATGTTGTGTAGCCTTTAGATCGTACCTTGTCTTCATTTTCTCCGTTGCAATGTGAATCCGCTCCCGAGCAAAGTTGTGTACGTCCTCAAATCGTGCCTGGAGATCTTGGATGTACTCCTCGGGCGATGAAGGCGCATCGGGTGGACAATCAAACAGGAGATCACAAGGGAGACGAAGTTCATGTCCGAACAGCATCTGGGCTGGAGTATAGCCGGTGGTTTCATGGACAGCACTTCGATATGCCAGCAGGAACAATGGCAACTTCAAGTCCCAATCTTGCTGGTTCCTTAATACTAGAAGAGAGAGGTTATTCAGGATGGTACGATTGAACCTCTCGACCATGCCGTCCGACTGGGGATGTAAGGGTGTTGTCCGGGTTTTGTCTATGCCGAGTAGTTGACACAGTCCTTTGAAAACAGCAGATGTAAAGTTCCTACCTTGGTCTGTACGAAGTTGCAGGGGCGTGCCGTACCGTGACACCCATTGCTCCACTAGGACCTTTGAGACTGTGCATGCTTCTTGATCGGGAATGGGATATGCCTCAGGCCACTTGGTGAAATAGTCTATAACGACGAGGATGTATTTATTTCCACTGGAGGTCCGTGGCAAAGGACCCAAGATGTCGAGTGCAATCCGTTCAAATGGTGCTCCCACGTTATACCGTTGCAGTCTTCCTCGACTTCATTTCTGCGGGCCCTTACGTGCCGCACAAGCATCACAGGATTTACACCATTTCTCCACATCCTCCCTTACCTTGCACCAGTAGAAGCGTTCCCGAACTTTCTGCAGAGTCTTCATTACCCCAAAATGGCCTCCGGTAGAGCTACTATGCAGTTGTTTTAAAACTTCTGGAATTTTTTATCTTGGTAATACAATCTGCCATCTGAAGCTTTTCCCATCATCAGATTCCCACTTCCTGTATAATACATCTTTTCTGATATGAAAAGAGTCCCAAAGTGCACAATAACTTTTCGTAATGGGACTAAATCTGGAAATATCCTGCCAGGTAGGTCTGTTGCTGGTCGTCTCCTTCAGCTGTAATATTGGCTTTATGTCAGGATCTTCTATCTGGGCTTGTCTAAGTTCTTCGTCACTCCAGGGATCGGGATCTTGTTCTGATGTTGTTGAGACAGTAACTTGGCAAGCAACTGGCTTTATTCTTTGGTGTTTATCCTCGGCTTTAGATCTGTATTTATGATCTTCAGATAGAGGCTTTCGCAAGAAGGCATCTGGATTTTCCCGAAGAGCTCCTTCTGGGTGGAATACTCCAGAGACATTCTTGGTTGTTTCTCTATGTGTTCTTACTGGGCAGCTTCGTTTGATATGCCCGTCTTTTCCACAGCCCCAGCATTTAGTTGCTGGGTCTTCCCTTCTTTTCTACTCTCAAGAATGCGTAGTCTTCTATTAATTTCTGCAATCATTTTCTGGATCTTTTGAAGATCATCTTGAGAGCCGTTCACTTTGTCTGCTGTGCCGTCCTGGCGATGTTTACGGGAGGCTTGTTGGGCTGCCTCGAGCTTTAGGGCATACACCAAGTCTGACTCCACATCCTTCACGCCGGAGAGTCTGAGGGCTTTTTGAATATCTGGATCTCCGACAGCATCAATGAAATATTCTAGGGCCAGATCATTACGTGTTTCAGGATGACAGTCTGAGAAAGCCAAATGTGAAAGCCTCTGGATGTTTGATGCCAGTTCTTGTAAGCTTTCCCCTGGTCTCTGATGACGGGACCTTAGCTGGAGTCGACTATATTCTTTGGACCATTTCGCTCCAAAACGTAGCTCTAGTGCTCTAGTTAAAGCTTCGAAGTCATGTCGCTGTTCCTTCGACAGGGTCTCCAGAATATCTGCGGCGTCGCCCCGCAACGATCCTACCAGATGAGCCGTCTTTGCAACAGAGTCCTAGCCGTTAGTTTCAGCTACGATTGAAAACTGCGTCTTATATATATGCCAGGAGGAACTGCCGTCGTAGGTGGATAGCTTAATAAATCCCTGATTCTGGGTTCCTCTCTCTTTCTTTTCAGTTTCCTGGGGGCCTGGATTCTAACTTTTCTTCCACTTTTCTCTCCAGATCTTCTTCTGTTCTCTTCAGTTTACCTTCTATCTCTGAAAACCTTCCTTTCAGTTCCTGATCAAAATTTTCTTTAACTTTCTCCTCGACACTCCGTTCTATCCTCGTAACACTGTTTTCAACCTTCATAACATTTTCTTCTATCTTTATAACTTTCTCTCCAAAGTTTTCTTCTATCTTTATAACTTTCTCTTAAAATTTCCTTCTATCTTTATAACTTTCTCTTCTATTCCATCCATTCTATTTTCCATCACCGTTAATTTACCCTCGATTGATTCTTTCACCGTTGAAAGCTCTCTCTTCATCTCATCTTCATTAGATTTAATTTCTTCGGTCAAACTGGCTTTCATCTTTTCCTGAACTGCTTTCATTTCCTTTTGTCCTGTTTCTATTTTCTCTATCAATCCGGTTTCCATCTTTTCCTGTCTGGCTTTCATTTCATTCATCTCTTCAGTCAAGCCATCTTTCAATTCTTTTTGCGATGTTTCCATTTTCTCCTGTACTGCTTTCATTTCTTCAGTTAATTTATCTCTCATCTCTTTTTGTCCTTCTTTCAATTCATTCATCTGGGTAGCTAAGCTTTTTAGAAGTTCTTCATCTCTTGCTCCATAGCTCTAGTTATCACCATTCGCAGACAATCCCACTTCTGACACCAGAAATGTTGCGTACTTGGGGGTTCGTGAGCTGTCCGAGAATGAAAGGTAAAACTTACAAAAATCCAGTAATTTATTCACAGAAAGTTCAAGAAAAATACAGGTCTATAAACCAAGTATCAGCTTCAATTCAACCAGTAAACACTGCTTAAACAACAGCTGTCAATAGCGAAACCACAGTACAAGCTGTATAGCAATAACACTTAAAGCAAGTTTCTTCCAAAGAGGCTGAAGCAATGCAACATTGACAGAAGCTGATCTTAGACTGAACTGAACTGACTGCCTTGGCGGGAAAGCGCTTATATACCCCTGTAGAAAAGTGTGGAAGGTTCCAGAAATCTCTATATCTCATCAGCCAATGGGATTAGAGCTTCCATATTTGGTATATCCCTAATAAGGATTTTCTCGCCAAGGTCGCCAAAAAAATCGCCAAGATGGGAAAAGTCGCCAAATTTGGCGTCAAATCCACTACCTGCTTTATTGGGGCTTTTTAATGCGTTTTTAAGGAAAAAATAAGGCTATTTCAACGCTAAAACGACTAGAAATGCACAAAATTAGCACTTTATCAACTTACTAAGCCTCTTTAAAAGAATTTATACAAAAATAAACACAATTACTTACAATTTCGTAACAATACAGTTTTCTATAAAATAATATCACCAGACAAACGTCGTCATTTGACCATGTTTTTATTAACTTCGATTCTTGTTTGTTTGTGTGTTTGTCAGGGACAAATCTTGCAATCGATTTTTAACTAACTTCCCTACTAGCTAGATATTTGAAATTTTCAGAACAGATCACAACACGGTGACAATACATTTTTCTAATAATTTTAGTCAACTATTTCAAGTCCCGCTGCCTTCGTCAGCGTTTATATGATTCGACAGAAAAATTATTTAACTAACTTCCGGACTAGCTAGACATTTGAAACTTTCAGAATAGTTCAGAACACGGTGAAAATGCATTTTCTTAATACCTTTAGCCAACTGTTTCGGGTTCCTGCTGCCTTCGGCAGCGTTATCAGTACAAAGCTTGCAATCGATTTTTCACTAACTTTCCCACTATCTGGACATTTGAAACTTTTAGGACAGCTCATAACACGGTGACAATACATTTTTCTAATAATTTTAACATAATTTTTTTTTTTTTTAACATTGTTTTAATAGAAATAAGGGAAACTTCTGATAAAAATTCCTTATTACGAAGTGAACTTATGCTAAAGAATTAATTAACAAAACAAAAAATTATTGTAGTTTTTTTTTTTTTTAATATATAAATAAAGCTATATGTTATACAAGGAGAAAAATTTACTCATCTTCAATTAAAATAAAAAATCTGGAGTGACTCCACTCGACTTTCCGAACATTGAGTAATTAACAGTTTTGTACATAAAGTAAAGAAAGAGTAGTTGTTAAACAAACAAAAGAGAGAAAACCATAATAGAGTGTTTGAGTATTTTTCTCCATCTATTACACGTTGTTTTATTTAACGCTACTGAACTTTGAGCCCAAAGATCATAATGATAAAGAAATTTTCGTTGTGTCCCTGTAAAAACCTATAAATGCTAGATTCAGCAAAATGCTTATAGTTAGTGCAACAGTGATTTATAATACTCATATAAATTTTCAGCTGAATTCTATAAGGCGTTTAGATGCTATCGTACTTTTAAAAATTTAGTCCCATAGGCCATAATGATAAAGAATTTTTCTTTGTGTCCCTGTAAAAAAACTGTAAGTGCTAGATTCACCAAAATCTATACAGTTAGTTCAACTGTGATCTATAACATGTGTACAAATTTTTTGCTCGGATTAATAAGGCGTTTAGACGCTATCACATTTTTAAAAATTTGGCCCCATAGGCATAATGATAAAGAATTTTTCTTTGTGTCCCTATAAAAAAATTATAAGTGCTAGATTCTCCAAAATCTATACAGATTGAGTATTTGTGATCTATAATATGTGTATAAAATTTTTGCTCAATTGAATAAGGCGTTTAGATGCTATCGCACTTTTAAGATTTTGCTCCCATAGGCCATAATGATAAAGAATTTTTCTTTGTGTCCCTGTAAAAAAACTATAAGTGCTAGATTCACCAAAATCTATAGGGTTCGTACTATGGTGACTTACAATATGCGTACCAACTTTCAGGTTAATCGAACAAAGCGTTTAGACGCTAGCGTGTTCACTCACAGACATACACACATACACACACACATACATACATCATCGTAAAAATAGTGAAAACGGACTCAGGGGACCTCAAAACGTATAGAAACATCAAAATCTCGAATTCGGATTTTTGACATGATTACAATACTTTCCTCACTATAGTGTTCGGAAAGTAAAAATAATAATAGTGTAAAACCCATTATAAATAATTAAGATAAATGCCTTATATTTTTTATTCTAATAATGCTTTTTTGCTTGTGTTTGAAATAAAAGAAAATATCAGTCGATTTTCATTTTCTTTCTTTCTTTCTTTTTTTTTTTTTTTTTTTTTAAGGAAATGTTTAAATTTCTAGGTTAATCCCTAATGGTTTCATAAAAAAAAAAAAAAAAAAAAGAAGAAGGAAAGAAAGAAAGAAAAAGAAAAATTACCTAATGCTTATTCCAAAATAATTACTTTTATTCATTAAATTAGTCCTTTAAAAAAACAAAACAAAGTCTGAAGTTTCAAAAATATACATTTGATTTCATTACAAAAGATATAATCCTTTTGCATGCAAATTTGCTTTACAAGATACCCACATCTAAAAATACAAAATATAGTAACACGTTTTTATAAATTACAAAGTAATATTTTTAATAAATTTATATTTTTTATTTAAACGTTTTAAATGTGTAGAAAAAAAACAAAATGTTTTATAAAAGTTTAGCTGGTTCAAAATAGAGCAATACGCGTTAAATTTCCTGTAGAACAGACAATTGATTTATGTACTTATTTTTATGTACTTACTTGTGTACAATTTTTATGTACTTAGTAGCTTGATTCGACGCTTCTCTGACCGCTGTATTTAAATGACTCACTTTTATAATAATAAGTCTCTTTTTACTTCCTTATACAAAGTATAAGGAAGTATAGTAATCCCGATTTGCGAAATGGATTTTGTATTTCACATTGCTCGAAAACGAATGATCGCTGGATGTTGCCAATTTATACGTGTGACTGTCATGATGTCTAGTTGCACACCTGCAAGTGTCGTCTTAACACAAGCTCTCGTTTTAGAGATATAAGGGTTTTTACACGATTTTTCGTGACGTCTGTATGTGTGTGTGTCTGTGTGTGTGTGGGTATGTCGCATAACTCAAAAACGGTTGGGCGTAGAAAGTTGCGAATTGGTACATAGGTTTGTTATAACATCTAGATGTGCACCTCCCTTTTTGGACTTTCTATGATTTTCGGTTTTGGAGATATTTAGGAAAATTAGGTTCATAATGACAAAAATACATAGGTTTTGGCCATAATGTATCAAAAAACGGTAATAACTCAGAAACGGTTTAGACAAATCTTGCAATTTAACTGACTTCCCGACAAGCTAGACATTTGAAACTTTCAGAAAGGCTCAGAACACGTTGACAATGCATTTTTCAAATATTTTTAGCCAACTGTTTCCGATACCTGTTGCCTTCAGCAGCGTTTATGCGATTCAACAGAAAAATTATTTAACTAACTTCCCGACTAGCTAGACATTTGAAACTTTCAGACTAGATCAGAACACGGTGAAAATGCATTTTTTAATACTTTTAGCCAACTGTGTAGGGTTCCTGCTGCCTTCGGCAGCGTTACCAGTACAAATCTTGCAATCGATTTTTAACTAACTTCCCGACCAGCTAGACATTTAAAACTTCCCCAAGGCACAACTATGACATGAGTCCACCCCCCCAAGGCACAACTTTGACATGAGTCCCCCCCAGGCATAACTTTGACATTAGTCCCCCAAGGCACAGCTTTGACACGAGTCCCCCCCAAGGTACAACTTTGACATGAGTCCCCAAAAGGCACAACTTTGACATGAGTCCCCCCAAGGCACAACTTTGACATGAGTCCCCCCCAGGCACAACTTTGACATGAGTCCCCCCAAGGCATAACTTTGACATGAGTCCCTCCAAGGTACAACTTTGACATGAGTCCCCCAAGGCACAACTTTGACATGAGTCCCCCCCAAGGTACAACTTTGGCATTAGTCCCCCCAAGGTACAACTTTGACATGAGTCCCCCCAAGGCACAACTTTGACATGAGTCCCCCCCCCCCCCCCCAAGACACAACTTTGACATGAGTCCCCTCAAGGCACAATTTTATTTTATTTATTTTTTTATTTTTTTTTTTTACCTATGCATGCATTTTTTAAAAATATTTTTAGCCAACTGTTTCGGGTCCAGTGACAATGTTTTTTAACATTATGTATATTTCTAAAAGTGTATAAGGAAGTCATGTGGTGCCCACATCAGATTTTTTTCCCCTATATTTATTAATAAGCTTAGAAAATACGAACAGTTATTGTTTGCTACAAATGCATTATTTTTGAAAGAATTCATTAGTAAAACAAAACCCTCGAATGACACCACCTTAAAAAGAAAAATACTGTTACGAAAAACTTGCCAACTTTCTTGTGTAAGAAAGTAATTCTTAAAGAAACAGGCAGTGTCTAGTCAATGAATGCACTTTATTCTACGTAACTTCACGAATATGTACAATAAAACTCTTATTACAAAGAATATTCTCGAAAACAGTCCAGTAGTAGTGTTAATTCTTCGAATATTCTGGAAACTGTTCAAAGAAGTTTCCTCTCGTACTGCACAAGTCACTATTCGATGAATGTTCTGGAACAGTCCAAAAACAGTCACTTGTTGCACAGGAGTATAGCAAATAACATCAAATACGCCAAAGCAGAAATTTTCGCTAGCTCACGAATAAAGTTTAGTCGCTAAGGCACAATCTGCAAAGTGCAATACCTCAGAGTAGATCTTTGAACCAATCTGAATCGCAGTGACTTCACAGCTTCATGCCTCTCAGAAATCAATTCACTCGTATTTAAACCCTTTGTCGATGGGCTTGGCGGAGTTTCTATCGAGGATCCCAAGGAAAATTCGAGATTTAGATTGCTATGCATCGGAGAGCTTCGGAACTTCGTGAATCCTAAACTATTATTTTTCGACAAATTTGGTTGCCAAGTAGCCAAGTTTGTCGCGAATGCTGACCTCACTAAAAATAAATAAACTTCCTCTTTATTTTCACTTTTCCTGTAAAACTACTTTCATTGAAACAGAACAATTGAGGCAGGGAAAAGACTTAATCCGTTGTAACAATATGTTATGCAGAAGAATAAAATATACCCCGCGACAAAAAAATAGGTACAAAGGGTTTTTTCTTTGATTTTTCATAAAATAACATTATCTAAATTGTGCTTATCATTTATTATTATCATAAAATAACACTATTCCTGGACTCATTTTAGTTTTAAGAATAATTTAGAAAAATTTTAAGACTAAATTTTTTCTAATTGACTACACACAGCGACAAAAAGATAGGAACAAAGGGGATAAGGTGACGAAACGTCCTCGAATTTCGACCCATGTCCTCAACAGTTTGAAAACCATTTGAGGACATCATATGTTCTCGAATTTACAAAATTGTTCTCAAATTGAAAATCATTTATTTATTATTTTTTAACTCCCGAAATACATATATACTGTGTGCCCGCGGATCACTGATACCTGGTTGGCAAAGTGCCAGGACGATTCCACTCACTCGCTGGGAGACACAGCAAAGAAAGAGAGAGGGGAATTTTTTCTATTATTCTTGTTTCTTCTGTTATGAGTAGAATCATTTATTCTTCTGCTTTGTTTTCTTTTATTTTTTTCTGTATAACAGTTTGTTTATATTGGAACAAATGGATTATACGTCTGGTACGGGTTCTGGATTAACCCTTTCAGGGGCGGTGGCTAGAGGGTCTATCCACCTACTTTAGAAATTTTTCTCTAAGTGTGCAGTGGCTATTTTTTTTATCCACTTTTATGAAAAGTTAATGTGTACTTCTAAAATTGAAATAGAGATGGCAGAACTACAGTAACTTTAAGCAGGATGTGCCTGTGACTTTTTTAAATGGACAAGTTGCGGGAAAATTTTTTGAAGTTTCTTTTACATATTTTTATGAAAAATAATTTTTTATTCAAAAGTATTTGGTAGTGTAAATATACTGTAATGCACCTTTTAAATACAACAGATTTACATATTATCTTAGATCATTAATTTTAGTTTGATTTTTAGGAGCATCTTTTAGGTTTATAGACACAGTGGCTAGAACGCCTAGCCACCACCCACAAAAAAATCCCCACATGCTGGATTTTTTTCTTCCTCAAATATGACTTGTAGGGGATGTTTACTTTATGATATATATATATTTAAAAGGAAATTCAATCATTTTTACTTAGTGCCCCTGAAAGGGTTAAACCTCTCCGTAGTGCGTTAAGTTTTGCGATAAATAAGCTTTAGAAGGAGAAGTTATTGTTTGAAGAATTTTAATTATTTTTTCAAGAATTTTGATAATAAATATTAAAATGGGAACAACTTCAATATACACCCACAACGATATTTGGCGATTTTTTGTTGGCGATTATGGCTAAATCTTAAATCTAAAAATCATAAAAACACAATAAATGATAAAATCATAATCTAAATCATAAAACATAAAATCACAAATCTAAAATAAACAACATATAGGCTGCCATATTGTATCGCAAACAGTCCAGAACGACATCGTTATCGTTCAAAACGGCGCCAAAGAAAAATCGCCAAATATCGTTGTGGGTGTATATCGAAGTTGTACCTTAAAATGAAAGTTAGTGTCAAATATTTAAGGCAACATCCAATTTTAAATAGGTTGTTCGTTCGGTGCAACTTGCACATTAGTCCAGTGAGGTGCAACTTTCACATTAGTCCCGTCAGGTACAACTTGCACATTAGTCCCCTTTAAATATAGTGACCAGCGAAGCTGGCAAGCATTCATTGATTGACTACCTTTATTGATATCACATTATGTCATTTTTGACGGGCTTATATACTAGTTTGTAAATAATAATTGACATAATTTTTAAATTAGTGTTTCAACTTCAAAAGTTTCAAAATACTGACAAAGCTTTTATTTTTATTTGTAATTGAGTACTATTTATATTGAAATCTAAAATTATCCCTTTATATAATATTATCAGTTTTTCTTTCTTTTAATTAATCGTAAAATATTTATATAACCAGATATTCAAGAATCCGTTCAAAGTAAGAAAAGAAATGCAATCATTGAGTTTATAATTTTTTCATACCCATAAACAAACACATCCCTAGGTACTACGGACATTCCTATTTTATAAATGGACCAGTCCTTTTCACCCATGCGCAGATGACGCCAGGGATCTTCCTTTCGCGGTTTATCAGTATACATATAAATTGCTTCATTAAAAAGAAAAGAAGCGAAAAACGTCAAAACTGATAAATAAACTCTCGAGTTGTCTCCAAAAACCCGCTGCTAAGGGGCAATGTTCGAATTTCATTCAATGCCCCATAAACTTAATACATATCAGCCAATTGACGACTTAACTTTCTGTCGTCATTTGACGTCATGATGAAATATAACCTATAGGAGTCTTAATTTAGCCGACAAATAAAGGACTATCGCCAATCATAGCGCAGCTTTTCCCCACAAACAAAGGGAAACTCCGGCTTGTTCTAGTCGTCCATTGCTCGTTACTGAACTCAGGGCGCGAAATTTCCGCTCGCCAGCTCGCCATTGGCGAGTGGAATTTTCACTTTGGCGAGTAGAAATTTGGTCTAGTTATAGATAGAATTCTTACACGATACGGTGACAGAAAACATTCTTTTTAAAGATTTAAATATGGCAAAATCTTGCAGTATTTAACCTCTCCTTTTTAGATTCTCGGAGAGCCGAGTCTATGTGTGCGTTGCCCGAGATCGCCTCAGCTTAGGAAAGGAAAAATGCTTAGTGCATACCTAAAAGTTTCGATCTCTTTGGCAGTTTCGTTTCTCTCACTGTTATTTCTCCAAGCAGAGTGAGAATAGACGAGCAGAGAGCCTCTTTGTCCGTAGCCCATTATCCGAGAGAAGAAATATGCGAGAGTTTACCTACGCGATATTGTCAAATGGAAATGAGCCCGAGCCCTTTTAAAGATATTGTCTATTTTTATTTTGTTGAATAATGATAAAAAAACAGTTCATATTTTCCAGTTTTTACTGAAACGCCAATGATTTGCGCTTGATAAGCAACGCTTTTATCTTAAAATGTTATTCCGAAATGGTTATTTCAAATGACAACAATGAATAAGTTATACACATCGACATTCCGTCTGATTACAAAAATTAAATGGACGAAAAAGATATTTCTAATATAAAAAGTTAAGTAAATAAATAGATAAATAAGGAAGCTTAATCTTTCATAATAAAAAGATTTTCACAGGATATTGTTTGACAAAGAATTTTTTTTTCTTCTTTTTATCTTTAATAACTCTTTGTATTTATGTTATTAGACCCATGTTTGTGAAAATTGCAACTCCATGAAAGAATTGTTAGAACTTAATGAAATTTATTCCACATATTACTTATAGTGGTACAAATAAACGACCAAATGTACAAGACAAAAAAAAAAAAAAAAAAAAAAAAAAACGTCTGAAATCAGTAATTTGTGTGCCGTCACGATAAGCGATGAGAGCTTGTACACGTTGTGGCATTGAATCATACAGGTTTTGACGTAATCCTGGGGAATGGCATTCCAGATGTCTTCGATTTGACGCCAAAGTTCAATCTTACTGTGCGCCCCACTAGTTCCAGTGAGTCGCCGACCAATGAAATCCGAAACATGCTCGATGGGCGACATATCCGGGGAATAAGATGCCATGGAAGAGGCAAAACCTCTTGTGCACTGAAGAAGGCTTGTGCAGTCTGAGAAACATATGCAAGGGCATTTGCTGGCATACAGCACCCGAAATGCGTCGAAGAATGGGAAGGACCTCTGGTTGCAAAATTCCCCTTACGTAGCGATCACTGTTGAGGTTGCCTGCAATGTGCACTAGATGGGATCGACGATTATACCCAATAGTTCCCTACACCATGATGCTAGGCGTTTGTGCAGTACGACGCCGGATAACACACTGTGGGGGCAGATGTTCGCCCCTGTGACATCTGACGCGTACTCCTCCATCATTGTACTCCAGATTGTAGCGAGATTCATCGGAGAAAACAATTTGTTGCTACTGAGCAAGCCACGTGCTGTGTTGCTGAGCCCATTGAAGTCGGAGGTGTCTGTGATTCAGCGAGAGAGGAAACCTGCGTAGAGGAACCCTTGAACGTAAGGCTCCTATATATACGAGCTGGCGCATCAGGCATTTTGTTGCCTTAGGGTTGCCACATGTACCCAGCGCGTTTCTCTGATAAACAAACCACAAACTCTTTTTTTATCGTCTTACGTTACTTTAAAGTAACTTATTTTATTATATTTCATAATTTGGGCTAAGTAAACTATGATATGGAAGTTTGTTTTGCGATAAACTGCTATAATCTTTCAAGAAGTGATTATAAAGTGTTCACAGACCTTCTATTACTGTGTATTTGAGTTTTGGCGATATTTTGTAAAATAAACAGAAGCTGCCCTAACAACACATCGTACATCCATAGGATATCCTCAGAATAAAATGACATTCTTAGAATGTACTATGAAAAAAATGTGTTTTTAGGAATATTATTGTTGCTTATTGCTCTTAACTTGACCGTATTAGCTTCAGATCAATATTTTTAAAAATCATTAGGGAAGCGATAAGGACGCCAAGCGGGAATGCTGTCCTCTTCGGAGGCAAAAAAATGGCGACGATGCGCCGGCCTATTATTTTATTTAGGGGCTCTACTTGAACGCAGTTTATGCTGCAGCAAACGGCGACAAACCGTGGAGCTAAACAACAAAACACCTGTAGCCGTGCACCAACGTTGTGCTAACACACGAGAGGATGCTGTACGGTCTGTCACAACCATGTGGATGAGGTGTCTGTCGTCTCGTGCCGTTGTTATGTTGCATGCCCCACTGTCAGGTTTTCGGCTTGTTTGATTCTCCTCTGTTCATTCCTTCCAAACACGCATTACTGTTGTGGCATTAAACTGCGTGCTGGCTGCAATTTCTCGATACGAAAATTCAGCCTCTCGCATATCAACGATGCGGCCCCCTACGAACTCCGTTAGTTCTTGGTATGGCACCCTCTGCTTTGGACGAGGCATTATATTGACCACCAATGAAACGTTTACCGCAGACAAAGGACGATAAACAAATTTCGACGATAAACAGAAGTCGGTTCTCGTTTCACGCATGCGCAATCGCTTTCTGATTCTAATAATTTGCATGTCTTTCCTCACTTTACATTTCCTTTAAGTTTGGTTCAATTTGCATAATCCCTTCATGGTGTTGTAATTTTCGTAAACATGAGTGTAAATATTTTAATCTTTTTCAAATCTCAAATACAATACATTATAATGATATTTAATTATTGATGATTATGAAGCATGATAATATACGACGCACTTTTAATATACATAATTTTAGACATATTTGTAAAAGCCTTTCAAATAGTTAGGAAAAGTAAAAAACCCAAAATGCGTGAAACAGAAAAAAAATGACAACCCTGTTTTGTGGCGAGTAAAACATTTTTTGCGGCGAGTGTAATATGAGTTGAAATTTCGGGCCCTGCTGAACTGATAAATCCTTCTCCTGCGAAATCCTTGCCTGAAGTAACACTGCTTCTTGCTATTATATACCTGTGAACTTAACCCTTCAGTGGGGCAGGTCGAATTTTTCGACACAACTTCCTATGCAAAACTTTTTTATCATGGTCTAACAGACCAGTCCATTAAGTTTGTAAAAAAAAAAAAAAAAAAAAAAAAAAAAAATTAGGAACCCCTTTATATATGTTTATGTGCAGCTACAAACACCAATAATAATCAGTGCCGTTCCAGCCCTATTTTTTCAACCACATGGTATAAAAACTGTTGAAAGCGTTGAAAAATAAATTTATTTGAGACTATATGGACAAAGCAAATATATCTTGTATAGCTCTGATAAAGCATAATTTAACTCTGTCCTCGAATGGCACTTCAATTTGAGGACGCTGCGATGATTTGTCCTCAAACTGGATTTCAAAAATTTGGTCGTCTTACTTCGGGACCAATATCGTCTATATATACCTGAAAAACTGTGTCAGCGAAGATTGCAATTCTTTGAAAGATTTAAATTCTGCTGTTCTAACAAGGAAACATTCAAAAGGTGTCATCTTCAAAAAGTACTGAAAAAAATATATTTAATAACACCAGAAAATGAAAAAATTATCGGCTTAAATTAATTACAGCGACCACAAAAAAATATCAAAATTAAGCATATTTGGCGATTTCACACTGCTAGGCGATTGATTTTGAGTACTTGGCGGAAAAGCAAAACACGGTTCTGTTCGTACACGGCAATCTCCGTGCTAGCAAACGTATCGCCTAACAGCGCTAAATCGCCAAATATGCTTAATTTTTATGATTTTTTGTGGTCGCTGTAATTCATTTCAGCCGATAATTTTTTCATTTTCTGGTGTTTTATGAAGAGTAGAATCACATATATTTTTTTCAATACTTTTGAAAGATGACACCTTTTGAATGTTTCCTTGTAAGTCAAACGATGATTGCTGGTAACGTTGGTCGTCACAGCTGTTGTTCAGTTGGCTGAGATTGTTGATGCTAGTTTTCTGATGTTCTTTTTAAGAAGCTGATTCTGATTCTGTTTTTCACGTTGCTTAGATAGTTGCTGTTCTTTTTCAAAAGCTGGTACAGATTGCCTCTGTACACGTTTTCGCTCTCTGCCTCTTGTTTTTCAGCTCCTTTGGATGTTTCGTTACACCGTTTTCTAGGTCGCTTTCTCTGAATAAACGATTCTTCATCAAAATTATTTAACTCTCTTCTCGCAGGGTGTTTACCCATTTCAGTTTTACAAACTCGTTTACAACTTATTGTTTGTAAGTTTTTATACTTATTTAGTTATTTTTCAGGTCATCAACTTCTTAACTTTTGTAAAACTAAATAAAAAAATGCTAGTTATGGCTCAGCCAGTGATTGAAATTTATAAAAATTAATTGATTTCTCCAGACTGTCCTAGAAGTAACTATTTGTTTTTGATATTTGAATTTCCTAGACTATTCTAAAACTAACTATACATTGGGTGCATATTGTTGGTATTTTAATATATTAATGGCATCATTCGAAAACTTTTTAGTAAGTTCTAGAAACTTCTATAACCATCTAAAAATTTTAAAACTTCTAGAGTTTTCTAGAAACTTCTTGAAAATTATAATGTTTGTTTGAGTGTGTGTTATTTCAGGTTCTCAAAATTGAAAGTTGAACAGAATTTTCTTGAAAGTAAAGGTTCCAGTAAACGCATAGAACCTTCATGGAAATTTCATGAAACCTTCTAGAAATTTCTTGGAACTGTCTAGAATAGAAACTACATAAAACCTTCTAGAAAAACTTGGCCTTCCAGAAAGCTCTGAAATTTTTCTAAAAGGTTCTAGACGTTTTCATGAAGTTTCTCGATGTTTCCATGAGATTTCTAGAAGATTCCATGAAGTTTTTAGACGTTTCTATGATGTTTCTAAAAGTTTCCATGAAGTTTCTAGACGTTTATGTGAAGTTTATAGAACATTTCATGAAATTTCTCGGAGATTCTATGAAGATTCTACTCTAAATACATATTAAAGAAAATTGATGATACATAAACAAATACTGTAAAAAATATGTCCTATTTGCAGACAGAAATTCTCTGTAATTTGAAAAAATACGTTCTGACAACGTAATTTTTTCGTAAATTATGCGTATTTTCTCAAATTACAGAGAATTTCTGTCAACAAATAGGATATATTTTTTACAGTGAGTCAGTCAGATAAACCGAATTAATATAAAAGCAATAATTACTTCTCATCTGATCAATAAAGATGAAAACAGGTTACAGACAGGAAAATTCTATAGGCACTAAACCATAGCGAATTCTACCAATCCATGGATTTAGCGACTTCTGCACATGCACTACCAACTAGGTTTAGACCTAACTCATGGGTTTATATGTGCAAGAGGAGACGAAGATTTGCCATTGGAACACAGAACTGCACCGTCGTGCTAGGCAGGCTAGCCGAATAGATCTAGAAAAAAAATGGCAGCTGCGAAGATGTCAATGTTCATAAATATTTATTCAGATTATAAGAGTGAAAAGCTAATTGCATGCTGAAATTTAGGACACATTAATTGGTGGAGAATTTTAAATATGGGGAAAATAAGAGAAAAATATAAAAAATTAGGAGATGACTGAAAGTTAGCAGGAACAGGAAGAACCATAGACTTATTATAAGAGTAGACGGAGCATTCCATTATTAAGGGAATATAGGAAAAAGTGCAAGGATGAAACCATGTGAATGTTGAAAAAGGTTACCTTTTTGGCATTTATCGCGTTATTGGCAATTTTTTGTTTTGAATATAAATATATAAATTATTATCAGGGCGCGAAATTTCCGCTCGCCAGCTCGCCATTGGCGAGTGGAAATTTTACTGTGGCGAGTAAAATTTCAATCTAAATGTAGATAGAATTCTTAAGTATGCGGTGCTACCAAAAAAAAAAAAAAAAAAAAAATTAAAAGTTATCAATTTAAAAACGCAATATCAGGCTAATCTTAGGTAAGGTGACCAGCCATCCTCTTTTAAAGAGGACAGTCTTCTTTTTCAACACTCTGCCCTCTTAAACGAAAACAAATTACAGGACTTAAAAGTCCTTTTTTATGTTTTTCGTCCTCTGACCTCTTTTTTCAAACGAAAAGGATTTAATCCTTAATTTGAAAAAATTCGCAAAACTGGGAAGCTCAATCGGCTGTATCGAATAATGAACACTAACATTTTTCTGCGTTAGGTTCGCAAAAGAACAACTTTCTAACAAACTTGCCAAAGCATATTATGGTTTATGTCTATTCAGATTCTTCGAATCACAAAGAAATAAATGGCTTTGCCGTTACGAGTTTTCTGTGGTTTTCTTCGAAACTAGCGTAAATTTGGGCTAGGACCTCTTAGAAAGACCCCACGGAGGACACTCTTACTCAGGCTTAGAGCCCTAGTGCAGACAATTGGTCTTAATAACACGACCACCACCTCATAAAAATATGCAAAAGTTAGTTGAATTCATTTTATGTCCTCCTGGCAAAAACTTTCTCACAAAACGACTGTTTTCTTCAATGAACAAAATCTAGACATGTGAAAAAAATCCCCTTTATATACCTACTTTAACCACTTCACTGGCCACAGTAGTGTGTGGAAGGCTAAATTTCCCCCGAGTTATCTCGGGAAAGCCGGTGAAGTGGTTAAAAACTTATTAACTACTAAGACTAGGTTATACTTGTGAGAACTTTTATAAATTGTTGATGAAGAATGCTTCGTTAAAACAAATTGTTTCATCTGCCGAATATTAATTTTATTTTTTCATTTGCCAATTTTATTTTTTCTTTTATGATTATGATTTTAATAAAAAAGATGTTTTCCAACTTTTTTTATGTAGTTGCATGAAAGTACCACAGAGAAAAAAAAATCTATATTGTCCAGTGACACCTATATAAATTAGGGATTTTTCCTCTCGTATCCGTATATTATTAATTTAAATTAAGGTGTACTGATCCAAATACATCATTTGAGATAAAAATATTTCCACCACTTGTGTAAAATAGCTTTGAATAGTTTTTTTTTAATCGTTTTCATTCAATTTTGTTTCCTCTAAAATGACATTTTCTTCATAATTGAATGTCATCTATTTTCTTATAAAATAAGACATTGCATTAGTTCTCCTCTTTTTCCATAAAAAATTCTGGTCACCTTATACATAAAAAATAGTATAAGTTAATAATATTTTGTGGCGAGTGACTTTTTTTTTTTTCAGTGAGTGTAATCTAAGTTGAAATTTCGGGCCCTGTTATTATTATTATTATTGAAAGATACAACAAGCAAAACTAGTGTAAAATATTACAGCTGCTGAAATTTATTTTTACCTTGTTATTAACATCTAACAAAGTTCAAAAGTTTTTATAACTTTGGTTTGTCTATACTCGTTTTAACTCTCATAAATAATTATGGACATTTTTAAAATAATATAAGATATAATATAGTTAAACTAAATCAATTTAGAGAAATAAGTATAGCAATTATAAGCATTTTATAAAAATAATTACTTAAAACGAACGAAATAATAAAATATTAAAAAGAATCTTACCTGTGAAATAAAATCCTTATTTAAACATAACTTCTAGGGTTTTTAAAGTACATCTAATTACTATTTCTTGCTATAAAATTCTTTTTAAATTCAAAACAATCTAACTTTGAAAGAAAAAGGGAAAATATTGTCTGAATAAAAAGCAGAGTGTAGAGCATGGCGAGAAATTTCAATATTGGCCAGTTTGGCTTCCTGTAGATCAACATTCACATGACCTTTTTATGAGTTATCTTTGCCACTAAAAAAGGTTGCCATTGTCCCGTCTACTCTTATAATAGGTCTATGGGAAGAACCCACGAACGAGCATTGCCAGCCTTTCAGTATAGAAGGCATAACCCGGTGGGGGAAAAGCTGTTCTTTCAAAAAATAAAATAATAAATAAAAAGGATTATAGTTGTGTTTCTGATATTATTATCTATCCGTCCTACAGAGCAGAGACGTACCTTTAAGGCAAAAGAAATATAACTAAAACTAAAACTCTTAGCATCCACAAAAGAAACTCCAATTTGCCTCTAATTTTAAATTATTATTACATTTGCGATAAGAGTGAAAATTCTGCATCAGAGATATTATAATTTTAAACCATTATCGCATGACGGGCTAACACAAGCAAGACACCTCTACAGATGAGAATAGGGAGGACATATTGTACACGGCAATTTTTAGTCGTTGGATTCGAAACCACAACGTTACATATGTCTGTATGTAAGCTCAACGGCCAACTGGCCGAACTACTGCAGCCCAGCAAGTTCTATCTCGAGATAAATTTCACGACAGCGTTATTCAACTCAAATTCAGTTTTACTCAAGGCCGTATTCACCATTAACTTTAACTCCCGGTTCAAAGCAAAAACCTGAATGGCGTCTAAAGGCAGGGTACAGCTTTCCAGCAAAATTTGGCACACTATTTCTGCCATCTAGCGTCGAAGACTTCATATAATCTTTGCTTGGTTATTTTCACCTAAAAAATCTGAAGGTAACTACAACACGCAAAATTTGCTGAAAATTTGCGCCCCGCCTTTATACGCTTTTCAGATTTTCATGTTTGACCGGGAGTTTAAGTTATTGGTGAATAACAGCCTAAGTCATTTATTTATCCCCTCCCCCCAATAAAAAACATTTAAAGTAGGTTCCTTACTATAAGTATGTGAGGGTATATGTGCATAAACTTATTATTGTTACAACTGAACCCTATTATCCCCTCCCCCCTCCCTCCCGCAGATATTCTGGGTGTGCCACTGGTTGAAATATTTTGTAAGTACATTTGGAAAGTATTTTATGATATATACGAAGTTCATTATGAAATAGTAATAAAATATAATAAAATATCTTTCAGCATATCACATAATTTTAAAAAACTTTAATAAACTTTATTTCCAACGTTTCGGTTAAAATTCATCGTTAACCATCTTCAGGGAAGAATGATGTTTAAAAACCATAAACATAGATAATTTAAGTCATTCTTTGAAAGCACAAATACAATTTCAAGGAAACAAATAGATGATTACATTAATTATAAAAATATATTATATACATTTTAAAAAAATGAGCTAAAATCACTTAAATAAACTTGAAACATGATCACTATAAGAAAAAGAAAACACTTGAAGAAAACGGAGCCAAAGGTATCTTACAGCGGGGTTGCCAGAACAAAAACAATAGCAGGGGGTAACCATAAATTAATTTAAGCCCAAGAAATGAAGCCAAATTGAGGGGGGGGGGGGGGTTATGGATAATGAATCGTTACAAATTTCGGATTTTCTTTTAATAATTTCAAATGATTCATAAAGAAGAGCTTGGTTTCTAATGTCAGTATTGTAAATTATCCTGGCATTTTCAAAATCGGGTTCGATGGGATTAGTATTATAAGTACGTGAAAAAGCTATGTTGGGTCTGTTATATTTTAAATCTGCAATATGTTCCCTCATTCTATCATAAAAAGGTCTATTGGTCATTCCTATATAATAGTTAGTTTTATTATCAAATTTATATGGGATTTCATAAACACCAGATTTTAATTTGGAGGGAGGGGGATCTAATTTTTTAGAAATTAAGGAATTTAATTTTAGAGGAGCTTTAGCAACAAGATGAACTTTTTAATTAAATAATTTAGAAACTCCTTCATGAAGACCAGGCCAATATTGAATTTTCTTAAATTTATTGTTAGAGGATTTATTACTATTAGAAGATGAAGAAGGGGGAGGAGGGGACATAATTTTATAAATTAATTTATTTATAGTCTTGATTTTATAACCATAATTTAAAGCCAAATTATAAATAAAATCGATTTCATTGTCTAAGGCCTCAAGAGTAGAACAATTATAGTGATCATGTTTCAAGTTTATTTAAGTGATTTTAGCTCATTTTTTTAAAATGTATATAATATATTTTTATAATTTATGTAATCATCTATTTATTTCCTTGAAATTGTATTTGTGCTTTCAAAGAATGACTTAAATTATCTATGTTTATGGTTTTTAAACACCATTCTTCCCTGAAGAAGGTTAAAGATGAATTTTAACCGAAACGTTGGAAATAAAGTTTATTAAAGTTTTTAAAAATAATGTGATATGTTAAAAGATATTTTATTATATTTTATTACTATTTCATAATTATTAAAACAGCATATATAAAAGTGGAATAAATATTTCTGAAGCGAAGTTCATTATTTTTCTTTTTTGTTTTAATGTAGGAAAGAGAGCAATGCTCTGGAAGCAGCCACAAATGGCGCGTCCACCGCCATCCAGCTGGTGAGTAACATTGTGGCCAATCTGATCGCCTTCGTCGCTTTTGTTACCCTCGTCGACACTTTCCTTGGCTGGATGGGATCTCTTGTCGAGTGGAATGAACTTTCATTCCAGGTAAGACTGGCAGGATACAGTGATTCTTTCAGATATCTCTCCGGGAGGGCAATGTACCGGACAGCTAATTTATTGCCACTGCCCCCACTTCAAACTTTAGCGCTGTTTCCACTGCGGTTGGTTGGAGGTTGTTTCGAGCGGCGCTATTCAGAATCCTTTGATGTGGTCAAGCGGTTGGAGGTGGTTCGATGAGTTGGTTGTAAGGGAGAAGTCCCTGGCTCGAACCCCCAGCTGAGACAATTGCGGGCTAGAGGCAGATATCTTTGTCAATTTTGCATGCTTTCCTTTGAAGTAACTGCGCAATCTGATAAAAAAAAAGGTTACAACTGATGACAAGACATTTGGCTCTTTGTGTCGGAAGCGTTATTAATGTTTTTTTGAACCTCGAAGCTTCAATCCTAGTGGAAACCAGCCTTTACAGAAGTGTCGGATGTTATTATTTCACTAAACGGCTGTCAACGGCTTACGAGGCTGTAAAGCTGCCTTCAAACTCTAGCAAAACGATGCAAAGCTTCAAAAGTCATAAATTATCCAGTGTCCGAAAGTGACCCTTGAAAGTTTGCACATGTTTACAATGATGGGCATTACTTTTTATTGCTCTTTTACAAAAAAGACCTAAAATCTATATGCAATTATCGCAGTAGGAGGTTTAACAGTCGAGGAGACCTCTCTCCTACTTCGCGTCAACTCGATTCCCACATCAAAGAAATTTCAAAAGAGCCGAACTTGCTGCTTTGCAGTTGCCAGAGTCTGAAGGCAGCTTAACAGTTCTGACAGTTGCTCTCCTAACTCAATTATCTCTTATACATTTGATAATCAATTTAATACTGTTTTACAACTTCATCTAACCTTCCCAAGATACACCAAAATTATATCAAATCCAGCACATTTCTACAAAGCCGATTGTTTATACGAATAACCTAAACATAGGTGAGATGCCCACCGTGAAGACCTCCTAAGAAGTCCTAGCTCGTATTTACGCAATTTTCGAAGGAAATTATGTAAAGATCTGAATAGTTAGACCGAAAGCAACACCTGCGTTCGAAAACTCTGCAATTCCTGTCTATCAACTTTTAAAACATAACTTTTCAGTAAGTGACGAGGCCTTAAAAAAAGTGAAGATACTCATCTCCAATTTCACCGAATTCCATCCAGTTGAAAACGTGTTAAGTTAAAAAGAATAAAATAAGAAGCTGTAGTGCTTAGGTAAAAGATGAAAAAAAATTAAAGGTTCAAAATTAATTCATTCTATTCCATTAAAATAAGATCTATTAACGCTGGATGTCAGTGACATCACAAATTAAAAATATAAAGAACTACAAACATAACTAGCGCCTGGACCCTGCCATCTATACTAATTATTGTATGACTAAGAGAGTAAAGATATATATTTGTACTGATAAGTATAAAGGATTTAAGTCCAAAAATGTCGATTTTGAGTTAAGTGCGTAGTCAGACTCAGAAAAAAATTCTCTATCGATTGGTATAAAGGATTTAAATCCATGTCATTTAGTCTTTGAGAAAATCCATTGGTAAAAAAAGATTCAAGTTCGAAATTTAGCATTAATCTTTAGTATAAAATATTTAATTCAAATTTTTCCCTTTATTAAATGAAGATTGACAATCACCGAATGGTATAAAGGGTATAAATCAACCTAATCCTGTTTTCCTAATCGATTCTTCCGATTAGTTTTTTGTTAGTTTAACTTTATTTTTCGTCTCCTGAAAAATCAAGAATATGGACTTAAATCCTTTATACTTATCAGTACAGATATAACCGTGGTAAATCAAATGTTTCACAACCCCCAGCTTTAGAGAGATTCATGGTAACTCAAAAACTGTTCTAGATAGTTAAAATTTAAAATTTAAAAATTGTATAACCTCCAGTTGCGCATTTTCTTTATGTGTTTTATATTTGACATGCCGCTTTAAAGTTAGAGATTGATATTTTAGTTGTTATAATTATGTATAGTTTAAAAAACACAAAATGTTATGTCCCTACATTAGATTTTTTCTATTTTCCTTTGCAGTGGATCCTGTCGAAGGTGTTTATTCCCCTGTCCCTGCTGATCGGAGTGGACTGGGATGATCGTGAATACGTGGCCAACCTCATCGGGCTGAAGACTGTGGTCAATGACTTTGTGGCCTACAAAAAACTCGCTGAATACAAAGATCAGCATACGATATCGGTGAGGACTTAATTTTCAATTAATATTTAGAGATTGCTGTGCCTTAATCTTAAATGTATATCTAAAATTGATGTACTATTTCAGATTTATTTTAGTATAAGCCTATTTCTTTTAATGTGCAATTTTGCGTGGATTTTCCGTAGATCACTTACCTTTGAATAAATGTAGTTGTCTGCAACTTGAATTTCCATCGGATCGAAATAGTTAAGCACAGTCCTCCATCAGACAAAAAGAAGCAAGTATATGTGCAGCATAAAAGAAAGGGAAAAAATCTGGTGTGAAACAACCACACGACTTCCATTACCCACTATTACACGTATTATATGCATTTTTGAGAGATAATGTGATCAGAAAACATAAAAGTGAACTAAAGAGAAAATCGTTAGAGCCATTTTTGAGATACCAACATTTACAAAAAATCAATTATTGACAGGAAAACAATAATTACATACAAAAGCATATTTAAACGTGAGTTAAAATGGCGAGTTTGAAAAAAATCCGTACAGCTGTTTTTAAAGGAACGTCCTTGGAGACCTGAAATTGAGCTATTTATACAGGACGCGTATCAATTTTCCTGAACTAACCAACTGTATCATTCAAAAGGACATCTAATAGAGTGTTTATATAGTAAATTTGAAGAAAATCGTTAGAGCCGTTTTTGAGATACGGATTTACGGTCCCACTTACGGTTTCCGATGTCCCATTTCCGGTTAAACTCAATTATTGACAGGAAAACAATAATTACATACAAAAGCATATTTAAAAGTGAGTTAAAATGGCGAGTTTGAAAAAAATCCGTACAACCGTTTTTAAAGGAACGCCTTTGCGAGGCCTGAAATTGAGCTATTTATACAGGACGCCTATCAATTTTCCTGAACTAACCAACTATATCATTCGAAAGGACATCTAACAGAGTGTTTATATAGCAAGTTTGAAGAAAATCGTTAGAGCCGTTTTTGAGATACGGACTTACGGTCCCACTTCCGGTTTCCGATGTCCTACTTCCAGTTTTTCAATTTTCACCAAAATTTGGAAATTTCATCTGTACACCAGACGTATTTCAATTCTAAAATTTCGTAGCTCTATCTTTATTAGTTTCTGAGCTATAGTAGCCAGAAGATTCTCCACATACACACACACACACACACATACATACACACTGACCAATTGCCAAAAACCACTTTTTTGGACTCAGGGGACCTCAAAACGTGTAAATTAGGTGAAAACCCGATATCGAATTTTCAGACCGAATACAATACTTCCATTACCTACGGTAGTAGGTAATGGAAGTAAAAATAAAACATGTTAATGCAAATAAAAAAAAAAATATTTTTTTTAATTACTGGTGTGGCTTGAATAAAATAAAGTTAGAAAAAAAATAAATAAAACGTCTGAGAAAATATAATTTTGTGAGTATATTATGGAAATAATAGAGTAAAATAAGTATAAATAAATAACAATTGTTGAGAGAAAATTCCTAAATATTTGTCAGACTGATTTCTAGGTATCAGTCATGAAAGACGAGGAACAAATTTTTTTAGAATTTTTGTAATATAAAAAGCTTTATAGAAACCTAAATGAGTTTACTTTTAGTGCATTATTGCTTTTATGCTGCACTCATGACTATTTCTTTTAACCTCAGAAAGAATAATTTATTCTGATTAAAAAGGATCATTTATTATTCCGAGTTGAAATAACATTTGAGTGTGCATTTGCAGTTTATGGTATTGTATTTACAAAAATTTTTATTCATCATCATTCACCTGCTTTTACAGTTTATGGTCTGTGTTTATAAATTTTTTAATTCATCATCATTCGCCTGCTTTTACAGTTCATGGTATGTGTTTACAAAATGTTTTATTCATCATCATTCCCTACTATTAACTCGGCGTATTTAATATTTTATATTTTCTTCCAGGTTCGTTCACAAGCTATCGCCACGTATGCCCTCTGCGGTTTCTCTAACATTAGTTCCATCGGCATCCAGATTGGGGCACTCAGTGCCATGGCACCAGGAAGGAAGTCCGACTTGTCGCAAGTGGCTATCAGGGCCATGGTGACCGGAACAGTCACTTGTTTACTCAATGCCTGCGTTGCAGGTCAGTTGTTTTTCTTAAAAGCTAGTTTCGCATCTGAAAAAATCATTAAAGTAAACAATCATTAACTGTCGGATACGAAATAATCAGTAAGATTCAAAAATTTCATCCACTGGCCAGGGCCACACGATGTACAGTCGGTAACAAAAGTGTCCGAACACTAGCAAAAATTCCTATTTAAAAAAAGTACACTTAATACAGTTTTGTCAAATAAATCCTTGTCGAATCCTGTTCTTAGTCAGTCTAAAAACAGGATTCGACAAGGATTTATTTAACTGAGTGTGTACAAAAAGATTTATTGTCAAATTAGTTTTATTTTTCTCCGTCAGGTCGCGTTTCATTTGTAAAATTATTTTTTTTACTGTTGTGCAGTACATTCAACTACACAACTGGAACTATAAATGTTCAACGTGACGGCCGTCATTCATAAGAGTGTCGTCAGATGTTGCGCATTGGGAATTCTCATAATAAAACTTAACTAACAATGCTTTATCTCTTTATAATACCAGAAATTTCTTTTAACAGCAATAGTAAGCAATAAATGTTTAATTTAAATTAAATATTCGGTAACAAATGAAATTAGATGCAACACGCCTAAGACAAATTTATCAGTATTCTCAATATGGCATCATTTGAGAAGATGGATCTGTTTGAAATGTGAGAGGAAACTGAATACAACGCCATCTCATGATGAAATAAATGTAACTAATATTTATTTCTTATACAGTCGGCAGCAAAAATATCCGGGCACTAACAAAAATTCCTATATAAAAAAGTACACTTAATACAATTTTGTTAAATAAATCCTTGTCGAATCCTGTTCTTAGTCAGTCTAAGAAAGGATTTGACAAGGATTTATTTGACAAAACAGTATTAAATGTACTTTCTTTATATAGGAACTTTTACTAGTGCTCAGATACTTTTGTTGCCGACTGTACAAATATGTACCCTACACAATTGCGACCTTTTTTGTGAATCTTATTCAGGGCAATTAGCAATCAAGTGTATTATTCTCCTTGGATTTAAATGTAATTGACTTCAGTCTTCATCCATTCAGATAAGTATAGAACCTAGACGGTTTCAGACAAACTATACAGATCTATATAAACTTGTATCGCAGAGTGGTCGAAACTCGACCATTTTTTTGCAAAGCGAGGGAAAGCAAAGTTATTTATTGCCTTGTCCTAAACGAAATGCAATTGCAACACAGCTGCGGCAATTGTTTGCCGATAGTCACTCTAACTGAATCAGCAGAGTTTTACTTAATATAATATAACTATTTCTCTCTGTAGATGAAATGAGAGAAAATCGCAACGTGAAAACGCCCCGTGTTGTGTGATACAGCCCAGAAGCTAATAGGTACCATGTCAAACCAAGGCCCAACCAAGTATCAAATTCTGTTAAATTAATTCGATTGGTTCATAAAGTACAGTGTTTGAACAAATATATATATATATATATATATTTATATTTATATATTTTTTTCAAAAATGGTCGAGTTGAGTTCGGGAAATTTCAAAACGTGTAACTTTATCGAAAACCGAAAATCTAAAACTTTTCTGAATCTTATATGTTCTACTTATATATGCAGAGGAAAGAATAATAAATCCACTTAAAAAAAATAAAAATAAGTAGTCAATTTCACTTAATTAAAATGCAAGGAAATCTCAAAACGTGTAAATTCATCGAAAACCGGAAATCAAAAGTTTCTACTTGCTTCTTCTACCCACAAAAGCTAGCAATAAAGACACTTTTTAAAAAAATAAGTAGCCAATTTCAGTTAATTGAAACGTAAAGAAAGCTCAAAACATGTAAATTCAGCAAAAAACGGAAATCTGAATTTTTTTCGTATCGTCTACTTATACATGCAGCATTTTCCTTTTATTTAGTATATTAGTTGAATATTTATTGTTTAAATATCACCCTTTGAAATGAAATGTTTATCTTTACATTCGAAACTGGAAGTTTGCCATTTTTTTTTTTTTTTCTGGAGTTTTGTGATTTTAAATTAAAATTTTATCAATTTTACAGAAAAAATAACTCAATCAAAAACATGTAGACAGTAACTTATATATAACTATACCCAAATATCGGAATTAAAATCGGCAGATAATTTCTGTTATTTTTTAATAATTTTTTACAAAAAATCCAATGGACTATTAACATAGAAAATCTTTTTCATGGCTCCATGGACAGACAGTGACGTCATCACATCGCTTGCGTATAGTGATGCTGCATTATACAAATTACTGTGTCTATGGTTTTATTTCAGCTTTATGAAATGGCCAGATTTAACAACTTTCTACTTTTAGGTATTTTTTAATGTAAAGGAATACGTGTATAAAAGGAAAAAATGGGGGAAAATGCATAAAAAATAAATGTATTTTTAAATACCTTCTTAACATCGTAAGAAAATAATATTTGTATTCGCACCTTCCGGCTAACCATACCTTTCGAATGATACCATTTTCAACCCTCTACTCCCATAATTAATATGTTAAAAAGGGACTACAAATTTTATGCTTGCCTATTAATATATAGATGGCTAATACACTGCTCAAAACAATTAAAAGATATTGTAAGTCTTATATAAAATAACATCATGAGTGTTTTTCCCCTCCTCAGAAAATAGAAGAGAGTCCTAGGCTGAAAAGAGCCTGAATCAGTTGATGGTGTGCTACAAGCCCCGTGGCAGAAACACGGCGACACGGCGATAATGTCGCAGAAACAGAAATGTTCTTGCAGAAAGATTTTATTTAAGTCAAATAAATTTTGCCATTGTGTTAAAAAAAAGAGAGAGAGAGAGAGAAACTCAAAGAATGGTTTATAAACTGTTCTGCAGAACAAATTTTCGTTTCTGCAGATACGATCGCCATCGTCTCAATCCTGAATAAAGAGAGGAGATAAAGCGGATGTAACCACTTGGGTTAGATTTGATTCGGCATACATTAGCGATTCGTGATGCGGTGATATGATTCGGTGTATCGACACTTTTCACTGGTAACCTCTTCACATCGGAACTTCATTTTCGTGTCTCCAAACTTTGTGTTCGCTCCGCGCCTGCCGCTTGTGTCGTGTGTATTTATTGTATTGCAAAAAGATGTTTTTTCGAAAGAATGTGGCTTTGCGACCATTTTCCGAATTTCATATTTCATGCATTTACAGATTCATGCATAACAAAATAAGTGCGTGATTGCTGCTGCACCGATTTTCATACATTTTCTGATTTATGCACGACAAATTAGTTGCATCTAATGATTTTTTTTTTCTTTCATGTAAGCGAAGCGTGCATATGTGCGTGGTAGTAAATACACGAAAATTTTTAAAAGCTGCATTAATTTTAATGTTTGGTTCAAACTATGCAATACATTTCACAACTATATACAGAAATAAGACTATGGGGAAATTTGTAACGTCTGTAGTTATACGCAAAATAAAAAATGAAGCTTCAAACCTTGCTTCATAAAATAGAAAATTAAAAAAATAAATCTTAAAAATACTTTATTGGTTTTTAGCATTGTATATGTAGTAAAAGATCTTAGCAATAAATATTAATGCGTATCTTAAATTATAAAATTGGTAACTTTTCTAATTTTTTTCTTTACTAATCATTAATTATTTTAATTGTGATTAAAATTCTTAGCTTTAATTTTTGTTCTTTAAGCATATGAAGTCATTAAAAAAATTATTAATTTATTTTACAAAAATACTCTTATCATTAGTTTCTACAGCTTGTTCATTTCATTTTTTAAACATTTGAATTTTTAAAAAATGTTTACTTTTGTAATTGAAATATTGCAAATTAAATAGTTATTTTGAATAGCAATCAAACCAAAGGTTTTGTTGATATATATATATATATATATATATATATATATATATATATTGTAAGCAACAGGAATATTATCTAATAGTAGCTGTTTTGAATAAATACTAATTAAACAAATACTTTTATTTATTTATTTTTATTTACTTATTCGTATAGATATCAATATCAAATATTATTTTTAATTGATTTCTATTTATTTCATTCTTCTGTAATCATTATTTTCTATTATAGATTTTATCCATGAAATCTGTTACACTTCCCATTTCAACATTTCCTTAAAAATTAAATATTTCACTTGCCTCAATCTTTATGTAAATATTTCGACTGCGGTTTGTCTATAATTGTGTTACTTAGATCTTGTATTCTGTTTTACTTTATGTATTATATGATGGTATAATTATACAGTCTAAATTTTTTAATGTCAAATCACATTTTTTAGATTTCAAATACACATATTTATGCTATTTGTATATAATACAAAAAATGAATTTTGTGTATTAGAAAGTTTTCTTGCATCTTTCTAATAATCTCAAAAACCATAAATGTTGTAAATTATTTATACTATTTCATTATAATACTCAGTATTCTATATTAATTTTTACTTTCAATTTGTTGTACTTTAATTTTGAGTTTTGTATTATATTTTATGTTGTTTGGTTTGCACCTTATGAAATAAATACATTTGTGTATTTAAATATATATATTTAACTAGCAGACCCGGCCACGCGTTGCTGTGGCTAAGTTATGCGTTGATAATTTGATAAGGTATATAGTATTTCCCCACAACTGTATTCTGCGATTTTTTTTTTTTTTTTTTTTTTGGTGCCGTTTTGAACGATAACGATGTCTTTCTGGATTCTTTGCAATAAAATATGGCAACCTGCATGCTTTTATTTTAGATTTATGATTTTTGATTTAGCTTATTATTTTATCAGTTATGATTTTTAGATTTATGATTTAGCCATAATCGCCCAATCCAGTTGTGGGGAAATACTATCGTTGTTCCTTCGATAAACATTTTAAAACTTTAAAATAGGATATCTAATGAAATATTGGGCATTTAAAGTAAATACTGGTATCATTTTAAATAGAAAAAGATTTTGGAAAAGATTAATATATTTTAACGAAGTGATGAGAAGGTTTTGAGTATGTTAAAATTTTAATAGTAAATTCAAGTTAATCAACAGGGAAAACATTGAGGATTAAGATAAGAAAACTGCAAGATTTTAAGATCATTTTTTTAACAATAAATATGAGTCACAATTTAATGTAAAATACATGTATAAATCACAAATTTAATCAGGAACGGTAAATTGATAAGTTATTAAAGAAAAATAAAAGAAAAATAAGAGAAATAAGCATTTAAAGTTTCGAACATCGATCATATAGATTAGCGTTACAAAACAAATAAACAGACTTAAAATCTTTCAGACTTTTAAATAAGTTTTAAATTAAGTTTTAAAATTTAATGTTAAATAATACAGACTTTTAAATAAGTTTTAAAATATTGAAATGGTTACTTTTTATTTAGAACATTATATGTATAGATCATGACTTTCTTAAAGAAAACAAAGTGATACAGATTACAATAACCCAACAAAAATTAAAAAAGCAAGGTTATGTCGTAAGTAAATTTTTAGCACACGTGTCACGTGAAATAAATTGTAGCATATACATAATGTATCTGGTATAAAATATTAATATGTTTCAGCGGTATAAATTTCATATCTGTCATCCTTGGTGGAAAAAAAAGTATCGCCAAATTATCTGGCGGACATATTTAATTCCTTTCAAAAATCATGGTTATTTTAACAACTTATAATGAGAGAGTAATGAATAATATGAAACAATATTTCGCACAATACATAATACGAAAATATACATCTGGCTTGTATATTTTCGTGTTACGTATTTGATCGCCAAAAAAAAAAAAAAAAAAAAAAAAAAAACTCCAAGGACGACAGAGTTTTGAAATATAAAATTAAATTTTTGTCAATTTGACAGCAAAATAACTCAATCTAACGTATGCACATGATAACTAATACAAATCTGTACAAAAATATGGGGATTAAAATCGGGAAATAATTTTTCCTCGATTTTTAATAAGTTTTTCCAAAAAATCTAATGGGCAATTAACATAGGAAATCTTTTTCTTGACTTCACAGACGGTCAGTGACGTCACACTTGTGTATAACTACATTAGCACTTTATCAATGTGTATAAAATCTTTAAAGTGATTATGATGTCAATTTTCGTGAGATGCATAATTTAACTTTTTATAATTTTTTAACGTTTACGTTTAATTAAATGTATTTATTTTTATGTCGAAAAAAAATGAACTCGTTTTTATTTTGGCAACAATTAAACTTATGGAACTCGCAGATACTTTGGAGCAACTGTAACAAAGGGCTATAAATAACAAATAATTTACAATAAAAAAATATTGTGACTGTAAATTGAGATAAAAACTATCCTATCTCTCAAATTGCACCAAACTGCACACAGTGTGCAAAATTTTGTTAATATTGGATCATAAGTTTAGGAGTTTATCGCGGACAAACATCGTGATACGTAACTTATATATATAGGTATAAAAAAAGTAATGAAATTTTAAAAGTTTTTGTAACATTTGTTTAATTTAGACATTTCATGATTTAAATACCTAAAAAAAAAAAAAATTTTGCAGTTTATTTTTGATGTGTTACTGTATTTTTTGGTTTGAATTCATTGAATATTTTATAAACATTATTGTATATTAATGTGAATTAAAAATCTGAAGCAATTAAGATCAATAGATTTCTTTTCACCTTTCTTAAAATAAAAAAAGAAACAAATAAATAAAAAAGAGTATTTTCTTGCAATAATGCAGGTATGCATTTGTGCCTAGTTAAAATTTAAATAGGTTATACTGAATGTTATTTACTATTTAAAAATAATTTACTTTAAATTTGTAAATGTTAACTTCACAAACTATTCCTGCAGAAAGATTTTGGTGTTGATGAAGCTTGTCGCAGAAAGCATAATAAATTTCTGCCACAGGGGCTACAAGTAATAAACACATACTATCAGTCCCCTAAAATATTTTCCTCCATTGTTTAGAGTTATATTTATTCTCATTAAGGTTTTCTGTAAAGAATACTCTTCGTATAATTCGGATTTGAACGTGATTGTTCGTGTACAACTCACTTATGTTGTACTGACTAACATTTCTTTTCTTTCACAGGTACATTGCTACAGTTGTAGAGGCTTTCGTTCCAGCAACAGACGTTTTTCTCTTCAAGTAAGCGCCCAGAGCTCCATTGCTGGATGTAAAAACTTCTCTGAGCTGACTTTTGGGCTTAAGAAGGCTCTTATAATCGAGCTAAAGATCAAAATGCTGAACTATTTATCTGTATCCGAAAAATGAATATTGCAAGATTGTAGCAAGATTGGTACGGATGATATCCTATTATGCCGGAAAGATGCATTATCGGCGATTCCATCGTCGTAATACCAGAAAATCAAACAAAAGTTTTTTACCAAATGTTAAAGTTCCTGTGGAAATTCCTAAAAAGAAATTTTGAACTAGAAATTATTTCTTGTACTGTATTCATGTATAATTTTAAATTATGAAGAATAATAAAAAGTAATAAAGAAATAATGTGTAAATGTTCCATTATTTAATTTATTATATAAAAGCAGCACAGGACGGGTGTTAATAAGTAATAATTAAAAATGTTTGAATAAAAACTATAAAATGCAGCCGCTTTGTCTGCAGCACTCGTGCCTGTTCGCCTGAAGAAGGGTCATGTTTTCTTTCGAACCGAAACAATTTTTGCGAGTTTTTTTACATTTTAGAGTGTTTATTCAAAGTTCTTTACTTACTACATTACTTAACTATATGCTTATAAGATTTTATCTTTTTTTAATTCCTGTTTATTTTAATGTCGATGAAAATTTGCACATATCAGAATGCAAAATATCACACCAGATTAGAACATATCAAAAACAACCATACCACAACACATCGAAAATCGCACGGTAACATCACCCCAAAGAACACCAATATCACACTAACAAGAGATAATGTTATCCTTTCTTCTGAAACAATTTGCTTAAAGTAGATCTTATAAACCAAACACCTCACTAAAGAAAAGCTTAATTCAAATAAAAATGTGTGAAAGATTTAAATGAAGTTTTAACAGAAATTTTAAACATATTAATTTAATGAAACACGATGATATATATGTGTATATATACAGCAGTGGCATTCCATAAATGATGTTTTTGATTATCTCAATACGAGTGAATAGAAATAGTACATTTACAATATACTGTTAATTTCCTAATTAAAGCAAAAAATTTTGCGAAGCTGTGTAAAACACACACGTTGATTAAAAAACGTTCTATAAATTACCGGACACTTTCGATTTCAGACATTTGTTAAAAAATGAATCAAAAGTTCATCTTATTGGTTGATTCATATATTTGAGAAACAACGTAGATATGACGATTTTTCATAAGATGATTGAGATGTTCAATAACGAGCTGTTTCCATCCACCTGTATGGGGATCACTGAGCTGAAGAACAACTGGAGGCAGAGATGTAAAAAACCCGGGGATTTTGCTTCTGGGGAATAAACATGGGAATTTTCGGGTTTAAACCGGAAACTTTGATGGGAAGAAACTAATATTCAATGTTTAGATTTAATTTCACTTCTTTTAGGAGTACCAAACACTTGTTTCAATATCATTTTTATTCTATTTGCTTAAATAAAAGTGATATCAACAATTATGTGATTATTTTACAGAAAATTGTAAAAAAATAAACGTTTACGTTATTGAGAATAATAAATGAAGTTTTGTCTGCCTATTTAAATAACTTTAACTTTTTTTTTCTTTTTTTTTAATGAATACCATAATAACATATGTTATAAAAAATAATACAATGAAATTAAATTATGGTTAGAATACTTTAAAATTATTAAATTTTATTATAATTCATCGAACAAAATTTCACATTAGTTGATGAAATTTTGTTATAATCGCTCAAAGAGCACGAGGAACAAAATCGAACATGAGTTCTTCGGTTATTAAGAATTCAAGCAATAATTTTTTAATGCATCAAATCAACACGTAAAATATTCAATAGCTATTAATTAATAATTTGGCTGTTATTTCTTTCTTCATTTATTTTTTGCATAATAATGTTGTTGAAATATTAATTGAAATAATATTTCCCAGTGTAATATTATTGATTGTTTTATTAAATGCAGAATATTTTGAAGCATTTTTGTTTTATTTTTGAAATAAAATGTTAAAGATATACATCTGAAACATGTGATTGCGATAATTAAAAAAAAAAAAAAATGTGTTATATTGAACTCAGTGTGTATACAGTCAGAACTAAAATATAAATATACGGCAATAACAGAGAATAAGTCTATTCATTAATGAAATTTGAAACTTGTACTTTTTAAATGTATAGACGTTAAAAGCAATATTTAAAAATTGAAAGATCATAAAAAACATCTGAATGTGAGGTAACGTTTTGAAATGCCTTAGAACATCTGTAATCTAAGGAAAAAAAAAAGATAAATTCGCAACGTGTGAAAACTTTCAAAATTCCCTTGTTTTGGAAACTTTCAAAATTCCCTTCCCAAAAAACCGGGTTTATTCCCTGGTTTAAACCCAGGTTTTTTCCCCGCTCACATCTCTAACTGGAGGTAATGCTGGACCGGTTTTCGCGTGCCGTTTTTGAAAGGTTTGTCTTCCGAGCGTTGTACGGCAGAAAGCATTTGATATCTTTATATTTCAAAGTAAAATTGTGCAAAGGTTGTCTGTTCGAATAACCATATGCAAAACATGATATTACAATTTTAAATTTTAATTCTTTAAAAGGTATAATAGTAATAAACGACCCGACAAATGTTGCCTGCCGTGCAAGCAGGGACCGATTTAGTTGCAATTAGATGTTTTCCTTTTCTTTTTCTGCAATCGCCAATTTTAATTTTAAAAAGCAAATTTTCGAACAGATTTTACTATGTCGTCTTCCATGTACACTTTAGGATTGATCCAAGTGTTAAAAACAAAACTCAGTTTTCAGGAAAATTGTAATTTTAGAAAGTATTTCACTTTTCAGTATTACTTTTTCAGAGCTTAATATAATTTTTCAAGAAAATTTATATTTTTGCAACAATGGAAAAGTTATAATGAAGGATTAAATGACCGCTGATTTATAAAACAGCACAATAGTATCACATCTATTGAAGAAAAAATGGCAAACATCGATCATCATAGCAAAATTAAGGAAATTTTCATTTTTTTTAATGTATGATGCAATTTCTTGGGGCCCCTTCAATGTGAGGGCCCAGGGCACGTGCCCCGAATGCCCTGCCATAAATCAGGCACTGCGTGCAAGGTTTCACTTTGTACGACAAACGAATGCAGAAAAGCTGGCACGCACGAACACTGTGTGGTATTAGAACCATTTGCTCCAGTTGTTCTTCAGCTCAGTGATGGGGATAGCCCAAAACGTCATTCACGAGACGCCACTGATATATGGATCCCGGAAAAATGGGTAACGGAAAGATGGGTAAGCGGAAAATGGGTAATTTGCGAATTGCTACTTGCGAATCGTATACTGAAATTGCCCCAAATTATGCCATAGAGTTCGAAGACATTTCATCTTTGATACTGATTATTTATTTCACTGTCAGTTAAAAATTTATTATTTTAAGAGGGCTGAATATAAAAAATCTTTCACAGGATCCTTTTCAGTTAAAAAAAAAAATTAAATTAAGCTTTCATTTATTAATTTATTCACGTATTTACTATTTATGAGATTTTAATTATTTTTTAAAAGAAATCATAATGTTAAAATAATAATTGAAAAAAAAAAAAAAAAAAAAAAAAAAACAAGAAGAAGAAAAGAAAAAGAAATGAAAGAAAATGTTGGAGAGAGAGCAGTGTAGAATGGAACTATTTTTATTTTTCGGGCAGAGATAAATAAAAAAACTTCTTTTGAGTTAAGCGATGGCAGTTGTTTGACTGGAATTCCTTTTCTTAGAAGCGTTCTCTAGTTTTTATCATATTTCGGAAAGTCATTGAGTTACCTTCCCCTCTATAGCACAAATGAATTTAGGTAAAAATGGCAACCGGAAAAAATGGCAACGATAAATATATAAAAAGGGGTAACAAAATAAAGGAAAAACGAAAAAGGATAATTTGAGAATTCTTACTGGCAAATTATATGCTAAAAATATCTCAAGAGTAAAATATATTTCATCTTTGGTACTGATAACATTTTTCGCCGTCAGATATAAATGTGTGTGTACATATATATATATATATTTATATTTTCTCTAAAAGGCTCTGAATATTAGAATCATTCATTTTCCAACTTTTTTGGTCTTAAAGAAGAAATTTTAGCCTTTATTAATGCATTTATTCACGTATTCAATGTTTGTGCGATTTTATATCAATGTTAGTTATAAAATAAATAAATAAATAAATCAAAATTAATGGTTAAATTAAAAAAAATAAACAGTTGTGGATGGGTGGAAATTGGAGGCTAATTTGACTTTTTGAGCATGGATAGACAGAAAGGCTTTCTCTGTGTAGACAATGACAGAATTAGGAAGAAAATGTTTTTCCTAGAAGCGTTCTGCAGTTTTTTCTTTCACCTGGCCAGGGGTGAGGCAACTGAGGCAGCCGCCTCAGGCGCACGCATAGAAGGGCGGCATTTTGCTTTTGTATTTTAGAGTTAGAATTCACCAAGTGTGTCAAAGTAAAAAAAAAAAAAAAAAGCGGGAATTCAGTTTTCTTATCTATGTATATGAAATAATTCGTTCTGAGTGAGTTTGGGGGGGGGGGGGATTAACTCTTCTTATCTGAAAGAAAAGAAAAAAAAATTCTGTAAATTTTTTCCTTTGAAACTTAATACACTAATACGTAAAAAACAATTTCATGAATTTTCTCAGAGAAGGGGAGGTGGCAAACGTTATTTTATATAACCATTCACCTCTCTGTGTAAAAGAGTGCATTCACTTACTGATTGAAGACGGCTGTGGAAATTCAATGGGAGATTAGGTAAGGAATTTTGGTGTGAAGATACTTTTTGGGGTCTGAATGCAGTCAAGGGGGATTTTTGCAAAATTGCCCCCTCCATCTCTCTGAGAATGGATGACAAAAAATTCGTTTGCAAGAATAACATGAATCTAAATTATTTCATGGTGAAGAATTTGCACATGACAAAACTAGATTCAACTACAAAAAAAAAAAAAAAAAAAAAAAAAAAAAAATCAAATTTTTGATTTTATGGTTTGTTTATGGACGTGGAAGGGGTTTTTCAGTACCAGATTTTTCAAGTAGAACTCTACCAAATGGGCTCGAAGAGGTTGGAAATAACTGTGTATCTAGTGGAAAATATTGCCAAAAACTCATTTAGGATTTTTTTTAAGGGTTTTCAATTTTTGAGTGATTACGAGGGGACATATTCAATAGCCTCCATTTTGCATTAATTAATTTATGGGAGGTGTGGGCAGAAATTTTGGTGTGTACATTTATGCTTCTAACAAACCTGCAACGAAATTTTGCAAAATTTCTGCTTAACAAAAAAAAAAAAAAAAAAAAAGAAAAAGAACACACTTTCAAGTATAAAGGGCGTATCAAATTCAGCAACTTTAGAAACAACCAATTTTTGAGCCGACTTTAGCGCCGATTTTTCCTCGACGAAAACACCGTAGAGGTTACAATAGTCGGGTGAAAAGTTGGATGAAAGAAGACTAACTTCTGACGCTTATCACTTTTCTTGGCGCGAATAAAATACGCAATGATTAGCGTTAAAATTCCTTTTCATTTGTGTAAAATATCGCATTATTATTTCTAATTTGATCTTTTTTACAACTATTGTAATAATGCCATACGAAAATAAAAAAGATTAATTGAAAATTCTTATCATTTAACGGTAAAATAAACGTGCTTAACGATAATATTTCTTCTTCAAACCTCCACTTGAAGCGATTCCCGTGTTCCGCCATCTTGGAAATATGACGTATCAAAATAGCGCATCCTGATTGGACGAATCCGAGGAGAAATTGAGTATACGGACAATTTTATCAAGGCAGCTCTGAAAAAGTTGGGCAACTTCGGTCTGCACTATCACACTGGGAGTAGAGACAATTTTTTCCGAAAAATCGGCGCTAATCAGTGGTTGGCTCTAAAATCGCCTGTAAAGTCGTCGAGTCTGATACACCCTTAACTATTCTAAGGATGGGGATACTGGGTGTGAATTGGTTATGCGTACGATCACACACTATGAAAGGATTTTAGGAAATTACTCACTTTTCTTTCCTGGAGTGAGTGAGTGGAGCAAAAACCGTATTTTCAAACTTAACTCTCCTCTATATTACCTCAGAAGGGCAAATAAACCTTGCTGCATTGATGATGCTCTTTTGTCCGTCCATTGATGATGCACTTTTGTCTGCCTTTTTGTGCGTCTGTCTATCTGCCTGGTCTTCTAATTCCTTTAAATATATATGGAATTCTTTGAAACTGATATATATTATTCAAGTTCATTATGTGATGTTTCTTTTTGAAAATGCAGTAAATAACATCGCTGGTTTGTATGCATGGCCATAACAAAAGATTCCAAAGCGTTGCGTTCTATCACAAGTATTTCAATAAACCATATTCTAATGTGTTTATTTTACACAGATCATAATGAAATTGACATTTAATATCCATATGCACAAATACTGTACTGTATGTATGTATGCCATATGCTATACCGTATGTATGTGTGTGTATATATATATATATATAGTATGACTAGCATTATGATTTACCACACAAAAATGTTAGGACCACACAAAAATGTTTACATTCTTTAAGAACTATAAATGGAAATTTCTGCAATAGTATTTTCGTTTTTATTAACACTTTCACGACCGCATGTTTTTGTCCCTCTGATAAAAAGTTCCGCCTGTGGGCGTTACATTATTTCAGAACAAAGTTTTCTGTATCCATATTTATGTTACAAATGTATATATAATATAATTATACTCTTCCGAATCAAAGTGTTTTATCCATAGTATTTTGATGGTACAAATATGAATATTGGGGATATTCTTAAGAAATACAGTAACACAAAAATTGCAAAAGTAACGCCCCATTGGCGTGGTTACAGATTTCCAAATGACGTGAATCTACGTTAGAGGACGCGAAAGTGTTAAGCATTTCTAAAAGTTTCTAAGAATGTTTAAGGCCCGCTATACACTGACGAGACATGAGACAAAGTTTGAAGCGACGTGCGACACGCGCATGCTCTAAATACAACTTCATCTCCTGAAAACTGTTTAGAGCATGAGTGTGTCGCATGTCGCTTCAAACTTTGTCTCGTGTCTCTTCAGTGTGTAGTGGGACAAAAAGTGATTTTGAATTGAGTTAGTCTATTTGTCAGGTTTTTTGTCCATCTGTCTGCCAATTTGCCTATCCTTCTGTCCTCCTCCAGCGTCCGTAAATGTTTTCAGAATTTCTTCAAAATAATGTTTTTTTCAAGTTCAATTTGGAATGTTTCTTATTTAATGTGTTATATAAATAGCACAACTGGTTTGTGTGCAGGGACACGCAAAAGAATGTCATTGTCTTGTGCTCTATGAGAGACATTTTAGAAAAACGAATTTAAATAATTTTGCATTGCACAATCATTAGGAAATTAGCCCGTTATTATCCATACGTTAAAAGATGTTTCATAGAATGTAGTATGTTTAGTGTCAAGATTTACAGAACTTTAATAATTTTTCAGATACATTAAGTGTTACAATTGGAAACTTCATTTACGTTTGTGCTAAGTGTTTTTTAACAGTTTCCAACAACTTTCAAGTGTGATTATGAATTGAATTAATCTGATTGTCAGACTTTCTGTCCATTGTGTGATCTTGTAGATAAAGTATACTGAAAATTAAACGATTAAACGAGTATTCACGGCTGGAAAGCGTTAAAAATCTATGCATACTTCATGATGTTTAGTTTTCGTTTAATTTATGCAATTGGTAAATGTGCTTTACTATCTTTAGCATGTCAGGGATGGAACACGGGCGCAGAATTCATACCTCTATCAATATAAGAAAAATTCCTACTTCTTAAATCAACGACATTATAGATAGGTAGAGAAATTTCTTAATCAGATTCCGGAATGAATTCTGCGCCCATGTTCCATCCCTAGAATGTCCAGAAAAACTAATCAGGAATGAAAATTAACTTCTCATACCCGTACAGTAATTAAAGTATTTTTTAAGTTAAAATTTTCTGAGATTGTTTTTTTGTATAAATATACGCGCATTGAGGTTCCTTTAATTCTAAAGTTAATTTTTAACAGTTGATCTTTGTGTATAGCTGTTATTAACATTGATTGAAAACATATAATAAAATATTTTAATTTGAAGTTCATATGAGTTTCTTACTTTAAAGTGTTTGATCAAAATTGATGAGTTTCAAGCAGTGAGGTATGTGAAAATTGTTTGAACATCATGAAATGAACTTTAAAATTTAATAATAGCCTTCAACTCTATATAAATGTAGAAATTGTACGAAGACGGGTGGTCGAGGGAGCTGTAGGGCCTCTCACATACAGAATTATTTGCCATATAAAACTTTTTCTGTTCCTAAACCTAGTTTGAATTATTTTTTATGTAAGTATATATACAGTACTTGTTATCTTAACCTATCTACAATCTGTCTTTATAGTATTGAAATGCAGGTTAAAAGAAAATCGTGTGAGTGCCACACCAGAGTATTTTCAAATAGATGTGTAATTTTGTAATCTTTAATTTTATTATTAAACGGAAAATATTCAATCAATAATAGCGGAATGAGATTTTTAGAAATTCCAATGAGTGTGCATTTTTAATTTTCATACTTCATAGTGGTGTAGTCTTGTAAGTGTTATTTGTAAATATATGTGAAATTAAACTTTCAAGTGCGCAGTTTTAAATATTCACATATATTTTCTTTTCATATATCATAATTTCTCTATTTAATTTTACCAAATATCTTTTACGTAGTTCGTTCTAATATACCATTGTCTTCTACGTCTTTCTTTTTTTCTTTTCCTTTTTTTTTCTTCTCCTTAAAATGCTGATTTTTTAAAATGATGTTTAGTTAGATACTATAATATACAATCTGCTAAAGGAAAATCAGATCAAGTTTGCTTTATTCTTTATATTTTATTTACTTTTACATATTACACTATAAATGATTTCATGTCCGTATGACTTATATTCTCTAACGTTATTGATATTAACAGAATCAGAATTGCCAAAATATCTAATTTATTCGGAGCATTGGTAGTACCCGCCTTATTCCATACCACTTTTCCTGAAGAGTAAGTTTCTTTTCATTTAAACTTGGTTACATATTGGAGAAGATTACTCTACTAAGTGTTGTGGAAAGGAAAAGGGTTCGAACAATGCTATAGAATATTTTAGAAATGTTAGTAATTCTGTATTAATAATTTATTTAATACTGATTCGAAGCTAGAATTTTTTTTAACAGTTTAACATTGTTACGAATTTGAAGATAATAGTAGTTATTTTTATGCAATTTCATTCAAAGAGGCAGCAGATTATAAAATGTTAATTTACTGTATTTTTAACTTGTTTTAGGATTAAAATAGCCTTTAAAACCCGTTACAAAGCTTCATCCGGCTAGGGATGGAACACCGCTATCAATGAAACAAAATTTTCTACTTCTGAAATCGACGACATTATACGCAGAGAAATTTCTTAAACAAATACCGGTATGAGTTCCATCCCTGCCAGGCCAGATAATAGCCTTAGGAACAAATTTGGTGACTTTATCTCACCTTGTCGAGAAAATCCTTATTAACGATACACCAATTATCTAAACTCTAACTGAATTACAGTGGAACCTGTAAAAGTGACCACCTTGGTAAAGTAAACACCTGACTAAAGTGACCATTTTCTTGACTAAAGTGACCATTTTCCGATTTTAAAGACCCTTTATAAAGTGACCACCTGCGTATAGTGACCATTTTAGCCGGTCCCTAGGGTGGTCACTTTAGACAGGTTCCACTGTATTTCGGAGGTTACTAGAAAATTATAGTTTTATAGGGATTCCATCCCGATAATTGTGTGTCAGTTTCTTGCAAAGACATTGCGGAAAAGAAAATTCTGCTTGATTATATCTCTATCATTGAATTGTAGCTTACTGCTGTGTGTTAAATCTATGGTGCATTTTATGCTGTGATTTTTATATTGTCAGCTGTTATTTAAGCTGTGCTTTCTGGTGAAACTGTAGTTCATACTTGGTTAATAGATCTGCAATCTTTCCGAATATTACGTAAATAAACTTTCAAGTATCTACAAGACTTGTCATTCATTCAGAGACAATCACCCCGAGTGCTTAACAATATTAAAGCGCGTCCGCGATAAGAATGAGACAATTCGAGTGGCTAAACTAACGCGAGAAATTTGTAACATGCAAATTTTCACACTATCAGCAGAAAGTAGGTCACGCACACTTTAAAATAAGATAAGACTTTGACTGTTGCTGCTGCAAGGTTCACCATGCCAGCTCATTTATCAAACGCTGTTCGAAAAGAAATTGTACAATTCTATAATTTCGATGCCGGAAGATGCAAGAATGTAGTCTTTAAACATTTTAAAAAGCGGAAAATTTCAAAAGCAGCGATATATCGTCTTTTAAAACAGTACGACGAACAAGGAAACATTGAAGTTTCTCGAAATTTCGGTAAAGGAATCCGGAAGAAGAACCCTACTCTTGTAACGAAGGTTAAGAAAATCGTGGAAAAGAAACCTGATATTTCAGCGCGCCAAATCGCCCGGAAATTGAAGATATCTAAATCTTATGTGCACGAAATCGTAAAAAAGGATTTGAATTTAAAAGCTTTTAAGAAAAAAGCTATTCCAAAATACATAAAAGATCAAAAACAACGAGCAAAGAAGAACTGCTTAAAAATTTATCGGAAATTGATTCCATCTGGATCAGGACTGAAACTCGTCATTGATGATGAATCTTATTTCATGTATGATCCCAATGCTGGTGGTGGTAGTAAGTACTACCATTCTGCCTCACCAGATTCTGTTCCCGTAGAATATAGAATCAAATCTAAGGAGAAATTCGCCAGAAAAGTGATGGTGTGGCACGCCATGGATGAGGATGGAAATGTGTCCAAACCGGTGTTCTTTGAGTGAACTGTGAATGGTAGAATTTACTTGCAACAATGTATAAAGAGAGTACTGATACCCTTCATCCTCCAGCATCATCGGAAGGAAGATATTTTGTTCTTGCCCGATATGGCAACCAGTCATTACACAAAAGAAGTGATCGAATATCTGAGGGACCAGAAGATTGATTTCATGCCCAAATCGGAAAATGCGCCTAACGTCTCACAAGCAAGAGTGATAGAAAAATTCTGGGGAATTATGAAATGTAAATATTCCTACGAGAAAAAGGAGCCCAAAAACTTGGCCCAATTCAAGAGGGTTCATCATCGTCTCCTTAAATCAGTAACCAAAGAAACTGTACAAAGCGACATGACGACGACTGGAAGCAATCTTCGCAAAATGGGACTTAAAGGTGTATATTCTTCAATTTAAAGTATCAAAAGTGATTAAAAATGTTTGTTTGTCAATTTCATGCAAGTAGCATTCATGTAAGTAATATTTTGTTGAAAATAAATGAGAATCAAGTTGTCTCATTCTTATCGCGGACGCGCTTTATATTTTGGTTTAGTAAAGAATTTTTTATGATTAGCCTCTTCACCAAGACTAAATAAGAATTTTTTTAACATTCATAATGACAATATAATAAATAATTTTCTTAAATCAAAAATTAAATCAGTGAGATTTTGTTTTGATCATTATAATAAATAATAATTAGGAACACTGTAAAAAAAAATTTCAGTATTTTACAACAAAAGGTGCTGGCACCGCGGCTGCCAGCACAGTTGCTGTAAAATTTACAAGCTGCTGTTTTTTATGGTGCTGTAAAATTTACTGCACTTTGCTGTAAATTTTACAATATGCTGTTTTTAGTGGTGCTGTAAAATTAACAGCATTTTGCTGTGAATTTTACAAGATGCTGTTTTAAAAAGTGTTGTAAGTTTTTTTTTTTTTTTTTTTTTTTTTTTTTTTTTGGTGTGTGTGTGTAAAAAACCTCTTATAGGCTTGTAACGTTATCATTTTTTTAAAATTATTATTTACTAAGATTTGTGAGTTCATAAGGGGTTTTTCACAGAAAAGAACTTTTGCAATGTGATTAAAATAATTGGACCTTCAAATTAAATGCGTGGCATTTGTAAAACACATTTTGAAATTTTCGTTTATATTGTGCCTTTTTAAAATAAAAGTATATGCTTGAATTATTTTCTACCTATTTTTAGGAATTTATTTAAAAGGATTTTAAATATTACTATTAAATATTTTAAAATAAATTTTTAAAAGCTTTTAAGATTTTTAAAACATATGGCTAAAATAAAAATAAAACCATTTTAAAAATTAAATGTCATCCTAGATATCTTTACTTACACTAAGAAAATCTTTATGTTATTCAATATTGAGGAAGAAGAAGTAAATGATAAATAAACAATTAAAACATTACATGATTTGTAAAAGTCCAAATTTAAGCAATTTATGAATATCTTAAAAGAAATATCTGGTTCATTTAACAAATTTTTTTTTAAATTATTTTGCTGAAAATAATTTGTATTTTTAAATGTTCCGAAAAATTGTTAGAATATTTTATTATTTATTTTTATGAATGGTGGTTATTATTTTTTTAATTTGTGTGAAAATATAGCAAATATCATTGTTCACTTGTAAACATTTATATTTTACATGAAATACTTTTAAGTTTAAATAAAAATTAAGTTTATAGTACAATATACAATAAACTCACTACTGTTTTACATATTAACTTGGTTGTTTTTGTTTCAATTCAAATTTCTTATATTAATGATTCTTTAATTGAAGCTATCCTTAGTACATTTTATCACAATTCACTCTTCACTAAAGTTTCATTGATAATTTGTTTTTAAATTAATAAAATAAATAAATTAAAAAAAAAAAAAAAAAAAAATCATGCATTTTTTTCTTTACAAAAAGAACTATACTACTATATTGACGTTTAAATATTCTTTATTCACGTTTGTGCATTCGAATTTTAAATATAATATTCATCTGAAAAAAAAAAAAAATTACGGATTTTCTAATATATTTTCTAGTTTTTCAATAAACTCTTTTTTTATAAATTTGATTATTATTCATGCATAGAAAAAAGCAGAAATAAGTCCTGCTTAATTTATGAATCATCTATATTTTCTTTGTTGAAGTACTCCTAAAAATATTACATTATTTATTACAGTTTAGTCTTCGCTGTAGTTCTTCTTATTTCTTACTTCAAATATTTATTCAAAGCATTTTTTTTTATTTATTTATTTATTCCATAAAAAATGAAATTGCATAATGTGCACTGTGATATATTATTTATAAGTTTGAATGTTCTTATTTCAATTCATTATTTCTTCTTTAATGAATTTCCATTATTATATTCCTTAGAATATTTTATTAAGACTTACTCTACACAATATTTTCAGCGATATTTAAATTTTAAAATTACAAACTTTTAGTCATGAGTCTTTGTTTAGTCTTGAGTCTTTGTTTACATTTAGAGTCTTTGTTTACTTTTGTTGTCTTTGTTTACATTTAGCGTCTTTTGTTTAAATTTGTAGTCTTTGTTTCCTTTTAGAATCTTTGTTTATATTTGTTGTCTTTGTTTACGTTTATAGTCTTTGTTTACATTCAGAATTTTTATTTACGTTTTTAGCCTTTGTTTACATTTGTATTCTTTAATTACATTTAGCGCCATTGTTTACAGTTAGAGTCTGTTTACATCTAGAATTTTTGTTTACATTTAGAGTCTGTCTACATTTGTACTCTGATTACATTTGTAGTTTTTGTTTACATTTAGAATATTTGTTGAAATTTGTAGTCTTTGTTTACATTTAGGGTTTTGTTTACACTTAGAGTTTTGTTTACATTTAGAGACATTGTTTACACTTAGAGTTTTGTTTACATTTAGTGTCTGTTTACATTTGTAATCTTTGTTTACATTTGTAGTCTTTGTTTACATTTAGAGTTTTTCATTTGTATTTTTTTTTTTTTTTTGTAGTCCGTGTTTACATTTAGAGTCCTTGTTTTCATTTCCAGTCTTTGTATTTGTAGTCTTTGTTTATATTTAGAGTCGTTGTTTACATTTGTAGTCTTTGTTTACATTTAGAGACATTGTTTACATTTGTAGTCTGTTTACATTTAGAGTCTGTTTACGTTTGTAGTTTTTGTTTACATTTAGAGTCTTTGTTTACATTTGTAGTCTTTGTTTACATTTTTAGACTTTGTTTACATTCAGAGACTTTGTTTACATTTGTAGTCTTTGTTTACACCTAGAGTCCTTGTTTACACCTAGAGTTTTCGTTTATATTTAGAGTCTTTGTTTACATTTGTAGTATTTGTTTACATTCAGAAACTTTGTTTACATTTGTAGTCTGTTTACATTTGCAGTCTTTGTTTATATTTAGAGTCTTTTTCCATTTAGTGTCTTTGTTTACATTTAGATTCTTTGTTTACTTTTGTTGTCTTTGTTTACATTTAGAGCTTTGTTTAAATTTGTAGTCTTTGTTTCCATTTAGAGTCTTTGTGTATATTTGTTCTCTTTGTTTACGTTTGTAGTCTTTGTATACATTTAGAAACTTTATTTCCGTTTGTAGCCTTTGTTTACATTTGTAGTCTGTTTACATTTATCGTCTGTTACCATTTAGTGTCATTGTTTACATTTAGATTCTTTGTTTACATTTCTAGTCTTTGTTTACATTTAGATCCTTTTTTTACATTTGTAATTTTTCTTTACATTTAGAGTCCTTGTTTACATTTAGAGTCTTTGTTTACGTTTGTAGTCTTTGTTTACATTCAGAGCCTGTTTAAATTTGTACCTTTTTTTTACATTTGTAGTCTTTTTTAATTTTACAGTCTGTTTTTATTTGTAGTCTTTGTTTACATTTAGATTCTTATTTACATTGTACTCTTTGTTTACATTTGTAGTCTTTGTTTACATTTAGGGTCTTTGTTTCGACTTAGTGTTCTGTTTACATTTAGAGTCTTTGTTTTTATTTGTAGTCTTTGTTTACTTTTAGAGCCTTTGTTTACATTTAATGTCTGTTTACATTTGTATACTTTGTTGACATTTAGAGTCTTTGTTTACATTTGTACTCTGTTTTTATTTGTACTCTTTGTTTACATTAAGAAGCTTTGCTTACGTTTGTAGTCTTTGTTTACATTTATAGTCTTTAATTACATTTAGCGTCATTGTTTACAGTTAGAGTCTTTTTACATCTAGAATTTTTGTTTGCATTTAGAATATTTGTTTACATTTGTAGTCTTTGTTTACATTTAGGGTCTTTGTTTACACTTTGAGTTTTGTTTACATTTAGAGACTTTGTTTACACTTAGAGTTTTGTTTACATTTAGAGCATTTGTTGACATTAAGTGTCTTTTTACATTTGTACTCTTTGTTTACATTTGCAGACTTTGTTTACATTTAAAGTCTTTCATTTGTATTCTTTTTTTTATTTGTAGTCCGTATTTACACTTAGAGTCCCTGTTTACATTTGTAGTCTTTGTTTTTATTTGTAGTATTTGTTTATATTTAGAGTCGTTGTTTACATTTTTAGTTTTTGTTTACATTTAGAATCCTTGTTAACATTTAGAGTTTGTAATATTTGAGCTTTTTTTTTACATTTGTACTCTTTGTTTACATTTGTAATCTGCTTACATTTAGATTCGTTGTTTACATTTAGAGTCATTGTTTACATTTGTAGTCTGTTTACATTTAGTGTCTGTTTACGTTTGTAGTTTTTGTTTACATTTAGAGTCTTTGTTTACTTTTGTAGACTTTGTTTACATTTATATTCTCTGTTTACATTTGTAGTCTTTGTTTACATTTGTAATCTTTGTTTACACTTGTAGTCTTTATTTACATATAGAGTCTGTTTACATTTACAGTGTTTGTTTGCCTTTTTAGACTTCGTTTACAATTAGAGTCTTTGCTTACACCTAGAGTTTTTGTTTACATTTAGAGTCTTTGTTTTTATTTGTAGTCTTTGTTTACTTTTAGAGCCTTTGTTTACATTTAATGTCTGTTTACATTTGTATTCTTTGTTCACATTTAGAGTCTTTGTTTACATTTGTACTCTGTTTTTATTTGTACTCTTTGTTTAGATTAAGAAGCTTTGCTTACGTTTGTAGTCTTTGTTTACATTTGGAGTCTTTAATTACATTTAGCGTCATTGTTTACAGTTAGAGTCCTTTTACATCTAGAATTTTTGTTTACATTTAGAGTCTGTTTACATTTGTACTCTGATTACATTTGTAGTTTTTGTTTACATTTAGAATATTTGTTTACATTTGTAGTCTGTTTACATATAGGGTCTTTGTTTACACTTTGAGTTTTGCTTACATTTAGAGACTTTGTTTACACTTAGAGTTTTGTTTACATTTAGAGCATTTCTTTACATTTAGTGTCTGTTTACATTTGTACTCTTTGTTTACGTTTGTAGTCTGCTTACATTTAGATTCGTTGTTTACATTTAGAGTCATTGTTTACATTTGTAGTCTGTTTACATTAAGTGTCTGTTTACGTTTGTAGTTTTTGTTTACATTTAGAGTCTTTGTTTACTTTTGTAGACTTTGTTTACATTTTTATTCTCTGTTTACATTTGTAGTCTTTGTTTACATTTGTAATCTTTGTTTACACTTGTAGTCTTTGTTTACATATAGAGTCTGTTTACATTTGCACTCTTTGTTTGCATTTTTAGACTTTGTTTACATTTAGAGTCTTTGCTTACACCTAGAGTTTTTGTTTACATTTAGAGTCTTTGTTTACATATGTAGTATTTGTTTACATTTAGAATCTTTGTTTACATTTGTAGTCTTTGCTTACATTTAGTGTCTTTTTTTTACATTTAGAGCCTTTGTTTTCATTTGTAGTCTCTGTTCACATTTTTAGACTTTGATTACATTCAGAGTCTTTGTTTACATTTGTAGTTTTTGTTTACACCTACAGTTTTCGTTTACATTTAAAGTCTTTGTTTACATTTGTAACATTTGTTTACATTCAGAATCTTTGTTTACATTTGTAGTCTGTTTACATTTGCAGTCTTTGTTTACATTTAGAGTCTGTTTCCATATAGTGTCTTTGTTTACATTTAGAGTCTTAGTTTATATTTGTTGTATTTGTGTACATTTAGTGCCTTTGTTTAAATTTGTAGTCTGTTTCTATTTCGAGACTTTGTTTATATTTGCTGCCTTTGTTTAAATTTGTAGTCTGTTTCCATTTAGAGTCTTTGTTTATATTTGCTGTCTTTGTTTACATTTGTAGTCTTTATTTACATTTAGAATCTTTATTTACGTTTGTATTCTTTGTTTACATTTGTAGTCTTATAACTTACAAACTTTGAATAAACACCATAAAATGCAATAAACTCGCAACAATTGTTTCGGGTCGAAAAAACCACGACCCTTCATCAGGCGAACAAAGTAAGCACGAGTGCTGCAAACAAAGCGGCAACGCACAAAATAATTTAAAATGAAAAGAAAAAGTTTATAAAGTAGAAACTAAATATAGCTACTGGTGTGAGTAGAATTGTACCAAAAAACAAGGAAATAAATAAATGGGTGAGATTAAACACATAACAATCAAAGGATAACAAAAATTAAACTAAAATCTAAGTTACGTGAGTAATTTCCAAGCATCAGAGAAGAAAGCAGTGGAAGAAATATCATTAACAAGATTTTTCGAATTTTTAAATATGTAAAATGCTTCATGAATATCCAAATGGGAGGAACAGACAGGAGATGAAATTATGTTAGTTTTGGAAAAATCAAAGCGATGACCTTGAGACCAGCAGTGGGAAGCAATAGAAGATTTGGTAATCTCTTCATTACGAACATTCCGACGGTGCTCATTTATTCTGTATTTCAAACGCCTCCTAGTTTGACCAATATAACCTAAGTTGCAGGACGAACACGGAATTGAATAAATTCCAGAACGGTTTTCGGTGGGAATGGGATCCTTAAGAGAAGATAATTTAATTTTATTGACGGGTTTGTAAATAACTTTGAAACCAAACGGTGAAAGAATTTTAGAGATTTTAAAAGAGAGTGAAGAATAAAAAGGTAAAACAACTGGGATGAGACTATGATCGTTTAATTTGGGAGCAGAACGTTTAGGATTCTTAAATTTATATAGAGCTTTATCGATGATAGATGGGTTATAGCCACGAGAGAGAGCTAGAGATTTTAAATAACTAATTTCTTTCGAAAGATTAGACGGATCAGAACAAATGTGTAAGGCACGGTAAACATAAGTGTAAAAAGCAGACATTTTTTGTTGAGGGGCGTGGTTAGAGAGAGCATGCGGCGGCAAAGAGACTGAGAATGGTTTTCTAAAAACAGAAGTTGAGAAACAATCCTTTTCTTTATTCACAAGAACGTCAAGGAAAGGCAAAGAGCAATCCTGTTCAACCTCAAAAGTGAATTGAATGCATGGGTCAATCGAATTGACCAAAGAAAGTAAATTGGACAAATCGACGTCAGGGGAGACAAGAACGAAAGTGAAATACAGAATAAATGAGCACCGTCGGAATGTTCGTAATGAAGAGATTACCAAATCTTCTATTGCTTCCCACTGCTGGTCTCAAGGTCATCGCTTTGATTTTTCCAAAACTAACATAATTTCATCTCCTGTCTGTTCCTCCCATTTGGATATTCATGAAGCATTTTACATATTTAAAAATTCGAAAAATCTTGTTAATGATATTTCTTCCACTGCTTTCTTCTCTGATGCTTGGAAATTACTCACGTAACTTAGATTTTAGTTTAATTTTTGTTATCCTTTGATTGTTATGTGTTTAATCTCACCCATTTATTTATTTCCTTGTTTTTTGGTACAATTCTACTCACACCAGTAGCTATATTTAGTTTCTACTTTATAAACTTTTTCTTTTCATTTTAAATTATTTTGTGCGTTGCCGCTTTGTTTGCAGCACTCGTGCTTACTTTGTTCGCCTGATGAAGGGTCGTGGTTTTTTCGACCCGAAACAATTGTTGCGAGTTTATTGCATTTTATGGTGTTTATTCAAAGTTTGTAAGTTATAATTTTTACAACGCCAGTTTTGTGATGCTTCTTTATTAAATACATTTGTAGTCTGTTTACATTTATCGTCTGTTTCCATTTAGTGTCTTTGTTTACATTTAGATTCTTTGTTTAGATTTGTAGTCTTTGTTTACATTTAGATCCTTTTTTTGCATTTGGAGTTTTGTTTACATTTAGAGTCTTTTCCATTTAGTGTCTTTGTTTACATTTAGAGTCTTTGTTTACTTTTGTTGTCTTTGTTTACATTTAGCGTCTTTGTTTAAATTTGTAGTCTTTGTTTCATTTTAGAGTCTTTGTTTATATTTGTTGTCTTTGTTTACGTTTGTAGTCTTTGTTTACATTTAGAATCTTTATTTACGTTTTTAGCCTTTGTTTACATTTGTATTCTTTAATTACATTTAGCGCCATTGTTTACATTTAGAGTCTGTCTACATTTGTACTCTGATTACATTTGTAGTTTTTGTTTACATTTAGAATATTTGTTTAAATTTGTAGTCTTTGTTTCCATTTAGGGTTTTTGTTTACACTTAGAGTTTTGTTTACATTTAGAGACATTGTTTACACTTAGAGTTTTGTTTACATTTAGTGTCTGTTTACATTTGTAATCTTCGTTTACATTTGTAGTCTTTGTTTACATTTAGAGTCCTTGTTTACATTTGTAGTCTTTGTATTTGTAGTCTTTGTTTATAATTAGAGTCGTTGTTTACATTTGTAGTCTTTGTTTACATTTAGAGACATTGTTTACATTTGTAGTTTGTTTACATTTAGAGTCTGTTTACGTTTGTAGTTTTTGTTTACATTTAGAGTCTTTGTTTACATTTGTAATCTTTGTTTACATTTAGTGTCTGTTGTTTACACATAGAGCCTTTGTTTACATTTGTAGTCTGTGTTTACATTTTTAGACTTTGTTTACATTCAGAGACTTTGTTTACATTTGTAGTCTTTGTGTACACCTAGAGTCCTTGTTTACACCTAGAGTTTTCGTTTATATTTAGAGTCTTTGTTTACATTTGTAGTCTTTGTTTACATTTAGGGTCTTTGTTTACACTTTGAGTTTTGTTTACATTTAGAGACTTTGTTTACACTTAGAGTTTTGTTTACATTTAGAGCATTTGTTCACATTAAGTGTCTTTTTACATTTGTACTCTTTGTTTACATTTGCAGACTTTGTTTACATTTAAAGTCTTTCATTTGTATTCTTTTATGTATTTGTAGTCCGTATTTACACTTAGAGTCCCCGTTTACATTTGTAGTCTTTGTTTTCATTTGTATTCTCTGTTTACATTTTTAGACTTTGTTTACATTCAAAGTCTTTGTTTACATTTGTAGTTTTTGTTTACACCTACAGTTTTCGTTTACATTTAGAGTCTTTGTTTACATTTGTAGTCTGTTTACATTTGCAGTCTTTGTTTACATTTAGAGTCTGTATCCATTTAGTGTCTTTGTTTACATTTAGAGTCTTTGTTTATATTTGATGTCTTTGTTTACATTTAGTGCCTTTGTTTAAATTTGTAGTCTGTTTCCATTTAGAGACTTTGTTTATATTTGCTGCCTTTGTTTAAATTTGTAGTCTTTGTTTACATTTGTAATCTTTGTTTACACTTGTAGTCTTTATTTACATATACAGTCTGTTTACATTTACAGTGTTTGTTTGCCTTTTTAGACTTTGTTTACATTTAGAGCCTTTGCTGACACCTAGAGATTTTGTTTACATTTAGAGTCTTTGTTTACATATGTAGTATTTGTTTACATTTAGAATCTTTGTTTACATATGTAGTCTTTGCTTTCATTTAGTGTCTTTTGTTTACATTTAGAGCCTTTGTTTATATTTGTTGTCTCTGTTTACATTTTTAGACTTTGATTACATTCAAAGTCTTTGTTTACATTTGTAGTTTTTGTTTACACCTACAGTTTTCGTTTACATTTAGAGTCTTTGTTTACATTTGTAGTCTGTTTACATTTGCAGTCTTTGTTTACATTTAGAGTCTGTATCCATTTAGTGTCTTTGTTTACATTTAGAGTCTTTGTTTCTATTTGATGTCTTTGTTTACATTTAGTGCCTTTGTTTAAATTTGTAGTCTGTTTCCATTTAGAGACTTTGTTTATATTTGTTGCCTTTGTTTAAATTTGTAGTCTGTTTCCATTTAGAGTCTTTGTTTATATTTGCTGTCTTTGTTTACATTTGTAGTCTTTATTTACATTTAGAATCTTTATTTACGTTTGTATTCTTTGTTTACATTTGTAGTCTGTTTACATTTATCGTCTGTTTCCATTTAGTGTCTTTGTTTACATTTAGATTCTTTATTTACATTTGTAGTCTTTGTTTACATATAGATCCTTTTTTTTGCATTTGGAGTTTTGTTTACATTTACAGTCTTTTCCATTTAGAGTCTTTGTTTACATTTAGCGTCTTTGTTTCTTTTTGTTGCCTTTGTTTACATTTAGAGCCTTTGTTTAAATTTGTAGTCTTTATTTCCATTTAGAGTCTTTGTTTATATTTGTTGTCTTTGTTTACGTTTGTAGTCTTTGTTTACATTTAGAATCTTTATTTACGTTTTTAGCCTTTGTTTACATTTGTATTCTTTAATTACATTTAGCGCCACTGTTCACAGTTAGAGTCTGTTTGCATCTAGAATTTTTGTTTACATTTAGAGTCTGTCTACATTTGTACTCTGATTACATTTGTAGTTTTTGTTTACATTTAGAATATTTGTCTAAATTTGTAGTCTTTGTTTACATTTAGGGTTTTTGTTTACACTTAGAGTTTTGTTTACATTTAGAGACATTGTTTACACTTAGAGTTTTGTTTACATTTAGTGTCTGTTTTTATTTGCAATCTTTGTTTACATTTGTAGTCTTTGTTTACATTTAGAGTCTTTTTCATTTGTATTCTTTTTTATTTGTAGTCCGTGTTTACATTTAGAGTCCTTGTTTACATTTGTATTCTTTGTGTTTGTAGTCTTTGTTTATATTTAGAGTCGTTGTTTACATTTGTAGTGTTTGTTTACATTTAGAGACATTGTTTACATTTGTAATTTGTTTACATTTAGAGTCTGTTTTCGTTTGTAGATTTGTTTACATTTAGAGTCTTTGTATACATTTGTAGTCATTGTTTACATTTAGTGTCTGTTGTTTACATTTGGAGCCTTTGTTTACATTTGTAGTATTTGTTTACATTTTTAGACTTTGTTTACATTTGTAGTCTTTGTTTACACCTAGAGTCTTTGTTTACACCTAGAGTTTTCGTTTACATTTAGAGTCTTTGTTTACACTTGTAGTATTTGTTTACACTCAGAAACTTTGTTTACATTTGTAGTCTATTTACATTTGCATTCTTTGTTTATATTTAGAGTCTTTTTCCATTTAGTGTCTTTGTTTACATTTAGAGTCTTTGTTTACTTTTGTTGTCTTTGTTTACATTTAGAGCTTTGTTTAAATTTGTAGTCTTTGATTCCATTTAGAGTCTTTGTGTATATTTGTTCTCTTTGTTTATGTTTGTAGTCTTTGTTTACATTTAGAATCTTTATTTACGTTTGTAGCCTTTGTTTACATATGTAGTCTGTTTACATTTATCGTCTGTTACCATTTAGTGTCACTGTTTACATTTAGATTCTTTGTTTACATTTCTTGTCTTTGTTTACATTTTGATCCTTTTTTTAAATTTGTAGTTTCTGTTTCATTTAGAGTCCTTGTTTACATTTAGAGTCTTTGTTTACGTTTGTAGTCTTTGTTTACATTCAGCGCCTGTTTTAATTTGTACCTTTTTTTTACATTTGTAGTCTTTGTTTACATTTACATTCTGTTTTTATTTTTAGTCTTTGTTTACATTTAGAATATTTGTTTACATTTGTAGTCTTTGTTTACATTTAGAGTCTCTTTTTACATTTGTAGTGTTTGTTTACTTTTGTAGTCTTTGTTTATATTTAGAGTCTTGTTTACATTTACAGTCTTTGTTTACATATATAGTCTTTGTTTACAACTGGAGCATTTGTTTGCACCTAGAGTTTTTGTTTTCACTTAAGGTCTTTGTTTACATTTAAAATCTGTTTACATTTGTAGTCTTTGTTTGCATTTACAGTATCTTTTTATTTGTCCTATTTGTTTACATTTAGAGTCTTTGTTTATATTTGTAGTTTTTGTTTACATTTAGAGTGCTTATATACAGAGTCCTTGTTTACATTTTGAATCTCTTAGCATTTGTGCTATTTGTTTACATTTGTAGTCTTTCATTACATTCAGAGCCTGTTTAAATTTGTACCTTTTTTTTACATTTGTAGTCTTTTTTAATTTTACAGTCTGTTTTTATTTGTAGTCTTTGTTTACATTTAGATTCTTATTTACATTGTACTCTTTGTTTACATTTGTAGTCTTTGTTTACATTTAGGGTCTTTGTTTAGACTTAGTGTTCTGTTTACATTTAGAGTTTGTTTTTATTTGTAGTCTTTGTTTACTTTTAGAGCCTTTGTTTACATTTAATGTCTGTTTACATTTGTATTCTTTGTTCACATTTAGAGTCTTTGTTTACATTTGTACTCTGTTTTTATTTGTACTCTTTGTTTACATTAAGAAGCTTTGCTTAAGTTTGTAGTCTTTGCTTACATTTGGAGTCTTTAATTACATTTAGCGTCATTGTTTACAGTTAGAGTCTTTTTACATCTAGAATTTTTGTTTACATTCAGAGTCTGTTTACATTTGTACTCTGATTACATTTGTAGTTTTTGTTTACATTTAGAATATTTGTTTACATTTGTTGTCTGTTTACATATAGGGTCTTTGTTTACACTTTGAGTTTTGTTTACATTTAGAGAATTTGTTTACACTTAGAGTTTTGTTTACATTTAGAGCATTTGTTTACATTTAGTGTCTGTTTACATTTGTAGTCTGCTTACATTTAGATTCGTTGTTTACATTTAGAGTCATTGTTTACATTTGTAGTCTGTTTACATTTAGTGTCTGTTTACGTTTTTAGTTTTTGTTTACATTTAGAGTCTTTGTTTACTTTTGTAGATTTTGTTTACATTTATATTCTCTGTTTACATTTGTAGTCTGTGTTTACATTTGTAATCTTTGTTTACACTTGTAGTCTTTGTTTACATATAGAGTCTGTTTACATTTGCAGTCTTTGTTTGCATTTTTAGACTTTGTTTACATTTAGAGTCTTTGCTTACACCTAGAGCTTTTGTTTACATTTAGAGTCTTTGTTTACATATGTAGTATTTGTTTACATTTAGAATCTTTTTTTACATTTGTAGTCATTGCTTACATTTAGTGTCTTTTTTTTACATTTAGAGCCTTTGTTTTCATTTGTAGTCTGTTCACATTTTTAGACTTTGATTACATTCAGAGTCTTTGTTTACATTTGTACTTTTTGTTTACACCTACAGTTTTCGTTTACATTTAAAGTCTTTGTTTACATTTGTAGCATTTGTTTACATTCAGAATCTTTGTTTACATTTGTAGTCTGTTTACATTTGCAGTCTTTGTTTACATTTAGGGTCTGTTTCCATATAGTGTCTTTGTTTACATTTAGAGTCTTTGTTTATATTTGTTGTATTTGTTTACATTTAGTGCCTTTGTTTAAATTTGTAGTCTGTTTCTATTTAGAGACTTTGTTTATATTTGCTGCCTTTGTTTAAATTTGTAGTCTGTTTCCATTTAGAGTATTTGTTTATATTTGCTGTCTTTGTTTACATTTGTAGTCTTTATTTACGTTTGTATTCTTTGTTTACATTTGTAGTCTGTTTACATTTATCGTCTGTTTCCATTTAGTCTCTTTGTTTACATTTAGATTCTTTGTTTAGATTTGTAGTCTTTGTTTACATTTAGATCCTTTTTTTGCATTTGGAGTTTTGTTTACATTTAGAGTCTTTTCCATTTAGAGTCTTTGTTTACATTTAGATTCTTTGTTTACATTTCTAGTCTTTGTTTACATTTAGATCCTTTTTTTACATTTGTAGTTTTTGTTTACATTTAGAGTCCTTGTTTACATTTAGAGTCTTTGTTTACGTTTGTAGTCTTTGTTGACATTTAGAGTCTGTTTTTACATTTGTAGTCTTTGTTTACATTTCTAGTCTTTGTTTATATTTAGAGTCTTCTTTACATTTACAGTCTTTGTTTACATATACAGTCTTTGTTTACACCTGGAGTATTTGTTTGCACCTAGAGTTTTTGTTTTCACTTAAGGTCTTTGTTTACATTTAAAATCTGTTTACATTTGTAGTCTTTGTTTACATTTGAATCTTTGTTTACATTCAGAGCCTGTTTAAATTTGTACACTTTGTTTACATTTGTAGTCTTTGTTTGCATTTACAGTATGTTTTTATTTGTCCTATTTGTTTACATTTAGAGTCTTTGTTTATATTTGTAGTTTTTGTTTACATTTAGAGTCCCTGTTTACATTTTGAATCTCTTAGCATTTGTGCTATTTGTTTACATTTGTAGTCTTTCTTTACATTCAGAGCCTGTTTAAATTTGTACCTTTTTTTACATTTGTAGTCTTTTTTAATTTTACAGTCTGTTTTTATTTGTAGTCTGTTTACATTTAGGGTCTTTGTTTAGACTTAGTGTTCCGTTTACATTTAGAGTCTTTGTTTTTATTTGTAGTCTTTGTTTACTTTTAGAGCCTTTGTTTACATTTAATGTCTGTTTACATTTGTATACTTTGTTCACATTTAGAGTTTTTGTTTACATTTGTACTCTGTTTTTATTTGTACTCTTTGTTTACATTAAGAAGCTTTGCTTACGTTTGTAGTCTTTTTTTACATTTGGAGTCTTTAATTAGATATAGCGTCATTGTTTACAGTTAGAGTCTTTTTACATCTAGAATTTTTGTTTACATTTAGAATATTTGTTTACATTTGTAGTCTTTGTTTACATTTAGGGTCTTTGTTTACACTTTGAGTTTTGTTTACATTTAGAAACTTTGTTTACACTTAGAGTTTTGTTTACATTTAGGGCATTTGTTCACATTAAGTGTCTTTTTACATTTGTACTCTTTGTTTACATTTGCAGACTTTGTTTACATTTAAAGTCTTTCATTTGTATTCTTTTTTTTATTTGTAGTCCGTGTTTACAGTTAGAGTCCCTGTTTACATTTGTAGTCTTTGTTTTCATTTGTAGTCTCTGTTTACATTTTTAGACTTTGATTACATTCAAAGTCTTTGTTTACATTTGTAGTTTTTGTTTACACCTACAGTTTTCGTTTACATTTAGAGTCTTTGTTTACATTTGTAGTCTGTTTACATTTGCAGTCTTTGTTTACATTTAGAGTCTGTATCCATTTAGTGTCTTTGTTTACATTTAGAGTTTTTGTTTATATTTGATGTCATTGTTTACATTTAGTGCCTTTGTTTAAATTTGTAGTCTGTTTCCATTTAGAGACTTTGTTTATATTTGCTGCCTTTGTTTAAATTTGTAGTCTGTTTCCATTTAGAGTCTTTGTTTATATTTGCTGTCTTTGTTTACATTTGTAGTCTTTATTTACATTTAGAATCTTTATTTACGTTTGTATTCTTTGTTTACATTTGTAGTCTGTTTACATTTATCGCCTGTTTCCATTTAGTGTCTTTGTTTACATTTAGATTCTTTATTTACATTTGTAGTCTTTGTTTACATATAGATCATTTTTTTGCATTTGGAGTTTTGTTTACATTTAGAGTCTTTTCCATTTAGAGTCTTTGTTTACTTTTGCTGTCTTTGTTTACATTTAGCGTCTTTGTTTCTTTTTGTTGCCTTTGTTTACATTTAGAGCCTTTGTTTAAATTTGTAGTCTTTATTTCCATTTAGAGTCTTTGTTTATATTTGTTGTCTTTGTTTACGTTTGTAGTCTTTGTTTACATTTAGAATCTTTATTTACGTTTTTAGCCTTTGTTTACATTTGTATTCTTTAATTACATTTAGCGCCACTGTTTACAGTTAGAGTCTGTTTGCATCTAGAATTTTTGTTTACATTTAGAGTCTGTCTACATTTGTACTCTGATTACATTTGTAGTTTTTGTTTGCATTTAGAATATTTGTTTAAATTTGTAGTCTTTGTTTACATTTAGGGTTTTTGTTTACACTTAGAGTTTTGTTTACATTTAGAGACAATGTTTACACTTAGAGTTTTGTTTACATTTAGTGTCTGTTTACATTTGCAATCTTTGTTTACATTTGTAGTCTTTGTTTACATTTAGAGTCTTTTTCATTTGTATTCTTTTTTTATTTGTAGTCCGTGTTTACATTTAGAGTCCTTGTTTACATTTGTATTCTTTGTATTTGTAGTCTTTGTTTATATTTAGAGTCGTTGTTTACATTTGTAGTCTTTGTTTACATTTAGAGACATTGTTTACATTTGTAGTCTGTTTACATTTAGAGTCTGTTTTCGTTTGTAGTTTTTGTTTACATTTAGAGTATACATTTGTAGTCATTGTTTATATTTTGTGTCTGTTGTTCACATTTGGAGCCTTTGTTTACATTTGTAGTCCTTGTTTACATTTTTAGACTTTGTTTACATTCAGAGACTTTGTTTACATTTGTAGTCTTTGTTTACACCTAGAGTCCTTGTTTACACCTAGAGTTTTCGTTTACATTTAGAGTCTTTCTTTACACTTGTAGTATTTGTTTACACTCAGAAACTTTGTTTACATTTGTAGTCTGTTTACATTTGCATTCTTTGTTTATATTTAGAGTCTTTTTCCATTTAGTGTCTTTGTTTACATTTAGAGTCTTTGTTTACTTTTGTTGTCTTTGTTTACATTTAGAGCTTTGTTTAAATTTGTAGTCTTTTTTTCCATTTAGAGTCTTTGTGTATATTTGTTCTCTTTGTTTATGTTTGTAGTCTTTCTTTACATTTAGAATCTTTATTTACGTTTGTAGCCTTTGTTTACATATGTAGTCTGTTTACATTTATCGTCTGTTACCATTTAAGGTAACGACACCAGTACTCGTCACTCTTAAGGCCTTATTTTTAAAATGTTTGTTTTTTTCGCGTGGCATTTGTGTGGAATTTATGTATCAATATTTTACTTTGGTCTATTTTATACACTGATTCTTCTAGTTGTTGTTAGACACTTTCAATTTTTCAATACGTTAAGCCAATTTTAAAAAAATAATAATAATTAAACCTATAAAAATGCACCAGTGCTCGTCACTTGAAAACTGCGTTTCACCAGTAGTCGTCAGGTGTTAGCACCAGTGGTCGTCATGTAAATAAAACGCAACAGTTTGCTCAATAGTTTGATTTTAATTGCGTTTTTGCAAAATTAAATGAAACAAAATATCTTTGGAACACATTTAGAACCCAAATCCATTCTTAGGGTTTAAAACACAAAACATTAAATGGTAAAATTCGAAATATTGCGAATAAAACAAATTCATATGTGAAATAATTTGAAAATTCTTTGCTTTTAAGAAAAGTTTTCAAAATTTTATTCGTTCTCAAAAATATCTTTACTTAAAGCAGAGGATAAGTAGCAGGGGAGGGGGTAATAATCTCGTTTTTAAGAATGACTTTGTTCCAAATTATCGCAGCAAGATTGATTTTACCATGCTTTTTATTAACGCGTATTCTTGTTTGTTTCTCCAGTACAAATCTAACAATTGATTTTTAACTAACTTCCCGACTACCTAGACATTTGAAACTTTCAGAATAGTTCAGAACACGATGAAAATGCATTTTTTAAATACTTTTAGCCAACTGCAGCGGGTCCCTGCAGCCTTCGGCAGTGTTATTAGTACAAATCTTGCAATCGATTTTTAACTGACTTCTCGACTAGCTAGACATTTGAAACTTCCAGAAAAGCTTAGAAGACGGTAACAATGAATTTTTAAAATATTTTTTGCCAATTGTTTCGGATCACTGCTGCCTTCGGCAGCGTTTATATGGTTCAACAGAAAATTTATTTAACTTTTTTCCCGACTAGCTAGACATTTGAAACTTTCAGAATAGCTCAAAACACGGTGACAATGCATTTTTTAAATATTTTTAGCAAACTGTTTCGGGTCCCCGCTGCCTTCTGTAGCGTTCACATGATTCAACAGAAAATTTATTTAACTAACTTCTCGACTAGCTAGACACTTGAAACTTTTAGAATAGCTCAAAACACGATAACAATGCATTTTTAAATACTTTTAGCCAATTGTTTCGGGTCCTCGCTGCCTTCAGTAGCGTTTATATGATTCATCAATCATATACTCGTCCCGATCATCAATCTTCCCGACTACCAAGATTTTTGAAATTTTCAGAATAGCTCAGACCACAGTGACGATGCATTTTTAAATTACTTTTAGCCAATTGTTTCGGGTTCTCGCTGCCTTCAACAGCATTTATATGATTCAACAGAAAATTTTAAAACGCGGTATATAAAAAATTCTTTTTGTATTGCAGTTATTTTTTTTTTAAACGTATGGGTTGATTATGCGTACCTAACACATACTATAAAGGAATTTTGAGAAATCCTTCGTTTGGATGCAAAAACACGTTTTCAAGAGTAATTATTCTCCAAATTATATCAGGAAAGCAGTTTTTTGATGCGTTGATTGGTTATGCGTACCCAAAAATACTGTAAAGGTATTTTGCGTAATTCTTTCCGACCAAATTTTGAGAAAGGGTAGCAAAAACGTATTTCTACGCATAACTCTGCTCTAAATAATCTTACAAAGGCGATTTCTGATGTGTGAGTTGGTCATATGCATCCAACACCTAGTATAAAGAGATTTTGCGAAGATCTTTCGTCTATGTGAGGATGGCAATATATATATATATATATATATATATATGTATGTTTTCAAGCTCAACTCTGCTGCAAATTATTTTCGGGAGAGGATTTTTTGTTATGCGTTGGTTGGTTGTGTGTGTGTGTGCCTTACACGCATTATAAGGCGATTTTGCAAAATTACCCTTCCCCTCTTCTCTCGGCCGGGCGGACAAAAAAAAAAAAAAACATTTTTAACCTTAGCTCTACTCCAAATTAACTCAGAAAGGTGAGTTTTGATGTGTGGATATTGGTTAAAAGTACGCAATATGTAATTTGATAATATTTCGTTAAAATTCTAAATTTACCCGTGGGAGAGGGGGGGGGGTGATAAAAAGCGTTTAAGTCTATGCCGAAGGCAGTAGAAGCCAATCATCATATTGCGGGACGGAAAGCTATTAGAGAAGCCAGCGGGAACATTAACTGCGGTTTCGACTGATTTCAAAGTTTTTTTTTTTTTTTTTTTTTTTTTTATAATGGTAGGGATTTTTTCCTATTTTATTTAAATATAGGGACCAGCGAAGGTGGCAAAGCTTGCTAGTATTATTCTACACATCAAGCTAATGTTATCAAATATTATGGATATTAATGTTATCAAATGTTAATGTTAATTAATGTTATCAAATATTATCTTGCAATTTTAATTATTTAAGAACAACAGTCAACAGGGTAATTTTAATCAACATTTTAACTATTTGTTTATCTTACATAATTAATATAATGTACAAATAGAAAACTTGCTTAAGAAATGTTTTTAACGTTTAATATTTTCTATATAAATTTTTATTCACCTGCATCTAACATAACAAAAAAGCCTTAACATAATTTTGAACCGACTCACAGTCACTATGAAATTAATTAAGCCTTTGTATTTTATCATTTTCGAAATATATATGAATTAAAATTAAATTATCACGGTCAATAAAAAACTTAAACATCACTTTAATACATCTTCGCAAAGGCATGACATCATAAAAAATTAAAATACATTAGACAGGTATATGGAGTAATTATGTCTGTTTTTCTAAAATATATAACAGAAAACTAGAAAATGCTCTTTATAACTAAATATGTTTATGTGCCATTGTTTAATTTTTCCAGCAAAATAATATGGAAAATTTTAGGTGGTTTAAAGTCAGTCATAGTGAATTAAAGGTACCATGACTGACTTTATTTAAACAAGCTATACAAAAGTTACAAGTGCAATAAAGTTCACGTTCTTGAGGTTAAAATACATTTGTTTACATTTACGAATACCCCTGACGACTACTGGTGCCGATAGTCAAATTAAAGTAAAAATTATACCATCGTAATTCTAAACGAAAATATGGTATTTTTCATCAAAAAAGTTACGCAGTTATTAAAAATGTTAAAACACCAGTGTTCGTCAGGGTTGACGAGCACTGGTAAAACATGCAAAATATGCACCAGTAGTCGTCATACTTTAAAAACCTTTATATTATGTCAAATTTTAAAAAGTTGCACATAAATCGTATTCTGCATTTCATAAGCATTACATCCCTAACAGCACAAAATATTCCAGAAACGTAACAATCATATAACATTGAAACATTATGAAACCTTCCGAAACGTTTAAAACCGTTCAGATTACTTTCCGATTAGTTTCAAAAACGTAGAAATGTCCGCGATCGTAACAAAAAATCAGATACGTAACAGAAACGTTACAATCACTTAACAGATAGAAAATCAAAAAGGGCGAATGTTTCAGAAAGGTATCAGAGAGCATATTAAAACGTGTTACGTTTTTGAAAGATTGTAAGCATTTTGCAACATAACTGAAACATTCTGTGCTGTATGGGATACAATGCTTTATGAGCAATGTCAAATTCAGCAAACAACAAAATATATCAAGAAATGCATATCTATTCCCTTAATCATTTGCTTTACGTTGACTCAATTCAATTGTCATTTAACGTATACTTCCCTTATTTTGTTTCTCCCTACTCTTCCCCAATAGTTGAAATCGAACTTTTTATGTCATAAAAAGCAGAAGGCTTTGAAGAATCTAGTGCTGGCGGATTGAAACTCATAGATGTTAATTAACGCTTATTTTAACACTTCTTTTAAGAGGGTGACGACTACTGGTGCAGACTTTAGGGGTGACGAGCACCGGTGTCTTTACCTTAGTGTCATTGTTTACATTTAGATTCTTTGTTTACATTTCTTGTCTTTGTTTACATTTTGATACTTTTTTAAATTTGTAGTTTCTGTTTACATTTAGAGCCCTTGTTTACATTTAGAGTCTTTGTTTACGTTTGTAGTCTTTGTTTACATTTACATTCTGTTTTTATTTTTAATCTTTGTTTACATTTAGAATATTTGTTTACATTTGTAGTCTTTGTTTACATTTAGAGTCTCTTTTTACATTTGTAGTGTTTGTTTACTTTTGTAGTCTTTGTTTATATTTAGAGTCTTGTTTACATTTACAGTCTTTGTTTACATATATAGTCTTTGTTTACAACTGGAGCATTTGTTTGCACCTAGAGTTTTTGTTTTCACTTAAGGTCTTTGTTTACATTTAGAATCTGTTTACATTTGTAGTCTTTGTTTACATTTGAATCTTTGTTTACATACAGAGCCTCTTTAAATTTGTGCACTTTGTTTACATTTGTAGTCTTTGTTTGCATTTACAGAATGTTTTTATTTTTCCTATTTGTTTACATTTAGAGTCTTTGTTTATATTTGTAGTTTTTGTTTACATTTAGAGTGCTTATATTTAGAGTCCTTGTTTACATTTTGAATCTCTTAGCATTTGTGCTATTTGTTTACGTTTGTAGTCTTTCTTTACATTCAGAGCCTGTTTAAATTTGTACCTTTTTTTACATTTGTAGTCTTTTTTAATTTTACAGTCTGTTTTTATTTGTAGTCTTTGTTTACATTTAGATTCTTATTTACATTGTACTCTTTGTTTACATTTGTAGTCTTTGTTTACATTTAGGGTCTTTGTTTAGACTTAGTGTTCTGTTTACATTTAGAGTCTTTGTTTTTATTTGTAGTCTTTGTTTACTTTTAGAGCCTTTGTTTACATTTAATGTCTGTTTACATTTGTATTCTTTGTTCACATTTAGAGTCTTTGTTTACATTTGTACTCTGTTTTTATTTGTACTCTTTGTTTATATTAAGAAGCTTTGCTTACGTTTGTAGTCTTTGTTTACATTTGGAGTCTTTAATTACATTTAGCGTCATTGTTTACAGTTAGAGTTTTTACATCTAGAATTTTTTTTACATTTAGAGTCTGTTTACGTTTGTACTCTGATTACATTTGTAGTTTTTGTTTACATTTAGAATATTTGTTTTCATTTGTAGTCTTTGTTTACATTTAGGGTCTTTGTTTACACTTTGAGTTTTGTTTTTATTTAGAGACTTTGTTTACACTTAGAGTTTTGTTTACATTTAGAGCATTTGTTTACATTAAGTGTCTTTTTACATTTGTACTCTTTGTTTACATTTGCAGACTTGGTTTACATTTAAAGTCTCATTTGTATTCTTTTTTTTATTTGTAGTCCGTGTTTACACTTAGAGTCCCTGTTTACATTTGTAGTCTTTGTTTTAATTTGTAGTCTTTGTTTATATTTAGAGTAGTTGTTTACATTTTTAGTTTTTGTTTACATTTAAAATCCTTGTTAACATTTTGAGTTTGTAACATTTGAGCTTTTTTTTACATTTGTACTCTTTGTTTACATTTGTAATCTGCTTACATTTAGATTCGTTGTTTACATTTAGAGTCATTGTTTACATTTGTAGTCTGTTTACATTTAGTGTCTGTTTACATTTGTAGTTTTTGTTTACATTTAGAGTCTTTGTTTACTTTTGTAGACTTTGTTTACATTTATATTCTCTGTTTACATTTGTAGTCTTTGTTTACATTTGTAATCTTTTTTTACACTTGTAGTCTTTGTTTACATATAGAGTCTGTTTACATTTACAGTATTTGTTTGCCTTTTAAACTTTGTTTACATTTAGAGTCTTTGCTTACACCTAGAGTTTTTGTTTACATTTAGAGTCTTTGTTTTTATTTGTAGTCTTTGTTTACTTTTAGAGCCTTTTTTTACATTTAATGTCTGTTTACATTTGTATTCTTTGTTCACATTTAGAGTCTATGTTTACATTTGTACTCTGTTTTTATTCGTACTCTTTGTTTACATTAAGAAGCTTTGCTTAAGTTTGTAGTCTTTGTTTACATTTGGAGTCTTTAATTACATTTAGCGTCATTGTTTACAGTTAGAGTCTTTTTACATCTAGAATTTTTGTTTACATTTAGAGTCTGTTTACATTTGTACTCTGATTACATTTGTAGTTTTTGTTTACATTTAGAATATTTGTTTACATTTGTAGTCTGTTTACATTTGTAGTTTGTTTACACTTTGAGTTTTGTTTACATTTAGAGACTTTGTTTACACTTAGAGTTTTGTTTACATTTAGAGCATTTGTTTACATTTAGTGTCTGTTTACATTTGTACTCTTTGTTTACATTTGTAATCTGCTTACATTTAGATTCGTTGTTTACATTTAGAGTCATTGTTTACATTTGTAGTCTGTTTACATTTAGTGTCTGTTTACGTTTGTAGTTTTTGTTTACATTTAGAGTCTTTGTTTACTTTTGTAGACTTTGTTTACATTTATATTCTCTGTTTACATTTGTAGTCTTTGTTTACATTTGTAATCTTTGTTTACACTTGTAGTCTTTGTTTACATATAGAGTCTGTTTACATTTGCAGTCTTTGTTTGCATTTTTAGACTTTGTTAACATTTAGAGTCTTTGCTTACATTTGTAGTCTGTTTACATTTGCAGTCTTTGTTTACATTTAGAATCTGTTTCCATATAGTGTCTTTGTTTAAATTTAGAGTCTTTGTTTACTTTTGTTGTCTTTGTTTACATTTGTAGTCTTTTTACATTTGCAGTCTTTGTTTACATTTAGAGTCTGTTTCCATATAGTGTCTTTGTTTACATTTAGAGTCTTTGTTTACTTTTGTTGTCTTTGTTTACATTTAGCGTCTTTGTTTCCTTTTAGAGTCTTTGTTTATATTTGTTGTCTTTGTTTACGTTTGTAGTCTTTGTTTAAATTTAGAATCTTTATTTACGTTTTTAGCCTTTGTTTACATTTGTATTCTTTAATTACATTTAGCGCCATTGTTTACAGTTAGAGTCTGTTTACATCTAGAATTTTTGTTTACATTTAGAGACTGCCTACATTTGTACTCTGATTACATTTGTAGTTTTTGTTTACATTTAGAATATTTGTTTAAATTTGTAGTCTTTGTTTACATTTAGGGTTTTTGTTTACACTTAGAGTTTTGTTTACATTTAGAGACATTGTTTACACTTTTTTTACATTTTGTTTTGTTTACATTTAGTGTCTGTTTACATTTGTAATCTTTGTTTACATTTGTAGTCTTTGTTTACATTTAGAGTCTTTTTCATTTGTATTCTTTTTTTTATTTGTAGTCCGTGTTTACATTTAGAGTCCTTGTTTACATTTGTAGTCTTTGTATTTGTAGTCTTTGTTTATATTTAGAGTCGTTGTTTACATTTGTAGTCTTTGTTTACATTTAGAGACATTGTTTACATTTGTAGTCTGTTTACATTTAGAGTCTGTTTACATTTGTAGTTTTTGTTTACATTTAGAGTCTTTGTTTACATTTGTAATCTTTGTTTACATTTAGTGTCTGTTGTTTACACTTAGAGCCTTTGTTTACATTTATAGTCTTTGTTTACACTTAGAGCCTTTGTTTACATTTGTAGTCTTTGTTTACATTTTTAGACTTCGTTTACATTCAGAGACTTTGTTTACATTTGTAGTCTTTGTTTACACATAGAGTCCTTGTTTACACCTAGAGTTTTCGTTTATATTTAGAGTCTTTGTTTACATTTGTAGTATTTGTTTACATTCAAAAACTTTGTTTACATTTGTAGTCTGTTTACATTTGCAGTCTTTGTTTATATTTAGAGTCTTTTTCCATTTAGTGTCTTTGTTTACATTTAGAGTCTTTGTTTACTTTTGTTGTCTTTGTTTCCATTTAGAGCTTTGTTTAAATTTGTAGTCTTTGTTTCCATTTAGAGCTTTGTGTATATTTGTTCTCTTTGTTTACGTTTGTAGTCTTTGTTTACATTTAGAATCTTTATTTACGTTTGTAGCCTTTGTTTACATTTGTAGTCTGTTTACATTTATCGTCTGTTACCATTTAGTGTCATTGTTTACATTTAGATTCTTTGTTTACATTTCTAGTCTTTGTTTACATTTAGATCCTTTTTTTACATTTGTAGTTTTTGTTTACATTTAGAGTCCTTGTTTACATTGAGAGTCTTTGTTTACGTTTGTAGTCTTTGTTTACATTTTGAGTCTCTTTTTACATTTGTAGTCTTTGTTTACATTTCTGTCTTTGTTTATATTTAGAGTCTTGTTTACATTTACAGTCTTTGTTTACATATATAGTCTTTGTTTACACCTGGAGTATTTGTTTGCACCTAGAGTTTTTGTTTTTACTTAAGGTCTTTGTTTACATTTAAAATCTGTTTACATTTGTAGTCTTTGTTTACATTTTTAGACTTTGTTTACATTCAGAGACTTTGTTTACATTTGTAGTCTTTGTTTACACCTAGAGTCCTTGTTTACACCTAGAGTTTTCGTTTATATTTAGAGTCTTTGTTTACATTTGTAGTATTTGTTTACATTCAGAAACTTTGTTTACATTTGTAGTCTGTTTACATTTGCAGTCTTTGTTTTTATTTAGAGTCTTTTTCAATTTAGTGTCTTTGTTTACATTTAGAGTCTTTGTTTACTTTTGTTGTCTTTGTTTCCATTTAGAGTCTTTGTTTATATTTGTTGTCTTTGTTTACATTTGTAGTCTTTATTTACATGTAGAATCTTTATTTACGTTTGTATTCTTTGTTTACATTTGTAGTCTGTTTACATTTATCGTCTGTTTCCATTTAGGGTCTTTGTTTACATTTAGAGTCTTTGTTTACTTTTGTTGTCTTTGTTTACATATAGAGCCTTAGTTTATATTTGTAGTCTTTGTTTCCATTTAGAGTCTTTGTTTATATTTGTTGTCTTTGTTTACGTTTGTAGTCTTTGTTTACATTTAGAATCTTTATTTACATTTTTAGCCTTTGTTTACATTTAAATTCTCTGTTTACATTTGTAGTCTTTGTTTACATTTGTAATCTTTGTTTACATTTTTAGACTTTGTTTACATTCAGAGACTTTGTTTACATTTTTAGTCTTTGTTTACACCTAGAGTCCTTGTTTACACCTAGAGTTTTCGTTTACATTTAGAGTCTTTGTTTACATTTGTAGTATTCGTTTACATTCAGAAACTTTGTTTACATTTGTAGTCTGTTGACATTTGCAGTCTTTGTTTACATTTAGAGTCTTTTTCCATTTAGTGTCTTCGTTTACATTTAGAGTCTTTGTTTACTTTTGTTGTCTTTGTTTACATTTAGAGCCTTTGTTTAAATTTGTAGTCTTTGTTTCCATTTAGAGTCTTTGTTTATATTTGTTCTCTTTGTTTACGTTTGTAGTCTTTGTTTACATTTAGAATCTTTATTTACGTTAGTAGCCTTTGTTTACATTTGTAGTCTGTTTACATTTATCGTCTGTTACCATTTAGTGTCTTTGTTTACATTTAGAATCTTTGTATACATTTGTAGTCTTCGTTTACATTTAGATCCTTTTTTTACATTTGGAGTTTTTGTTTACATTTAGAGTCCTTGTTTACATTTAGAGTCTTTGTTTACGTTTGTAGTCTTTGTTTACATTCAGCGCCTGTTTTAATTTGTACCTTTTTTTACATTTGTAGTCTTTGTTTACATTTAGAGTCTGTATCCATTTAGTGTCTTTGTTTACATTTAGAGTTTTTGTTTATATTTGATGTCATTGTTTACATTTAGTGCCTTTGTTTAAATTTGTAGTCTGTTTCCATTTAGAGACTTTGTTTATATTTGCTGCCTTTGTTTAAATTTGTAGTCTGTTTCCATTTAGAGTCTTTGTTTATATTTGCTGTCTTTGTTTACATTTGTAGTCTTTATTTACATTTAGAATCTTTATTTACGTTTGTATTCTTTGTTTACATTTGTAGTCTGTTTACATTTATCGCCTGTTTCCATTTAGTGTCTTTGTTTACATTTAGTTTCTTTATTTACATTTGTAGTCTTTGTTTACATATAGATCATTTTTTTGCATTTGGAGTTTTGTTTACATTTAGAGTCTTTTCCATTTAGAGTCTTTGTTTACTTTTGCTGTCTTTGTTTACATTTAGCGTCTTTGTTTCTTTTTGTTGCCTTTGTTTACATTTAGAGCCTTTGTTTAAATTTGTAGTCTTTATTTCCATTTAGAGTCTTTGTTTATATTTGTTGTCTTTGTTTACGTTTGTAGTCTTTGTTTACATTTAGAATCTTCATTTACGTTTTTAGCCTTTGTTTACATTTGTATTCTTTAATTACATTTAGCGCCACTGTTTACAGTTAGAGTCTGTTTGCATCTAGAATTTTTGTTTACATTTAGAGTCTGTCTACATTTGTACTCTGATTACATTTGTAGTTTTTGTTTGCATTTAGAATATTTGTTTAAATTTGTAGTCTTTGTTTACATTTAGGGTTTTTGTTTACACTTAGAGTTTTGTTTACATTTAGAGACAATGTTTACACTTAGAGTTTTGTTTACATTTAGTGTCTGTTTACATTTGCAATCTTTGTTTACATTTGTAGTCTTTGTTTACATTTAGAGTCTTTTTCATTTGTATTCTTTTTTTATTTGTAGTCCGTGTTTACATTTAGAGTCGTTGTTTACATTTGTATTCTTTGTATTTGTAGTCTTTGTTTATATTTAGAGTCGTTGTTTACATTTGTAATCTTTGTTTACATTTAGAGACATTGTTTACATTTGTAGTCTGTTTACATTTAGAGTCTGTTTTCGTTTGTAGTTTTTGTTTACATTTAGAGTATAGATTTGTAGTCATTGTTTATATTTTGTGTCTGTTGTTCACATTTGGAGCCTTTGTTTACATTTGTAGTCTTTGTTTACATTTTTAGACTTTGTTTACATTCAGAGATTTTGTTTACATTTGTAGTCTTTGTTTACACCTAGAGTCCTTGTTTACACCTAGAGTTTTCGTTTACATTTAGAGTCTTTCTTTACACTTGTAGTATTTGTTTACACTCAGAAACTTTGTTTACATTTGTAGTCTGTTTACATTTGCATTTTTTGTTTATATTTAGAGTCTTTTTCCATTTAGTGTCTTTGTTTACATTTAGAGTCTTTGTTTACTTTTGTTGTCTTTGTTTACATTTAGAGCTTTGTTTAAATTTGTAGTCTTTTTTTCCATTTAGAGTCTTTGTGTATATTTGTTCTCTTTGTTTATGTTTGTAATCTTTCTTTACATTTAGAATCTTTATTTACGTTTGTAGCCTTTGTTTACATATGTAGTCTGTTTACATTTATCGTCTGTTACCATTTAGTGTCATTGTTTACATTTAGATTCTTTGTTTACATTTCTTGTCTTTGTTTACATTTTGATACTTTTTTTAAATTTGTAGTTTCTGTTTACATTTAGAGCCCTTGTTTACATTTAGAGTCTTTGTTTACGTTTGTAGTCTTTGTTTACATTTACATTCTGTTTTTATTTTTAATCTTTGTTTACATTTAGAATATTTGTTTACATTTGTAGTCTTTGTTTACATTTAGAGTCTCTTTTTACATTTGTAGTGTTTGTTTACTTTTGTAGTCTTTGTTTATATTTAGAGTCTTGTTTACATTTACAGTCTTTGTTTACATATATAGTCTTTGTTTACAACTGGAGCATTTGTTTGCACCTAGAGTTTTTGTTTTCACTTAAGGTCTTTGTTTACATTTAGAATCTGTTTACATTTGTAGTCTTTGTTTACATTTGAATCTTTGTTTACATACAGAGCCTCTTTAAATTTGTGCACTTTGTTTACATTTGTAGTCTTTGTTTGCATTTACAGAATGTTTTTATTTTTCCTATTTGTTTACATTTAGAGTCTTTGTTTATATTTGTAGTTTTTGTTTACATTTAGAGTGCTTATATTTAGAGTCCTTGTTTACATTTTGAATCTCTTAGCATTTGTGCTATTTGTTTACGTTTGTAGTCTTTCTTTACATTCAGAGCCTGTTTAAATTTGTACCTTTTTTTACATTTGTAGTCTTTTTTAATTTTACAGTCTGTTTTTATTTGTAGTCTTTGTTTACATTTAGATTCTTATTTACATTGTACTCTTTGTTTACATTTGTAGTCTTTGTTTACATTTAGGGTCTTTGTTTAGACTTAGTGTTCTGTTTACATTTAGAGTCTTTGTTTTTATTTGTAGTCTTTGTTTACTTTTAGAGCCTTTGTTTACATTTAATGTCTGTTTACATTTGTATTCTTTGTTCACATTTAGAGTCTTTGTTTACATTTGTACTCTGTTTTTATTTGTACTCTTTGTTTATATTAAGAAGCTTTGCTTACGTTTGTAGTCTTTGTTTACATTTGGAGTCTTTAATTACATTTAGCGTCATTGTTTACAGTTAGAGTTTTTACATCTAGAATTTTTTTTACATTTAGAGTCTGTTTACGTTTGTACTCTGATTACATTTGTAGTTTTTGTTTACATTTAGAATATTTGTTTTCATTTGTAGTCTTTGTTTACATTTAGGGTCTTTGTTTACACTTTGAGTTTTGTTTACATTTAGAGACTTTGTTTACACTTAGAGTTTTGTTTACATTTAGAGCATTTGTTTACATTAAGTGTCTTTTTACATTTGTACTCTTTGTTTACATTTGCAGACTTGGTTTACATTTAAAGTCTCATTTGTATTCTTTTTTTTATTTGTAGTCCGTGTTTACACTTAGAGTCCCTGTTTACATTTGTAGTCTTTGTTTTAATTTGTAGTCTTTGTTTATATTTAGAGTCGTTGTTTACATTTTTAGTTTTTGTTTACATTTAAAATCCTTGTTAACATTTAGAGTTTGTAACATTTGAGCTTTTTTTTACATTTGTACTCTTTGTTTACATTTGTAATCTGCTTACATTTAGATTCGTTGTTTACATTTAGAGTCATTGTTTACATTTGTAGTCTGTTTACATTTAGTGTCTGTTTACGTTTGTAGTTTTTGTTTACATTTAGAGTCTTTGTTTACTTTTGTAGACTTTGTTTACATTTATATTCTCTGTTTACATTTGTAGTCTTTGTTTACATTTGTAATCTTTTTTTACACTTGTAGTCTTTGTTTACATATAGAGTCTGTTTACATTTACAGTATTTGTTTGCCTTTTAAACTTTGTTTACATTTAGAGTCTTTGCTTACACCTAGAGTTTTTGTTTACATTTAGAGTCTTTGTTTTTATTTTTAGTCTTTGTTTACTTTTAGAGCCTTTTTTTACATTTAATGTCTGTTTACATTTGTATTCTTTGTTCACATTTAGAGTCTATGTTTACATTTGTACTCTGTTTTTATTTGTACTCTTTGTTTACATTAAGAAGCTTTGCTTAAGTTTGTAGTCTTTGTTTACATTTGGAGTCTTTAATTACATTTAGCGTCATTGTTTACAGTTAGAGTCTTTTTACATCTAGAATTTTTGTTTACATTTAGAGTCTGTTTACATTTGTACTCTGATTACATTTGTAGTTTTTGTTTACATTTAGAATATTTGTTTACATTTGTAGTCTGTTTACATATAGGGTCTTTGTTTACACTTTGAGTTTTGTTTACATTTAGAGACTTTGTTTACACTTAGAGTTTTGTTTACATTTAGAGCATTTGTTTACATTTAGTGTCTGTTTACATTTGTACTCTTTGTTTACATTTGTAGTCTGCTTACATTTAGATTCGTTGTTTACATTTAGAGTCATTGTTTACATTTGTAGTCTGTTTACATTTAGTGTCTGTTTACGTTTGTAGTTTTTGTTTACATTTAGAGTCTTTGTTTACTTTTGTAGACTTTGTTTACATTTATATTCTCTGTTTACATTTGTAGTCTTTGTTTACACTTGTAATCTTTGTTTACACTTGTAGTCTTTGTTTACATATAGAGTCTGTTTACATTTGCAGTCTGTTTGCATTTTTAGACTTTGTTTACATTTAGAGTCTTTGCTTACATTTGTAGTCTGTTTACATTTGCAGTCTTTGTTTACATTTAGAGTCTGTTTCCATATAGTGTCTTTGTTTACATTTAGAGTCTTTGTTTACTTTTGTTGTCTTTGTTTACATTTGTAGTCTTTTTACATTTGCAGTCTTTGTTTACATTTAGAGTCTGTTTCCATATAGTGTCTTTGTTTACATTTAGAGTCTTTGTTTACTTTTGTTGTCTTTGTTTACATTTAGCGTCTTTGTTTCCTTTTAGAGACTTTGTTTATATTTGTTGTCTTTGTTTACGTTTGTAGTCTTTGTTTAAATTTAGAATCTTTATTTACGTTTTTAGCCTTTGTTTACATTTGTATTCTTTAATTACATTTAGCGCCATTGTTTACAGTTAGAGTCTGTTTACATTTAGAGTCTGTTTACATTTGTAGTTTTTGTTTACATTTAGAGTCTTTGTTTACATTTGTAATCTTTGTTTACATTTAGTGTCTGTTGTTTACACTTAGAGCCTTTGTTTACATTTGTAGTCTTTGTTTACACTTAGAGCCTTTGTTTACATTTGTAGTCTTTGTTTACATTTTTAGACTTCGTTTACATTCAGAGACTTTGTTTACATTTGTAGTCTTTGTTTACACCTAGAGTCCTTGTTTACACCTAGAGTTTTCGTTTATATTTAGAGTCTTTGTTTACATTTGTAGTATTTGTTTACATTCAAAAACTTTGTTTACATTTGTAGTCTGTTTACATTTGCAGTCTTTGTTTACATTTAGAGTCTTTTTCCATTTAGTGTCTTTGTTTACATTTAGAGTCTGTTTACTTTTGTTGTCTTTGTTTACATTTAGAGCTTTGTTTAAATTTGTAGTCTTTGTTTCCATTTAGAGCTTTGTGTATATTTGTTCTCTTTGTTTACGTTTGTAGTCTTTGTTTACATTTAGAATCTTTATTTACGTTTGTAGCCTTTGTTTACATTTGTAGTCTGTTTACATTTATCGTCTGTTACCATTTAGTGTCATTGTTTACATTTAGATTCTTTGTTTACATTTCTAGTCTTTGTTTACATTTAGATCCTTTTTTTACATTTGTAGTTTTTGTTTACATTTAGAGTCCTTGTTTACATTTAGAGTCTTTGTTTACGTTTGTAGTCTTTGTTTACATTTTGAGTCTCTTTTTACATTTGTAGTCTTTGTTTACATTTCTGTCTTTGTTTATATTTAGAGTCTTGTTTACATTTACAGTCTTTGTTTACATATATAGTCTTTGTTTACACCTGGAGTATTTGTTTGCACCTAGAGTTTTTGTTTTCACTTAAGGTCTTTGTTTACATTTAAAATCTGTTTATATTTGTAGTCTTTGTTTACATTTTTAGAATTTGTTTACATTCAGAGACTTTGTTTACATTTGTAGTCTTTGTTTACACCTAGAGTCCTTGTTTACACCTAGAGTTTTCGTTTATATTTAGAGTCTTTGTTTACATTTGTAGTATTTGTTTACATTCAGAAACTTTGTTTACATTTGTAGTCTGTTTACATTTGCAGTCTTTGTTTTTATTTAGAGTCTTTTTCCATTTAGTGTCTTTGTTTACATTTAGAGTCTTTGTTTACTTTTGTTGTCTTTGTTTCCATTTAGAGTCTTTGTTTATATTTGTTGTCTTTGTTTACATTTGTAGTCTTTATTTACATTTAGAATCTTTATTTACGTTTGTATTCTTTGTTTACATTTGTAGTCTGTTTACATTTATCGTCTGTTTCCATTTAGGGTCTTTGTTTACATTTAGAGTCTTTGTTTACTTTTGTTGTCTTTGTTTACATATAGAGCCTTAGTTTATATTTGTAGTCTTTGTTTCCATTTAGAGTCTTTGTTTATATTTGTTGTCTTTGTTTACGTTTGTAGTCTTTGTTTTTTACATTTAGAATCTTTATTTACATTTTTAGCCTTTGTTTACATTTATATTCTCTGTTTACATTTGTAGTCTTTGTTTACATTTGTAATCTTTGTTTACATTTTTAGACTTTGTTTACATTCAGAGACTTTGTTTACATTTTTAGTCTTTGTTTACACCTAGAGTCCTTGTTTACACCTAGAGTTTTCGTTTACATTTAGAGTCTTTGTTTACATTTGTAGTATTCGTTTACATTCAGAAACTTTGTTTACATTTGTAGTCTGTTGACATTTGCAGTCTTTGTTTACATTTAGAGTCTTTTTCCATTTAGTGTCTTCGTTTACATTTAGTGTCTTTGTTTACTTTTGTTGTCTTTGTTTACATTTAGAGCCTTTGTTTAAATTTGTAGTCTTTGTTTCCATTTAGAGTCTTTGTTTATATTTGTTCTCTTTGTTTACGTTTGTAGTCTTTGTTTACATTTAGAATCTTTATTTACGTTAGTAGCCTTTGTTTACATTTGTAGTCTGTTTACATTTATCGTCTGTTACCATTTAGTGTCTTTGTTTACATTTAGAATCTTTGTATACATTTGTAGTCTTCGTTTACATTTAGATCCTTTTTTTACATTTGGAGTTTTTGTTTACATTTAGAGTCCTTGTTTACATTTAGAGTGTATGTTTACGTTTGTAGTCTTTGTTTACATTCAGCGCCTGTTTTAATTTGTACCTTTTTTTACATTTGTAGTCTTTGTTTACATTTACATTCTGTTTTTATTTTTAGTCTTTGTTTATATTTAGAATATTTGCTTACATTTGAATCTTTGTTTACATTCAGAGCCTGTTTAAATTTGTACACTTAGTTTACATTTGTAGTCTTTGTTTGCATTTACATTATGTTTTTATTTGTCCTATTTGTTTACATTTGGAGTCTGTTTATATTTGTAGTTTTCGTTTACATTTAGAGTGTTTATATTTAAAGTCCTTGTTTACATTTTGAATCTCTTAGCATTTGTGCTATTTGTTTACATTCAGATCCTGTTTAAATTTGTACCTTTTTTACATTTGTAGCCTTTTTCTACTTTTACAGTCTGTTTTTATTTGTAGTCTTTGTTTACATTTAGAGTCTTTGTTTACATTGTACTCTTTGTTTACATTTAGGGTCTTTGTTTAGACTTAGTGTTCTGTTTACATTTAGAGTCTTTGTTTTTATTTGTAGTCTTTGTTCGCATTTAGAGTCTGTTTACATTTGTACTCTGTTTTTATTTGTACTCTTTGATTACATTAAGAGTCTTTGCTTACGTTTGTAGTCTTTGTTTACATTTGGAGACTTTGTTTACATTTGTATTCTTTAATTACATTTAGCGTCATTGTTTACAGTTAGAGTCTTTTTACATCTAGAATTTTTGTTTACATTTGGTGTCTGTTTAGATTTGTACTCTGATTACATTTGTAGTTTTTGTTTACATTTAGGGTTTTTGTTTACACTTTGAGTTTTGTTTACATTTAGAGACATTGCTTACACTTAGAGTTTTGTTTACATTTAGTGTCTGTTTACATTTGTACTCTTTGTTTACATTTGTAGACTTTGTTTACATTTAAAGTCTTTAATTTGTATCCTTTTTTTTATTTGTAGTCCGTGTTTACACTTAGAGTCCCTGTTTACATTTGTAGTCTTTGTTTTTATTTGTAGTCTTTGTTTATATTTAGAGTCGTTGTTTACATTTTTAGTTTTTGTTTACATTTAGAATCCTTGTTTACATTTAGAGTTTGTGACATTTGTGCTCTTTTTTTACATTTGTACTCATTGTTTACATTTGTAGTCTGCTTACATTTAGATTCTTTGTTTACATTTAGAGTCATTGTTTACATTTGTAGTCTGTTTACATTAAGTGTCTGTTTACGTTTGTAGTTTTTGTTTCCATTTAGAGTCTTTGTTTACTTTTGTAGACTTTGTTTACATTTATATTCTCTGTTTACATTTGTAGTCTTTGTTTACATTTATAATCTTTGTTTACACATGTAGTCTGTTTACATATAGAGTCTGTTTACATTTACAGTCTTTGTTTGTATTTTTAGACTTTGTTTACATTTAGAGTCTTTGTTTACACCTATAGTCCTTGCTTACACCTAGAGTTCTTGTTTACATTTAGAGTCTTTGTTTACATATGTAGTATTTGTTTACATTTAGAATCTTTGTTTACATTTGTAGACTTTTTTTACATTTAGTGTCTTTTGTTCACATTTAGAGCCTTTGTTTACATTTGTAGTCTCTGTTTACATTTTTAGACTTTGATTACATTCAGAGTCTTTGTTTACATTTGTAGTTTCTGTTTTCACCTACAGTTTTCGTTTACATTTAGAGTCTTTGTTTACATTTGTAGCATTTGCTTACATTCAAAATCTTCGTTTACATTTGTAGTCTGTTTACATTTGCAGTTTTTGTTTACATTCAGAGTCTTTTCCATTTAGGGTCTTTGTTTACATTTAGAGTCTTTGTTTAGTTTTGTTGTCTTTGTTTACATTTAGAGCCTTTGTTTAAATTTGTAGTCTGTTTACATTTAGAGTCTGTTTACATTTGTAGTCTTTGTTTACATATAGAGCCTTTGTTTACATTTGTAGTCTTTGTTTACAGTTTTAGACTGTTTACATTCAGAGACTTTGTTTACATTTGTAGTCTTTGTTTACACCTAGAGTCCTTGTTTACAACTAGAGTTTTCGTTTACATTTAGAGTCTTTGTGCTATTTGTTTACATTTGTAGTCTTTGTTTACATTCAGAGCCTGTTTAAATTTGTACCTTTTTTACATTTGTAGTCTTTTTTTACTTTTACAGTCTGTTTTTATTTGTAGTCTTTGTTTACATTTAGAGTCTTTGTTTACATTGTACTCTTTGTTTACATTTGTAGTCTTTGTTTACATTTAGGGTCATTGTTTAGACTTAGTGTTCTGTTTACATTTAGAGTCTTTGTTTTATTTGTAGTCTTTGTTTACTTTTACAGCCTTTGTTTACATTTAATGTCTGTTTACATTTGTATTCTTTATTCACATTTAGAGTCTGTTTACATTTGTACTCTCTTTTTATTTGTACTCTTTGTTTACATTAAGAGTCTTTGCTTACGTTTGTAGTCTTTGTTTACATTTGGAGTCTTTGTTTACATTTGTATTCTTTAATTACATTTAGCGTCATTGTTTACAGTTAGAGTCTTTTTACATCTAGAATTTTTGTTTACATTTAGTGTCTGTTTACATTTGTACTCTGATTACATTTCTAGTTTTTGTTTACATTTAGAATATTTGTTTACATTTGTAGTCTCTGTTTACATTTAGGGTCTTTGTTAACACTATGAGTTTTTTTTTACATTTAGAGACTTTGTTTACACTTAGAGTTTTGTTTACATTTAGAGCATTTGTTTACGTTTAGTGTCCGTTTACATTTGTAGACTTTGTTTACATTTAAAGTCTTTCATTTGTATTCTTTTTTTTTATTTGTAGTCCGTGTTTACACTTAGAGTCCCTGTTTACATTTGTAGTCTTTGTTTTTATTTGTAGCTTTGTTTATATTTAGAGTCGTTGTTTACATTTTTAGTTTTTGTTTACATTTAGAATCCTTGTTTACATTTAGAGTTTGTAACATTTGTGCTCTTTCTTTACATTTGTACTCATTGTTTACATTTGTAGTCTGCTTATATCTAGATTCTTTGTTTACATTTAGAGAAGAGTGACCATATTTTTTTCCGTGAATTTGTGGACAAAGATGGCGGCGTCCTCGAATTTCGAGGACAAAAAAATAAAAAAATAATTAAATCACCTTAAATTGTAAAATTTTAGTAATTTTTATGTATAAAGCACCTTATTTCAGCTTATTTATTATATATACAATAAATTACTATAATAAAACATTAATAACTTTATAACCGGTGTCCCCAAATGTGTTGTAATTTTTTGGGGACGAAGGTAGTTTGTCCTCGAAATTCGTGCCTGTCCTCGAGATTCGAGGACATATGGTCAGCCTAATTTAGAGTCATTGTTTACATTTGTCGTCTATTTACATTTAGTGTCTGTTTACGTTTGTAGTTTTTGTTTTCATTTAGAGTCTTTGTTTACTTTTGTAGACTTTGTTTACATTTATATTCTCTGTTTACATTTGTAGTCTTTGTTTACATTTGTAATCTTTGTTTACACTTGTAGTCTTTCTTTGCATATTGAGTCTGTTTACATTTGCAGTCTTTGTTTGCATTTTTAGACTTTGTTTTCATTTGTAGTTTTTGTTTACACCTACAGTTTTCGTTTACATTTAGAGTCTTTGTTTACATTTGTAGCATTTGTTTACATTCAGAATCTTTGTTTACATTTGTAGTCTGTTTACATTTGCAGTCTTTGTTTACATTTAGAGTCTGTTTCCATTTAGTGTCTGTTTACATTTGTAATCTTTGTTTACTATTGTAGTCTTTGTTTACATTTAGTCTTTTTCTTTTGTATTCTTTTTTTTATTTGTAGTCCTTGTTTACATTTAGAGTCCTTGTTTACATTTGTCGTCTTTTTACATTTAGTGCCTGTTTACGTTTGTAGTTTTTGTTTACATTTACAGTCTTTGTTTACTTTTGTAGACATTGTTTACATTTATATTCTCTGTTTACATTTGTAGTCTTTGTTTACATTTGTAATCTTTGTTTACACTTGTAGTCTTTGTTTACATATTGAGTCTGTTTACAATTGCAGTCTTTGTTTGCATTTTTAGATTCATTTTTCATTTGTAGTTTTTGTTTACACCTACTGTTTTCGTTTACATTTAGAGTCTTTGTCTACATTTGTAGCATTTGTTTACATTCAAAATCTTTGTTTACATTTGTAGTCTGTTTACATTTGCAGTCTTTGTTTACATTTAGAGTCTGTTTCTATTTAGAGACTTTGTTTATATTTGCTGCCTTTGTTTAAATTTGTAGTCTGTTTCCATTTAGAGTCTTTGTTTATATTTGCTGTCTTTGTTTACATTTGTAGTCTTTATTTACATTTAGAATCTTTATTTACGTTTGTTTTCTTTGTTTACTTTTGTAGTCTGTTTACATTTATCGTCTGTTTCCATTTAGTGTCTTTGTTTACATTCAGATTCTTTGTTTAGATTTGTAGTCTTTGTTTACATTTAGATCCTTTTTTTGCATTTGGAGTTTTGTTTACATTTAGAGTCTTTTCCATTTAGTGTCTTTGTTTACATTTAGAGTCTGTTTACTTTTGTTGTCTTTGTTTACATTTAGCGTCTTTGTTTAAATTTGTAGTCTTTGTTGCCATTTAGAGTCTTTGTTTATATTTGTTGTCTTTGTTTATGTTTGTAGTCTTTTTTACATTTAGAATCTTTATTTACGTTTTTAGCCTTTCTTTACATTTGTATTCTTTAATTACATTTAGCGCCATTGTTTACAGTTAGAGTCTGTTTACATCTAGAATTTTTGTTTACATTTAGAGTCTGTCTACATTTGTACTCTGATTACATTTGTAGTTTTTGTTTACATTTAGAATATTTGTTTAAATTTGTAGTCTTTGTTTACATTCAGGGTTTTTGTTTACACTTAGAGTTTTGTTTACATTTAGAGACATTGTTTACACTTACAGTTTTGTTTACATTTAGTGTCTGTTTACATTTGTAATCTTTGTTTACATTTAGAGTCTTTTTCATTTGTATTCTTTTTTTTATTTGTAGTCCGTGTTTACATTTAGAGTCCTTGTTTACATTTGTAGTCTTTTTATTTGTAGTCTTGGTTTATATTTAGAGTCGTTGTTTACATTTGTAGTCTTTGTTTACATTTAGAGACATTGTTTACATTTGTAGTCTGTTTACATTTAAAGTCTTTCATTTGTATTCTTTTTTTTATTTGTAGTCCGTGTTTACACTTAGAGTCCCTGTTTACATTTGTAGTCTTTGTTTTTCTTTGTAGTCTTTGTTTAAATTTAGAGTCGTTGTTTACATTTTTATTTTTTGTTTACATTTATAATCCTTGTCAACATTTAGAGTTTGTAACATTTGTGTTCTTTTTTTACATTTGTACTCTTTGTTTACATTTGTAGTCTGCTTACATTTAGATTCTTTGTTTACATTTAGAGTCCTTGTTTACATTTGTAGTCTTTTTATTTGTAGTCTTTGTTTATATTTAGAGTCGTTGTTTACATTTGTAGTCTTTGTTTACATTTAGAGACATTGTTTACATTTGTAGTCTGTTTACATTTAGAGTCTGTTTACGTTTGTAGTTTTTGTTTACATTTAGAGTCTTTGTTTACATTTGTAGTCTTTGTTTTCATTTAGTGTCTGTTGTTTACATTTGTAGTTTTTGTTTACATTTTTAGACTTTGTTTACATTCAGAGACTTTGTTTACATTTGTAGTCTTTGTTTACACCTAGAGTCCTTGTTTACACCTAGAGTTTTCGTTTATATTTAGAGTCTTTGTTTACATTTGTAGTATTTGTTTACATTCAGAAACTTTGTTTACATTTGTAGTCTGTTTACATTTGCAGTCTTTGTTTATATTTAGAGTCTTTTTCCATTTAGTGTCTTTGTTTACATTTAGATTCTTTGTTTACTTTTGTTGTCTTTGTTTACATTTAGAGCCTTTGTTTAAATTTGTAGTTTTTGTTTCCATTTAGAGTCTTTGTTTATATTTGTTCTCTTTGTTCACGTTTGTAGTCTTTGTTTATATTTAGAATCTTTATTTACGTTTGTAGCCTTTGTTTACATTTGTAGTCTGTTTACATTTATCGTCTGTTACCATTTAGTGTCTTTGTTTACATTTAGACTCTTTGTTTACATTTCTAGTCTTTGTTTACATTTAGATCCTTTTTTTACATTTGGAGTTTTTGTTTACATTTAGAGTCTTTGTTTACGTTTGTAGTCTTTTTTTACATTCAGCGCCTGTTTTAATTTGTACCTTTTTTTACATTTGTAGTCTTTGTTACATTCTGTTTTTATTTTTAGTCTTTGTTTACATTTAGAATATTATGCTTGTAGTTTACACTTGTAGTCTTTGTTTACATATAGAGTCTGTTTACATTTGCAGACTTTGTTTGCATTCGTATTCTTTAATTACATTTAGCGTCATTGTTTACAGTTAGAGTCTTTTTACATCTAGAATTTTTGTTTACATTCAGAGTCTGTTTACATTTGTACTCTGATTGCATTTGTAGTTTTTGTTTACATTTAGAATATTTGTTTACATTTATAGTCTTTGTTTACATTTAGGGTCTTTGTTTACACTTTGAGTTTTGTTTACATTTAGAGACTTTGTTTACAGTTAGAATTTTGTTTACATTTTGAGCATTTGTTTACATTTAGTGTCTGTTTACATTTGTACTCTTTGTTTACATTTGTAGACTTTGTTTACATTTAAAGTCTTTCATTTGTATTCTTTTTTTTATTTGTAGTCCGTGTTTACACTTAGAGTCCCTGTTTACATTTGTAGTCTTTGTTTTTCTTTGTAGTCTTTGTTTATATTTAGAGTCGTTGTTTACATTTTTATTTTTTGTTTACATTTATAATCCTTGTTAACATTTAGAGTTTGTAACATTTGTGCTCTTTTTTTACATTTGTACTCTTTGTTTACATTTGTAGTCTGCTTACATTTAGATTCTTTGTTTACATTTAGAGTCATTGTTTACATTTGTAGTCTGTTTACATTTAGCGTCTGTTTACGTTTGTAGATTTTGTTTACATTTAGAGTCTGTTTACTTTTGTAGACTTTGTTTACATTTATATTCTCTGTTTACATTTGTAGTCTTTGTTTACATTTGTAATCTTTCTTTACACTTGTAATCTTTGTTTACATATAGAGTCTGTTCACATTTGTAGTCTGTTTACATTTTTAGTCTTTGTTTACATTTAGAGTATTTTTCCATTTAGTGCGTTTATTTACATTTAGAGTCTTTGTTTACTTTTCTTGTCTTTGTTTCCATTTAGAGTCTTTGATTAAATTTGTAGTCTTTGTTTCCATTTAGAGTCTTTGTTTATATTTGTTCTCTTTGTTTACGTTTGTAGTCTTTGTTCACATTTAGAATCTTTATTTACATTTAGAGTCTTTGTTTACTTTTCTTGTCTTTGTTTGCATTTAGAGTCTTTGTTTAAATTTGTAGTCTTTGTTTCCATTTAGAGTCTTTGTTTATATTTGTTCTCTTTGTTTACGTTTGTAGTCTTTGTTCACATTTAGAATCTTTATTTACGTTTGTAGCCTTTGTTTACATTTGTAGTCTGTTTACATTTATCGCCTGTTACCATTTACAGTTTTTGTTTACGTTTGTAGTCTTTGTTTACATTCAGCGCCTGTTTTAATTTGTACCTTTTTTTACATTTGTAGTCTTTGTTTACATTTACATTCTGTTTTTATTTTTAGTCTTTGTTTACATTTAGAATATTTGTTTACATTTGTAGTCTTTGTTTATATTTAGAGTCTTGTTTACATTTACAGTCTTTGTTTACATATATAGTCTTTGTTTACACCTGGAGTATTTGTGTGCACCTAGAGTTTTTTTTTCACTTAAGGTCTTTGTTTACATTTAGAATCTGTTTACATTTGTAGTCTTTCTTTACATTTGAATCTTTGTTAACATTTAGAGCCTGTTTAAATTTGTACACTTTGTTTACATTTGTAGTCTTTGTTTGCATTTACAGTATGTTTTTATTTGTCCTATTTGTTTACATTTAGAGTCTTTGTTTATATTTGTAGTTTTTGTTTACATTTAGAGTGTTTATATTTTGTGTCCTTGTTTACATTTTGAATCTCTTAGCATTTGTGCTATTTGTTTACATTTGTAGTCTTTCTTTACATTCAGAGCCTGTTTAAATTTGTACCTTTTTTTACATTTGTAGTCTTTTTTAATTTTACAGTCTGTTTTTATTTGTAGTCTTTGTTTACATTTAGGGTCTTTGTTTAGACTTAGTGTTCTGTTTACATTTAGAGTCTGTTTTTATTTGTAGTCTTTGTTTACATTTAGAGCCTTTGTTTACATTTAATGTCTGTTTACATTTGTATTCTTTGTTCTCATTTAGAGTCTTTTTTTACATTTGTACTATGTTTTTATTTGTATTCTTTGTTTACATTAAGAAGCTTTGCTTACGTTTGTAGTCTTTGTTTACATTTGGAGTCTTTAATTACATTTAGCGTCATTGTTTACAGTTAGAGTCTTTTTACATCTAGAATTTTTGTTTACATTTAGTGTCTGTTTACATTTGTACTCTGATTACATTTGTAATTTTTGTTTACATTTAGAATATTTGTTTACATTTGTAGTCTTTGTTTACATTTAGGGTCTTTGTTTACACTTTGAGTTTTGTTTACATTTAAAGACTTTGTTTACACTTAGAGTTTTGTTTACATTTAGAGCATTTGTTTACATTTAGTGTCTGTTTACATTTGTACTCTTTGTTTACACTTGTAGACTTTGTTTACATTTGTATTCTTTTTTTTATTTGTAGTCCGTGTTTACACTTAGAGTCCCTGTTTACATTTGTAGTCTTTGTTTTTATTTGTAGTCTTTGTTTATATTTAGAGTCGTTGTTTACATTTTTAGTTTTTGTTTACATTTAGAAACCTTGTTTACATTTAGAGTTTGTAACATTTTTGCTCTTTTTTTACATTTGTACTCATTGTTTACATTTGTAGTCCGCTTACATTTAGATTCTTTGTTTCCATTTAGAGTCTTTGTTTATATTTGCTGTCTTTGTTTACATTTGTAGTCTTTATTTACATTTAGAATCTTTATTTACGTTTGTATTCTTTGTTTACATTTGTAGTCTGTTTACATTTATCGTCTGTTTCCATTTAGTCTCTTTGTTTACATTTAGATTCTTTGTTTAGATTTGTAGTCTTTGTTTACATTTAGATCCTTTTTTTGCATTTGGAGTTTAGTTTACATTTAGAGTCTTTTCCATTTAGAGTCTTTGTTTACATTTAGAGTCTTTGTTTACTTTTGTTGTCTTTGTTTACATTTAGAATCTTTATTTACGTTTTTAGCCTTTGTTTACATTTGTATTCTTTAATTACATTTAGCGCCATTGTTTACAGTTAGAGTCTGTTTACATCTAGAATTTTTGTTTACATTTAGAGTCTGTCGACATTTGTACTCTGATTACATTTGTAGTTTTTGTTTACATTTAGAATATTTGTTTAAATTTGTAGTCTTTGTTTACATTTAGGGTTTTTGTTTACACTTAGAGTTTTCTTTACATTTAGAGACATTGTTTACACTTAGAGTTTTGTTTACATTTAGTGTCTGTTTACATTTGTAATCTTTGTTTACATTTGTAGTCTTTGTTTACATTTAGAGTCTTTTTCATTTGTATTCTTTTTTTATTTGTAGTCCGTGTTTACATTTAGAGTCCTTGTTTACATTTGTAGTCTTTGTATTTGTAGTCTTTGTTTATATTTAGAGTTGTTGTTTACATTTGTTGTCTTTGTTTACATTTAGAGACATTGTTTACATTTGTAGTCTGTTTACATTTAGAGTCTGTTTACGTTTGTAGTTTTTGTTTACATTTAGAGTCTTTGTTTACATTTGTAATCTTTGTTTACATTTAGTGTCTGTTGTTTACACTTAGAGCCTTTGTTTACATTTGTAGTCTTTGTTTACACTTAGAGCCTTTGTTTACATTTGTAGCTTTGTTTACATTTTTAGACTTTGTTTACATTCAGAAACTTTGTTTACATTTGTAGTCTGTTTACATTTGCAGTCTTTGTTTATATTTAGAGTCTTTTTCCATTTAGTGTCTTTGTTTACATTAGAGTCTTTGTTTACTTTTGTTGTCTTTGTTTACATTTAGAGCTTTGTTTAAATTTGTAGTCTTTGTTTCCATTTAGAGTCTTTGTGTATATTTGTTCTCTTTGTTTACGTTTGTAGTCTTTGTTTACATTTAGAATCTTTACGTTTGTAGCCTTTGTTTACATTTGTGGTCTGTTACCATTTATCGTCTGTTACCATTTAGTGTCATTGTTTACATTTAGATTCTTTGTTTACATTTCTAGTCTTTGTTTACATTTAGATCCTTTTTTTACATTTGTAGTTTTTGTTTACATTTAGAGTCCTTGTTTACATTTAGAGACTTTGTTTACGTTTGTAGTCTTTGTTTACATTTAGAGTCTCTTTTTACATTTGTAGTCTTTGTTTACATTTCTAGTCTTTGTTTATATTTAGAGTCTTCTTTACATTTACAGTCTTTGTTTACATATATAGTCTTTGTTTACACCTGGAGTATTTGTTTGCACCTAGAGTTTTTGTTTTCACTTAAGGTCTTTGTTTACATTTAAAATCTGTTTACATTTGTAGTCTTTGTTTACATTTGAATCTTTGTTTACATTCAGAGCCTGTTTAAATTTGTACACTTTGTTTACATTTGTAGTCTTTGTTTGCATTTACAGTATGTTTTTATTTGTCCTATTTGTTTACATTTAGAGTCTTTGTTTATATTTGTAGTTTTTGTTTACATTTAGAGTGTTTATATTTAGAGTCCCTGTTTACATTTTGAATCCCTTAGCATTTGTGCTATTTGTTTACATTTGTAGTCTTTCTTTACATTCAGAGCCTGTTTAAATTTGTACCTTTTTTTACATTTGTAGTCTTTTTTAATTTTACAGTCTGTTTTTATTTGTAGTCTGTTTACATTTAGGGTCTTTGTTTAGACTTAGTGTTCCGTTTACATTTAGAGTCTGTTTTTATTTGTAGTCTTTGTTTACTTTTAGAGCCTTTGTTTACATTTAATGTCTGTTTACATTTGTATACTTTGTTCACATTTAGAGTTTTTGTTTACATTTGTACTCTGTTTTTATTTGTACTCTTTGTTTACATTAAGAAGCTTTGCTTTTTTTGTAGTCTTTGTTTACATTTGGAGTCTTTAATTACATTTAGCGTCATTGTTTACAGTTAGAGTCTTTTTACATCTAGAATTTTTGTTTACATTTAGAATATTTGTTTACATTTGTAGTCTTTGTTTACATTTAGTGTCTTTGTTTACACTTTGAGTTTTGTTTACATTTAGAGACTTTGTTTACACTTAGAGTTTTGTTTACATTTAGGGCATTTGTTCACATTAAGTGTCTTTTTACATTTGTACTCTTTGTTTACATTTGCAGACTTTGTTTCCATTTAAAGTCTTTCATTTGTATTCTTTTTTTATTTGTAGTCCGTATTTACACTTAGAGTCCCTGTTTACATTTGTAGTCTTTCTTTTCATTTGTAGTCTCTGTTTACATTTTTAGACTTTGATTACATTCAAAGTCTTTGTTTACATTTGTAGTTTTTGTTTACACCTACAGTTTTCGTTTACATTTAGAGTCTTTGTTTACATTTGTAGTCTGTTTACATTTGCAGTCTTTGTTTACATTTAGAGTCTGTATCCATTTAGTGTCTTTGTTTACATTTAGAGTCTTTGTTTATATTTGATGTCTTTGTTTACATTTAGTGCCTTTGTTTAAATTTGTAGTCTGTTTCCATTTAGAGACTTTGTTTATATTTGCTGCCTTTGTTTAAATTTGTAGTCTGTTTCCATTTAGAGTCTTTGTTTATATTTGCTGTGTTTGTTTACATTTGTAGTCTTTATTTACATTTAGAATCTTTATTTACGTTTGTATTCTTTGTTTACATTTGTAGTCTGTTTACATTTATCGTCTGTTTCCATTTAGTGTCTTTGTTTACATTTAGATTCTTTATTTACATTTGTAGTCTTTGTTTACATATAGATCCTTTTTTTGCATTTGGAGTTTTGTTTACATTTAGAGTCTTTTCCATTTAGAGTCTTTGTTTACATTTAGAGTCTTTGTTTACTTTTGCTGTCTTTGTTTGCATTTAGCGTCTTTGTTTCTTTTTGTTGCCTTTGTTTACATTTAGAGCCTTTGTTTAAATTTGTAGTCTTTATTTCCATTTAGAGTCTTTGTTTATATTTGTTGTCTTTGTTTACGTTTGTAGTCTTTGTTTACATTTAGAATCTTTATTTACGTTTTTAGCCTTTGTTTACATTTGTATTCTTTAATTACATTTAGCGCCACTGTTTACAGTTAGAGTCTGTTTGCATCTAGAATTTTTGTTTACATTTAGAGTCTGTCTACATTTGTACTCTGATTACATTTGTAGTTTTTGTTTACATTTAGAATATTTGTTCAAATTTGTAGTCTTTGTTTACATTTAGGGTTTTTGTTTACACTTAGAGTTTTGTTTACATTTAGAGACATTGTTTACACTTAGAGTTTTGTTTACATTTAGTGTCTGTTTACATTTGCAATCTTTGTTTACATTTGTAGTCTTTGTTTACATTTAGAGTCTTTTTCATTTGTATTCTTTTTTTATTTGTAGTCCGTGTTTACATTTAGAGTCCTTGTTTACATTTGTATTCTTTGTATTTGTAGTCTTTGTTTATATTTAGAGTCGTTGTTTACATTTGTAGTCTTTGTTTACATTTAGAGACATTGTTTACATTTGTAGTCTGTTTACATTTAGAGTGTTTTCGTTTGTAGTTTTTGTTTACATTTAGAGTCTTTGCATACATTTGTAGTCATTGTTTATATTTTGTGTCTGTTGTTCACATTTGGAGCCTTTGTTTACATTTGTAGTCTTTGTTTACATTTTTAGACTTTGTTTACATTCAGAGACTTTGTTTACATTTGTAGTCTTTGTTTACACCTAGAGTCCTTGTTTACACCTAGAGTTTTCGTTTACATTTAGAGTCTTTCTTTACACTTGTAGTATTTGTTTACACTCAGAAACTTTGTTTACATTTGTAGTCTTTGTTTACATTTAGGGTTTTTGTTTACACTTAGAGTTTTGTTTACATTTAGAGACATTGTTTACACTTAGAGTTTTGTTTACATTTAGTGTCTGTTTACATTTGCAATCTTTGTTTACATTTGTAGTCTTTGTTTACATTTAGAGTCTTTTTCATTTGTATTCTTTTTTTATTTGTAGTCCGTGTTTACATTTAGAGTCCTTGTTTACATTTGTATTCTTTGTATTTGTAGTCTTTGTTTATATTTAGAGTCGTTGTTTACATTTGTAGTCTGTTTTTATTTGTACTCTTTGTTTATATTAAGAAGCTTTGCTTACGTTTGTAGTCTTTGTTTACATTTGGAGTCTTTAATTACATTTAGCGTCATTGTTTACAGTTAGAGTCTTTTTACATCTAGAATTTTTTTTACATTTAGAGTCTGTTTACATTTGTACTCTGATTACATTTGTAGTTTTTGTTTACATTTAGAATATTTGTTTTCATTTGTACTCTTTGTTTACATTTAGGGTCTTTGTTTACACTTTGAGTTTTGTTTACATTTAGAGACTTTGTTTACATTTAGAGTTTTGTTTACATTTAGAGCATTTGTTTACATTAAGTGTCTTTTTACATTTGTACTCTTTGTTTACATTTGCAGACTTGGTTTACATTTAAAGTCTCATTTGTATTCTTTTTTTTATTTGTAGTCCGTGTTTACACTTAGAGTCCCTGTTTACATTTGTAGTCTTTGTTTTAATTTGTAGTCTTTGTTTATATTTAGAGTCGTTGTTTACATTTTAAGTTTTTGTTTACATTTAAAATCCTTGTTAACATTTAGAGTTTGTAACATTTGAGCTTTTTTTTACATTTAGAGTCATTGTTTACATTTGTAGTCTGTTTACATTTAGTGTCTGTTTACGTTTGTAGTTTTTGTTTACATTTAGAGTCTTTGTTTACTTTTGTAGACTTTGTTTACATTTATATTCTCTGTTTACATTTGTAGTCTTTATTTACATTTGTAATCTTTTTTTACACTTGTAGTCTTTGTTTACATATAGAGTCTGTTTACATTTACAGTGTTTGTTTGCCTTTTTAGACTTTGTTTATATTTAGAGTCTTTGCTTACACCTAGAGTTTTTGTTTACATTTGGAGTCTTTGTTTTTATTTGTAGTCTTTGTTTACTTTTAGAGCCTTTTTTTACATTTAATGTCTGTTTACATTTGTATTCTTTGTTCACATTTAGAGTCTTTGTTTACATTTGTACTCTGTTTTTATTTGTACTCTTTGTTTACATTAAGAAGCTTTGCTTAAGTTTGTAGTCTTTGTTTACATTTGGAGTCTTTAATTACATTTAGCGTCATGGTTTACAGTTAGAGTCTTTTTACATCTAGAATTTTTGTTTACATTTAGAGTCTGTTTACATTTGTACTCTGATTACATTTGTAGTTTTTGTTTACATTTAGAATATTTGTTTACATTTGTAGTCTGTTTACATATAGGGTCTTTGTTTACACTTTGAGTTTTGTTTACATTTAGAGACTTTGTTTACACTTAGAGTTTTGTTTACATTTAGAGCATTTGTTTACATTTAGTGTCTGTTTACATTTGTACTCTTTGTTTACATTTGTAGTCTGCTTACATTTAGATTCGTTGTTTACATTTGTAGTCTGTTTACATTTAGTGTCTGTTTACGTTTGTAGTTTTTGTTTACATTTAGAGTCTTTGTTTACTTTTGTAGACTTTCTTTACATTTATATTCTCTTTAGAGTCTTTGTTTACATTTAGAATATTTGTTTAAATTTGTAGTCTTTGTTTACATTTAGGGTTTTTGTTTACACTTAGAGTTTTGTTTACATTTAGAGACATTGTTTACACTTAGAGTTTTGTTTACATTTAGTGTCTGTTTACATTTGTAATCTTTGTTTACATTTGTAGTCTTTGTTTACATTTAGAGTCTCTTTCATTTGTATTCTTTTTTTTATTTGTAGTCCGTGTTTACATTTAGAGTCCTTGTTTACATTTAGAGTCCTTGTTTACATTTGTAGTCTTTGTATTTGTAGTCTTTGTTTATATTTAGAGTCGTTGTTTACATTTGTAGTCTTTGTTTACATTTAGAGACATTGTTTACATTTGTAGTCTGTTTACATTTAGAGTCTGTTTACGTTTGTAGTTTTTGTTTACATTTAGAGTCTTTGTTTACATTTGTAATCTTTGTTTACATTTAGTGTCTGTTGTTTACACTTAGAGCCTTTGTTTACATTTGTAGTGTTTGTTTACACTTAGAGCCTTTGTTTACATTTGTAGTCTTTGTTTACATTTTTAGACTTTGTTTACATTCAGAGACTTTGTTTACATTTGTAGTCTTTGTTTACACCTAGAGTTTTCGTTTATATTTAGAGTCTTTGTTTACATTTGTAGTATTTGTTTACATTCAGAAACTTTGTTTACATTTGTAGTCGGTTTACATTTGCAGTCTTTGTTTATATTTAGAGTCTTTTTCCATTTAGTGTCTTTGTTTACATTTAGAGTCTTTGTTTACATTTGTTGTCTTTGTTTACATTTAGAGCTTTGTTTAAATTTGTAGTCTTTGTTTCCATTTAGAGTCTTTGTGTATATTTGTTCTCTTTGTTTACGTTTGTAGTCTTTGTTTACATTTAGAATCTTTATTTACGTTTGTAGCATTTGTTTACATTTGTAGTCTGTTACCATTTAGTGTCATTGTTTACATTTAGATTGTTTGTTTACATTTCTTGTCTTTGTTTACGTTTGTAGTCTTTGTTTACATTTAGAGTCTCTTTTCACATTTGTAGTCTTTGTTTACATTTCTAGTCTTTGTTTATATTTAGAGTCTTCTTCACATTTACAGTCTTTGTCTACATATATAGTCTTTGTTTACACCTGGAGTATTTGTTTGCACCTAGAGTTTTTGTTTTCACTTAAGGTCTTTGTTTACATTCAGAGCCTGTTTAAATTTGTACACTTTGTTTACATTTGTAGTCTTTGTTTGCATTTACAGTATGTTTTTATTTGTCCTATTTGTTTATATTTAGAGTCTGTTTATATTTGTAGTTTTTGTTTACATTTAGAGTGTTTATATTTAGAGTCCTTGTTTACATTTTGAATCTCTTAGCATTTGTGCTATTTGTTTACATTTGTAGTCTTTCTTTACATTCAGAGCCTGTTTAAATTTGTACCTTTTTTTACATTTGTAGTCTTTTTTAATTTTACAGTCTGTTTTTATTTGTAGTCTTTGTTTACATTTAGGGTCTTTGTTTAGACTTAGTGTTCCGTTTACATTTAGAGTCTTTGTTTTTATTTGTAGTCTTTGTTTACTTTTAGAGCCTTTGTTTACATTTAATGTCTGTTTACATTTGTATACTTTGTTCACATTTAGAGTTTTTGTTTACATTTGTACTCTGTTTTTATTTGTACTCTTTGTTTACATTAAGAAGCTTTGCTTACGTTTGTAGTCTTTGTTTACATTTGGAGTCTTTAATTGCATTTAGCGTCATTGTTTACAGTTAGAGTCTTTTTACATCTAGAATTTTTGTTTACATTTAGAATATTTGTTTACATTTGTAGTCTTTGTTTACATTTAGGGTCTTTGTTTACACTTTGAGTTTTGTTTACATTTAGAGACTTTGTTTACACTTAGAGTTTTGTTTACATTTAGGGCATTTGTTCACATTAAGTGTCTTTTTACATTTGTAATCTTTATTTACATTTGCAGACTTTGTTTACATTTAAAGTCTTTCATTTGTATTCTTTTTTTATTTGTAGTCCGTATTTACACTTAGAGTCCCTGTTTACATTTGTAGTCTTTCTTTTCATTTGTAGTCTCTGTTTACATTTTTAGACTTTGATTACATTCAAAGTCTTTGTTTACATTTGTAGTTTTTGTTTACACCTACAGTTTTCGTTTACATTTAGAGTCTTTGTTTACATTTGTAGTCTGTTTACATTTGCAGTCTTTGTTTACATTTAGAGTCTGTATCCATTTAGTGTCTTTGTTTACATTTAGAGTCTTTGTTTATATTTGATGTCTTTGTTTACATTTAGTGCCTTTGTTTAAATTTGTAGTCTGTTTCCATTTAGAGACTTTGTTTATATTTGCTGCCTTTGTTTAAATTTGTAGTCTGTTTCCATTTAGAGTCTTTGTTTATATTTGCTGTCTTTGTTTACATTTGTAGTCTTTATTTACATTTAGAATCTTTATTTACGTTTGTATTCTTTGTTTACATTTGTAGTCTGTTTACATTTATCGTCTGTTTCCATTTAGTGTCTTTGTTTACATTTAGATTCTTTATTTACATTTGTAGTCTTTGTTTACATATAGATCCTTTTTTTGCATTTGGAGTTTTGTTTACATTTAGAGTCTTTTCCATTTAGAGTCTTTGTTTACATTTAGAGTCTTTGTTTACTTTTGCTGTCTTTGTTTGCATTTAGCGTCTTTGTTTCTTTTTGTTGCCTTTGTTTACATTTAGAGCCTTTGTTTAAATTTGTAGTCTTTATTTCCATTTAGAGTCTTTGTTTATATTTGTTGTCTTTGTTTACGTTCGTAGTCTTTGTTTACATTTAGAATCTTTATTTACGTTTTTAGCCTTTGTTTACATTTGTATTCTTTAATTACATTTAGCGCCACTGTTTACAGTTAGAGACTGTTTGCATCTAGAATTTTTGTTTACATTTAGAGTCTGTCGACATTTGTACTCTGATTACATTTGTAGTTTTTGTTTACATTTAGAATATTTGTTTAAATTTGTAGTCTTTGTTTACATTTAGGGTTTTTGTTTACACTTAGAGTTTTGTTTACATTTAGAGACATTGTTTACACTTAGAGTTTTGTTTACATTTAGTGTCTGTTTACATTTGCAATCTTTGTTTACATTTGTAGTCTTTGTTTACATTTAGAGTCTTTTTCATTTGTATTCTTTTTTTATTTGTAGTCCGTGTTTACATTTAGAGTCCTTGTTTACATTTGTATTCTTTGTATTTGTAGTCTTTGTTTACATTTAGAGTCTTTGTATACATTTGTAGTCATTGTTTATATTTTGTGTCTGTTGTTCACATTTGGAGCCTTTGTTTACATTTGTAGTCTTTGTTTACATTTTTAGACTTTGTTTACATTCAGAGACTTTGTTCACATTTGTAGTCTTTGTTTACACCTAGAGTCCTTGTTTACACCTAGAGTTTTCGTTTACATTTAGAGTCTTTTTTACACTTGTAGTATTTGTTTACACTCAGAAACTTTGTTTACATTTGTAGTCTGTTTACATTTGCATTCTTTGTTTATATTTAGAGTCTTTTTCCATTTAGTGTCTTTGTTTACATTTAGAGTCTTTGTTTACTTTTGTTGTCTTTGTTTACATTTAGAGCTTTGTTTAAATTTGTAGTCTTTGTTTATGTTTGTAGTCTTTGTTTACATTTAGAATCTTTATTTACGTTTGTAGCCTTTGTTTACATATGTAGTCTGTTTACATTTATCGTCTGTTACCATTTAGTGTCATTGTTTACATTTAGATTCTTTGTTTACATTTCTTGTCTTTGTTTACATTTTGATCCTTTTTTTAAATTTGTAGTTTCTGTTCACATTTAGAGTCCTTGTTTACATTTAGAGTCTTTGTTTACGTTTGTAGTCTTTGTTTACATTCAGCGCCTGTTTTAATTTGTACCTTTTTTTACATTTGTAGTCTTTGTTTACATTTACATTCTGTTTTTATTTTTAGTCTTTGTTTACATTTAGAATATTTGTATACATTTGTAGTCTTTGTTTACATTTAGAGTCTCTTTTTACATTTGTAGTGTTTGTTTACTTTTGTAGTCTTTGTTTATATTTAGAGTCTTGTTTACATTTACAGTCTTTGTTTACATATATAGTCTTTGTTTACAACTGGAGCATTTGTTTGCACCTAGAGTTTTTGTTTTCACTTAAGGTCTTTGTTTACATTTAGAATCTGTTTACATTTGTAGTCTTTGTTCACATTTGAATCTTTGTTTACATACAGAGCCTCTTTAAATTTGTACACTTTGTTTACATTTGTAGTCTTTGTTTGCATTTGCAGTATGTTTTTATTTGTCCTATTTGTTTACATTTAGAGTGCTTATATTTAGAGTCCTTGTTTACATTTTGAATCTCTTAGCATTTGTGCTATTTGTTTACGTTTGTAGTCTTTCTTTACATTCAGAGCCTGTTTAAATTTGTACCTTTTTTTACATTTGTAGTCTTTTTTAATTTTACAGTCTGTTTTTATTTGTAGTCTTTGTTTACATTTAGATTCTTATTTACATTGTACTCTTTGTGTCTTTGTTTACTTTTGTTGTCTTTGTTTACATTTAGCGTCTTTGTTTCCTTTTAGAGTCTTTGTTTATATTTGTTGTCTTTGTTTACGTTTGTAGTCTTTGTTTAAATTTAGAATCTTTATTTACGTTTTTAGCCTTTGTTTACATTTGTATTCTTTAATTACATTTAGCGCCATTGTTTACAGTTAGAGTCTGTTTACATCTAGAATTTTTGTTTACATTTAGAGACTGCCTACATTTGTACTCTGATTACATTTGTAGTTTTTGTTTACATTTAGAATATTTGTTTAAATTTGTAGTCTTTGTTTACATTTAGGGTTTTTGTTTACACTTAGAGTTTTGTTTACATTTAGAGACATTGTTTACACTTAGAGTTTTGTTTACATTTAGTGTCTGTTTACATTTGTAATCTTTGTTTACATTTGTAATCTTTGTTTACATTTAAAGTCTTTTTCATTTGTATTCTTTTTTTATTTGTAGTCCGTGTTTACATTTAGAGTCCTTGTTTACATTTGTAGTCTTTGTATTTGTAGTCTTTGTTTATATTTAGAGTCGTTGTTTACATTTGCAGTCTTTGTTTACATTTAGAGACATTGTTTACATTTGTAGTCTGTTTACATTTAGAGTCTGTTTACGTTTGTAGTTTTTGTTTACATTTAGAGTCTTTGTTTACATTTGTAATCTTTGTTTACATTTAGTGTCTGTTGTTTACACTTAGAGCCTTTGTTTACATTTGTAGTTTTTGTTTTCACTTAGAGCCTTTGTTTACATTTGTAGTCTTTGTTTACATTTGTAATCTTTCTTTACACTTGTAATCTTTGTTTACATATAGAGTCTGTTCACATTTGTAGTCTGTTTACATTTTTAGTCTTTGTTTACATTTAGAGTATTTTTCCATTTAGTGCGTTTATTTACATTTAGAGTCTTTGTTTACTTTTCTTGTCTTTGTTTCCATTTAGAGTCTTTGTTTAAATTTGTAGTCTTTGTTTCCATTTAGAGTCTTTGTTTATATTTGTTCTCTTTGTTTACGTTTGTAGTCTTTGTTCACATTTAGAATCTTTATTTACATTTAGAGTCTTTGTTTACTTTTCTTGTCTTTGTTTGCATTTAGAATCTTTGTTTAAATTTGTAGTCTTTGTTTCCATTTAGAGTCTTTGTTTATATTTGTTCTCTTTGTTTACGTTTGTAGTCTTTGTTCACATTTAGAATCTTTATTTACGTTTGTAGCCTTTGTTTACATTTGTAGTCTGTTTACATTTATCGCCTGTTACCATTTACAGTTTTTGTTTACGTTTGTAGTCTTTGTTTACATTCAGCGCCTGTTTTAATTTGTACCTTTTTTTACATTTGTAGTCTTTGTTTACATTTACATTCTGTTTTTATTTTTAGTCTTTGTTTACATTTAGAATATTTGTTTACATTTGTAGTCTTTGTTTATATTTAGAGTCTTGTTTACATTTACAGTCTTTGTTTACATATATAGTCTTTGTTTACACCTGGAGTATTTGTGTGCACCTAGAGTTTTTTTTTCACTTAAGGTCTTTGTTTACATTTAGAATCTGTTTACATTTGTAGTCTTTCTTTACATTTGAATCTTTGTTAACATTTAGAGCCTGTTTAAATTTGTACACTTTGTTTACATTTGTAGTCTTTGTTTGCATTTACAGTATGTTTTTATTTGTCCTATTTGTTTACATTTAGAGTCTTTGTTTATATTTGTAGTTTTTGTTTACATTTAGAGTGTTTATATTTTGTGTCCTTGTTTACATTTTGAATCTCTTAGCATTTGTGCTATTTGTTTACATTTGTAGTCTTTCTTTACATTCAGAGCCTGTTTAAATTTGTACCTTTTTTTACATTTGTAGTCTTTTTTAATTTTACAGTCTGTTTTTATTTGTAGTCTTTGTTTACATTTAGGGTCTTTGTTTAGACTTAGTGTTCTGTTTACATTTAGAGTCTGTGTTTATTTGTAGTCTTTGTTTACATTTAGAGCCTTTGTTTACATTTAATGTCTGTTTACATTTGTATTCTTTGTTCACATTTAGAGTCTTTTTTTACATTTGTACTATGTTTTTATTTGTATTCTTTGTTTACATTAAGAAGCTTTGCTTACGTTTGTAGTCTTTGTTTACATTTGGAGTCTTTAATTACATTTAGCGTCATTGTTTACAGTTAGAGTCTTTTTACATCTAGAATTTTTGTTTACATTTAGTGTCTGTTTACATTTGTACTCTGATTACATTTGTAATTTTTGTTTACATTTAGAATATTTGTTTACATTTGTAGTCTTTGTTTACATTTAGGGTCTTTGTTTACACTTTGAGTTTTGTTTACATTTAAAGACTTTGTTTACACTTAGAGTTTTGTTTACATTTAGAGCATTTGTTTACATTTAGTGTCTGTTTACATTTGTACTCTTTGTTTACACTTGTAGACTTTGTTTACATTTGTATTCTTTTTTTTATTTGTAGTCCGTGTTTACACTTAGAGTCCCTGTTTACATTTGTAGTCTTTGTTTTTATTTGTAGTCTTTGTTTATATTTAGAGTCGTTGTTTACATTTTTAGTTTTTGTTTACATTTAGAAACCTTGTTTACATTTAGAGTTTGTAACATTTTTGCTCTTTTTTTACATTTGTACTCATTGTTTACATTTGTAGTCCGCTTACATTTAGATTCTTTGTTTCCATTTAGAGTCTTTGTTTATATTTGCTGTCTTTGTTTACATTTGTAGTCTTTATTTACATTTAGAATCTTTATTTACGTTTGTATTCTTTGTTTACATTTGTAGTCTGTTTACATTTATCGTCTGTTTCCATTTAGTCTCTTTGTTTACATTTAGATTCTTTGTTTAGATTTGTAGTCTTTGTTTACATTTAGATCCTTTTTTTGCATTTGGAGTTTAGTTTACATTTAGAGTCTTTTCCATTTAGAGTCTTTGTTTACATTTAGAGTCTTTGTTTACTTTTGTTGTCTTTGTTTACATTTAGAATCTTTATTTACGTTTTTAGCCTTTGTTTACATTTGTATTCTTTAATTACATTTAGCGCCATTGTTTACAGTTAGAGTCTGTTTACATCTAGAATTTTTGTTTACATTTAGAGTCTGTCGACATTTGTACTCTGATTACATTTGTAGTTTTTGTTTACATTTAGAATATTTGTTTAAATTTGTAGTCTTTGTTTACATTTAGGGTTTTTGTTTACACTTAGAGTTTTCTTTACATTGAGAGACATTGTTTACACTTAGAGTTTTGTTTACATTTAGTGTCTGTTTACATTTGTAATCTTTGTTTACATTTGTAGTCTTTGTTTACATTTAGAGTCTTTTTCATTTGTATTCTTTTTTTATTTGTAGTCCGTGTTTACATTTAGAGTCCTTGTTTACATTTGTAGTCTTTGTATTTGTAGTCTTTGTTTATATTTAGAGTTGTTGTTTACATTTGTTGTCTTTGTTTACATTTAGAGACATTGTTTACATTTGTAGTCTGTTTACATTTTGAGTCTGTTTACGTTTGTAGTTTTTGTTTACATTTAGAGTCTTTGTTTACATTTGTAATCTTTGTTTACATTTAGTGTCTGTTGTTTACACTTAGAGCCTTTGTTTACATTTGTAGTCTTTGTTTACACTTAGAGCCTTTGTTTACATTTGTAGCTTTGTTTACATTTTTAGACTTTGTTTACATTCAGAAACTTTGTTTACATTTGTAGTCTGTTTACATTTGCAGTCTTTGTTTATATTTAGAGTCTTTTTCCATTTAGTGTCTTTGTTTACATTAGAGTCTTTGTTTACTTTTGTTGTCTTTGTTTACATTTAGAGCTTTGTTTAAATTTGTAGTCTTTGTTTCCATTTAGAGTCTTTGTGTATATTTGTTCTCTTTGTTTACGTTTGTAGTCTTTGTTTACATTTAGAATCTTTACGTTTGTAGCCTTTGTTTACATTTGTGGTCTGTTACCATTTATCGTCTGTTACCATTTAGTGTCATTGTTTACATTTAGATTCTTTGTTTACATTTCTAGTCTTTGTTTACATTTAGATCCTTTTTTTACATTTGTAGTTTTTGTTTACATTTAGAGTCCTTGTTTACATTTAGAGACTTTGTTTACGTTTGTAGTCTTTGTTTACATTTAGAGTCTCTTTTTACATTTGTAGTCTTTGTTTACATTTCTAGTCTTTGTTTATATTTAGAGTCTTCTTTACATTTACAGTCTTTGTTTACATATATAGTCTTTGTTTACACCTGGAGTATTTGTTTGCACCTAGAGTTTTTGTTTTCACTTAAGGTCTTTGTTTACATTTAAAATCTGTTTACATTTGTAGTCTTTGTTTACATTTGAATCTTTGTTTACATTCAGAGCCTGTTTAAATTTGTACACTTTGTTTACATTTGTAGTCTTTGTTTGCATTTACAGTATGTTTTTATTTGTCCTATTTGTTTACATTTAGAGTCTTTGTTTATATTTGTAGTTTTTGTTTACATTTAGAGTGTTTATATTTAGAGTCCCTGTTTACATTTTGAATCCCTTAGCATTTGTGCTATTTGTTTACATTTGTAGTCTTTCTTTACATTCAGAGCCTGTTTAAATTTGTACCTTTTTTTACATTTGTAGTCTTTTTTAATTTTACAGTCTGTTTTTATTTGTAGTCTGTTTACAATTAGGGTCTTTGTTTAGACTTAGTGTTCCGTTTACATTTAGAGTCTGTTTTTATTTGTAGTCTTTGTTTACTTTTAGAGCCTTTGTTTACATTTAATGTCTGTTTACATTTGTATACTTTGTTCACATTTAGAGTTTTTGTTTACATTTGTACTCTGTTTTTATTTGTACTCTTTGTTTACATTAAGAAGCTTTGCTTTTTTTGTAGTCTTTGTTTACATTTGGAGTCTTTAATTACATTTAGCGTCATTGTTTACAGTTAGAGTCTTTTTACATCTAGAATTTTTGTTTACATTTAGAATATTTGTTTACATTTGTAGTCTTTGTTTACATTTAATGTCTGTTTACATTTGTATACTTTGTTCACATTTAGAGTTTTTGTTTACATTTGTACTCTGTTTTTATTTGTACTCTTTGTTTACATTAAGAAGCTTTGCTTTTTTTGTAGTCTTTGTTTACATTTGGAGTCTAATTACATTTAGCGTCATTGTTTACAGTTAGAGTCTTTTTACATCTAGAATTTTTGTTTACATTTAGAATATTTGTTTACATTTGTAGTCTTTGTTTACATTTAGTGTCTTTGTTTACACTTTGAGTTTTGTTTACATTTAGAGACTTTGTTTACACTTAGAGTTTTGTTTACATTTAGGGCATTTGTTCACATTAAGTGTCTTTTTACATTTGTACTCTTTGTTTACATTTGCAGACTTTGTTTCCATTTAAAGTCTTTCATTTGTATTCTTTTTTTATTTGTAGTCCGTATTTACACTTAGAGTCCCTGTTTACATTTGTAGTCTTTCTTTTCATTTGTAGTCTCTGTTTACATTTTTAGACTTTGATTACATTCAAAGTCTTTGTTTACATTTGTAGTTTTTGTTTACACCTACAGTTTTCGTTTACATTTAGAGTCTTTGTTTACATTTGTAGTCTGTTTACATTTGCAGTCTTTGTTTACATTTAGAGTCTGTATCCATTTAGTGTCTTTGTTTACATTTAGAGTCTTTGTTTATATTTGATGTCTTTGTTTACATTTAGTGCCTTTGTTTAAATTTGTAGTCTGTTTCCATTTAGAGACTTTGTTTATATTTGCTGCCTTTGTTTAAATTTGTAGTCTGTTTCCATTTAGAGTCTTTGTTTATATTTGCTGTGTTTGTTTACATTTGTAGTCTTTATTTACATTTAGAATCTTTATTTACGTTTGTATTCTTTGTTTACATTTGTAGTCTGTTTACATTTATCGTCTGTTTCCATTTAGTGTCTTTGTTTACATTTAGATTCTTTATTTACATTTGTAGTCTTTGTTTACATATAGATCCTTTTTTTGCATTTGGAGTTTTGTTTACATTTAGAGTCTTTTCCATTTAGAGTCTTTGTTTACATTTAGAGTCTTTGTTTACTTTTGCTGTCTTTGTTTGCATTTAGCGTCTTTGTTTCTTTTTGTTGCCTTTGTTTACATTTAGAGCCTTTGTTTAAATTTGTAGTCTTTATTTCCATTTAGAGTCTTTGTTTATATTTGTTGTCTTTGTTTACGTTTGTAGTCTTTGTTTACATTTAGAATCTTTATTTACGTTTTTAGCCTTTGTTTACATTTGTATTCTTTAATTACATTTAGCGCCACTGTTTACAGTTAGAGTCTGTTTGCATCTAGAATTTTTGTTTACATTTAGAGTCTGTCTACATTTGTACTCTGATTACATTTGTAGTTTTTGTTTACATTTAGAATATTTGTTCAAATTTGTAGTCTTTGTTTACATTTAGGGTTTTTGTTTACACTTAGAGTTTTGTTTACATTTAGAGACATTGTTTACACTTAGAGTTTTGTTTACATTTAGTGTCTGTTTACATTTGCAATCTTTGTTTACATTTGTAGTCTTTGTTTACATTTAGAGTCTTTTTCATTTGTATTCTTTTTTTATTTGTAGTCCGTGTTTACATTTAGAGTCCTTGTTTACATTTGTATTCTTTGTATTTGTAGTCTTTGTTTATATTTAGAGTCGTTGTTTACATTTGTAGTCTTTGTTTACATTTAGAGACATTGTTTACATTTGTAGTCTGTTTACATTTAGAGTGTTTTCGTTTGTAGTTTTTGTTTACATTTAGAGTCTTTGCATACATTTGTAGTCATTGTTTATATTTTGTGTCTGTTGTTCACATTTGGAGCCTTTGTTTACATTTGTAGTCTTTGTTTACATTTTTAGACTTTGTTTACATTCAGAGACTTTGTTTACATTTGTAGTCTTTGTTTACACCTAGAGTCCTTGTTTACACCTAGAGTTTTCGTTTACATTTAGAGTCTTTCTTTACACTTGTAGTATTTGTTTACACTCAGAAACTTTGTTTACATTTGTAGTCTTTGTTTACATTTAGGGTTTTTGTTTACACTTAGAGTTTTGTTTACATTTAGAGACATTGTTTACACTTAGAGTTTTGTTTACATTTAGTGTCTGTTTACATTTGCAATCTTTGTTTACATTTGTAGTCTTTGTTTACATTTAGAGTCTTTTTCATTTGTATTCTTTTTTTATTTGTAGTCCGTGTTTACATTTAGAGTCCTTGTTTACATTTGTATTCTTTGTATTTGTAGTCTTTGTTTATATTTAGAGTCGTTGTTTACATTTGTAGTCTGTTTTTATTTGTACTCTTTGTTTATATTAAGAAGCTTTGCTTACGTTTGTAGTCTTTGTTTACATTTGGAGTCTTTAATTACATTTAGCGTCATTGTTTACAGTTAGAGTCTTTTTACATCTAGAATTTTTTTTACATTTAGAGTCTGTTTACATTTGTACTCTGATTACATTTGTAGTTTTTGTTTACATTTAGAATATTTGTTTTCATTTGTACTCTTTGTTTACATTTAGGGTCTTTGTTTACACTTTGAGTTTTGTTTACATTTAGAGACTTTGTTTACATTTAGAGTTTTGTTTACATTTAGAGCATTTGTTTACATTAAGTGTCTTTTTACATTTGTACTCTTTGTTTACATTTGCAGACTTGGTTTACATTTAAAGTCTCATTTGTATTCTTTTTTTTATTTGTAGTCCGTGTTTACACTTAGAGTCCCTGTTTACATTTGTAGTCTTTGTTTTAATTTGTAGTCTTTGTTTATATTTAGAGTCGTTGTTTACATTTTAAGTTTTTGTTTACATTTAAAATCCTTGTTAACATTTAGAGTTTGTAACATTTGAGCTTTTTTTTACATTTAGAGTCATTGTTTACATTTGTAGTCTGTTTACATTTAGTGTCTGTTTACGTTTGTAGTTTTTGTTTACATTTAGAGTCTTTGTTTACTTTTGTAGACTTTGTTTACATTTATATTCTCTGTTTACATTTGTAGTCTTTATTTACATTTGTAATCTTTTTTTACACTTGTAGTCTTTGTTTACATATAGAGTCTGTTTACATTTACAGTGTTTGTTTGCCTTTTTAGACTTTGTTTATATTTAGAGTCTTTGCTTACACCTAGAGTTTTTGTTTACATTTGGAGTCTTTGTTTTTATTTGTAGTCTTTGTTTACTTTTAGAGCCTTTTTTTACATTTAATGTCTGTTTACATTTGTATTCTTTGTTCACATTTAGAGTCTTTGTTTACATTTGTACTCTGTTTTTATTTGTACTCTTTGTTTACATTAAGAAGCTTTGCTTAAGTTTGTAGTCTTTGTTTACATTTGGAGTCTTTAATTACATTTAGCGTCATGGTTTACAGTTAGAGTCTTTTTACATCTAGAATTTTTGTTTACATTTAGAGTCTGTTTACATTTGTACTCTGATTACATTTGTAGTTTTTGTTTACATTTAGAATATTTGTTTACATTTGTAGTCTGTTTACATATAGGGTCTTTGTTTACACTTTGAGTTTTGTTTACATTTAGAGACTTTGTTTACACTTAGAGTTTTGTTTACATTTAGAGCATTTGTTTACATTTAGTGTCTGTTTACATTTGTACTCTTTGTTTACATTTGTAGTCTGCTTACATTTAGATTCGTTGTTTACATTTGTAGTCTGTTTACATTTAGTGTCTGTTTACGTTTGTAGTTTTTGTTTACATTTAGAGTCTTTGTTTACTTTTGTAGACTTTCTTTACATTTATATTCTCTTTAGAGTCTTTGTTTACATTTAGAATATTTGTTTAAATTTGTAGTCTTTGTTTACATTTAGGGTTTTTGTTTACACTTAGAGTTTTCTTTACATTTAGAGACATTGTTTACACTTAGAGTTTTGTTTACATTTAGTGTCTGTTTACATTTGTAATCTTTGTTTACATTTGTAGTCTTTGTTTACATTTAGAGTCTCTTTCATTTGTATTCTTTTTTTTATTTGTAGTCCGTGTTTACATTTAGAGTCCTTGTTTACATTTAGAGTCCTTGTTTACATTTGTAGTCTTTGTATTTGTAGTCTTTGTTTATATTTAGAGTCGTTGTTTACATTTGTAGTCTTTGTTTACATTTAGAGACATTGTTTACATTTGTAGTCTGTTTACATTTAGAGTCTGTTTACGTTTGTAGTTTTTGTTTACATTTAGAGTCTTTGTTTACATTTGTAATCTTTGTTTACATTTAGTGTCTGTTGTTTACACTTAGAGCCTTTGTTTACATTTGTAGTGTTTGTTTACACTTAGAGCCTTTGTTTACATTTGTAGTCTTTGTTTACATTTTTAGACTTTGTTTACATTCAGAGACTTTGTTTACATTTGTAGTCTTTGTTTACACCTAGAGTTTTCGTTTATATTTAGAGTCTTTGTTTACATTTGTAGTATTTGTTTACATTCAGAAACTTTGTTTACATTTGTAGTCTGTTTACATTTGCAGTCTTTGTTTATATTTAGAGTCTTTTTCCATTTAGTGTCTTTGTTTACATTTAGAGTCTTTGTTTACATTTGTTGTCTTTGTTTACATTTAGAGCTTTGTTTAAATTTGTAGTCTTTGTTTCCATTTAGAGTCTTTGTGTATATTTGTTCTCTTTGTTTACGTTTGTAGTCTTTGTTTACATTTAGAATCTTTATTTACGTTTGTAGCATTTGTTTACATTTGTAGTCTGTTACCATTTAGTGTCATTGTTTACATTTAGATTCTTTGTTTACATTTCTTGTCTTTGTTTACGTTTGTAGTCTTTGTTTACATTTAGAGTCTCTTTTCACATTTGTAGTCTTTGTTTACATTTCTAGTCTTTGTTTATATTTAGAGTCTTCTTCACATTTACAGTCTTTGTCTACATATATAGTCTTTGTTTACACCTGGAGTATTTGTTTGCACCTAGAGTTTTTGTTTTCACTTAAGGTCTTTGTTTACATTCAGAGCCTGTTTAAATTTGTACACTTTGTTTACATTTGTAGTCTTTGTTTACATTTACAGTATGTTTTTATTTGTCCTATTTGTTTATATTTAGAGTCTGTTTATATTTGTAGTTTTTGTTTACATTTAGAGTGTTTATATTTAGAGTCCTTGTTTACATTTTGAATCTCTTAGCATTTGTGCTATTTGTTTACATTTGTAGTCTTTCTTTACATTCAGAGCCTGTTTAAATTTGTACCTTTTTTTACATTTGTAGTCTTTTTTAATTTTACAGTCTGTTTTTATTTGTAGTCTTTGTTTACATTTAGGGTCTTTGTTTAGACTTAGTGTTCCGTTTACATTTAGAGTCTTTGTTTTTATTTGTAGTCTTTGTTTACTTTTAGAGCCTTTGTTTACATTTAATGTCTGTTTACATTTGTATACTTTGTTCACATTTAGAGTTTTTGTTTACATTTGTACTCTGTTTTTATTTGTACTCTTTGTTTACATTAAGAAGCTTTGCTTACGTTTGTAGTCTTTGTTTACATTTGGAGTCTTTAATTGCATTTAGCGTCATTGTTTACAGTTAGAGTCTTTTTACATCTAGAATTTTTGTTTACATTTAGAATATTTGTTTACATTTGTAGTCTTTGTTTACATTTAGGGTCTTTGTTTACACTTTGAGTTTTGTTTACATTTAAAGACTTTGTTTACACTTAGAGTTTTGTTTACATTTAGGGCATTTGTTCACATTAAGTGTCTTTTTACATTTGTAATCTTTATTTACATTTGCAGACTTTGTTTACATTTAAAGTCTTTCATTTGTATTCTTTTTTTATTTGTAGTCCGTATTTACACTTAGAGTCCCTGTTTACATTTGTAGTCTTTCTTTTCATTTGTAGTCTCTGTTTACATTTTTAGACTTTGATTACATTCAAAGTCTTTGTTTACATTTGTAGTTTTTGTTTACACCTACAGTTTTCGTTTACATTTAGAGTCTTTGTTTACATTTGTAGTCTGTTTACATTTGCAGTCTTTGTTTACATTTAGAGTCTGTATCCATTTAGTGTCTTTGTTTACATTTAGAGTCTTTGTTTATATTTGATGTCTTTGTTTACATTTAGTGCCTTTGTTTAAATTTGTAGTCTGTTTCCATTTAGAGACTTTGTTTATATTTGCTGCCTTTGTTTAAATTTGTAGTCTGTTTCCATTTAGAGTCTTTGTTTATATTTGCTGTCTTTGTTTACATTTGTAGTCTTTATTTACATTTAGAATCTTTATTTACGTTTGTATTCTTTGTTTACATTTGTAGTCTGTTTACATTTATCGTCTGTTTCCATTTAGTGTCTTTGTTTACATTTAGATTCTTTATTTACATTTGTAGTCTTTGTTTACATATAGATCCTTTTTTTGCATTTGGAGTTTTGTTTACATTTAGAGTCTTTTCCATTTAGAGTCTTTGTTTACATTTAGAGTCTTTGTTTACTTTTGCTGTCTTTGTTTGCATTTAGCGTCTTTGTTTCTTTTTGTTGCCTTTGTTTACATTTAGAGCCTTTGTTTAAATTTGTAGTCTTTATTTCCATTTAGAGTCTTTGTTTATATTTGTTGTCTTTGTTTACGTTCGTAGTCTTTGTTTACATTTAGAATCTTTATTTACGTTTTTAGCCTTTGTTTACATTTGTATTCTTTAATTACATTTAGCGCCACTGTTTACAGTTAGAGTCTGTTTGCATCTAGAATTTTTGTTTACATTTAGAGTCTGTCGACATTTGTACTCTGATTACATTTGTAGTTTTTGTTTACATTTAGAATATTTGTTTAAATTTGTAGTCTTTGTTTACATTTAGGGTTTTTGTTTACACTTAGAGTTTTGTTTACATTTAGAGACATTGTTTACACTTAGAGTTTTGTTTACATTTAGTGTCTGTTTACATTTGCAATCTTTGTTTACATTTGTAGTCTTTGTTTACATTTAGAGTCTTTTTCATTTGTATTCTTTTTTTATTTGTAGTCCGTGTTTACATTTAGAGTCCTTGTTTACATTTGTATTCTTTGTATTTGTAGTCTTTGTTTACATTTAGAGTCTTTGTATACATTTGTAGTCATTGTTTATATTTTGTGTCTGTTGTTCACATTTGGAGCCTTTGTTTACATTTGTAGTCTTTGTTTACATTTTTAGACTTTGTTTACATTCAGAGACTTTGTTCACATTTGTAGTCTTTGTTTACACCTAGAGTCCTTGTTTACACCTAGAGTTTTCGTTTACATTTAGAGTCTTTTTTACACTTGTAGTATTTGTTTACACTCAGAAACTTTGTTTACATTTGTAGTCTGTTTACATTTGCATTCTTTGTTTATATTTAGAGTCTTTTTCCATTTAGTGTCTTTGTTTACATTTAGAGTCTTTGTTTACTTTTGTTGTCTTTGTTTACATTTAGAGCTTTGTTTAAATTTGTAGTCTTTGTTTATGTTTGTAGTCTTTGTTTACATTTAGAATCTTTATTTACGTTTGTAGCCTTTGTTTACATATGTAGTCTGTTTACATTTATCGTCTGTTACCATTTAGTGTCATTGTTTACATTTAGATTCTTTGTTTACATTTCTTGTCTTTGTTTACATTTTGATCCTTTTTTTAAATTTGTAGTTTCTGTTCACATTTAGAGTCCTTGTTTACATTTAGAGTCTTTGTTTACGTTTGTAGTCTTTGTTTACATTCAGCGCCTGTTTTAATTTGTACCTTTTTTTTACATTTGTAGTCTTTGTTTACATTTACATTCTGTTTTTATTTTTAGTCTTTGTTTACATTTAGAATATTTGTATACATTTGTAGTCTTTGTTTACATTTAGAGTCTCTTTTTACATTTGTAGTGTTTGTTTACTTTTGTAGTCTTTGTTTATATTTAGAGTCTTGTTTACATTTACAGTCTTTGTTTACATATATAGTCTTTGTTTACAACTGGAGCATTTGTTTGCACCTAGAGTTTTTGTTTTCACTTAAGGTCTTTGTTTACATTTAGAATCTGTTTACATTTGTAGTCTTTGTTCACATTTGAATCTTTGTTTACATACAGAGCCTCTTTAAATTTGTACACTTTGTTTACATTTGTAGTCTTTGTTTGCATTTGCAGTATGTTTTTATTTGTCCTATTTGTTTACATTTAGAGTGCTTATATTTAGAGTCCTTGTTTACATTTTGAATCTCTTAGCATTTGTGCTATTTGTTTACGTTTGTAGTCTTTCTTTACATTCAGAGCCTGTTTAAATTTGTACCTTTTTTTACATTTGTAGTCTTTTTTAATTTTACAGTCTGTTTTTATTTGTAGTCTTTGTTTACATTTAGATTCTTATTTACATTGTACTCTTTGTGTCTTTGTTTACTTTTGTTGTCTTTGTTTACATTTAGCGTCTTTGTTTCCTTTTAGAGTCTTTGTTTATATTTGTTGTCTTTGTTTACGTTTGTAGTCTTTGTTTAAATTTAGAATCTTTATTTACGTTTTTAGCCTTTGTTTACATTTGTATTCTTTAATTACATTTAGCGCCATTGTTTACAGTTAGAGTCTGTTTACATCTAGAATTTTTGTTTACATTTAGAGACTGCCTACATTTGTACTCTGATTACATTTGTAGTTTTTGTTTACATTTAGAATATTTGTTTAAATTTGTAGTCTTTGTTTACATTTAGGGTTTTTGTTTACACTTAGAGTTTTGTTTACATTTAGAGACATTGTTTACACTTAGAGTTTTGTTTACATTTAGTGTCTGTTTACATTTGTAATCTTTGTTTACATTTGTAATCTTTGTTTACATTTAGAGTCTTTTTCATTTGTATTCTTTTTTTTATTTGTAGTCCGTGTTTACATTTAGAGTCCTTGTTTACATTTGTAGTCTTTGTATTTGTAGTCTTTGTTTATATTTAGAGTCGTTGTTTACATTTGCAGTCTTTGTTTACATTTAGAGACATTGTTTACATTTGTAGTCTGTTTACATTTAGAGTCTGTTTACGTTTGTAGTTTTTGTTTACATTTAGAGTCTTTGTTTACATTTGTAATCTTTGTTTACATTTAGTGTCTGTTGTTTACACTTAGAGCCTTTGTTTACATTTGTAGTTTTTGTTTTCACTTAGAGCCTTTGTTTACATTTGTAGTCTTTGTTTACATTTTTAGACTTTGTTTACATTCAGAGACTTTGTTTACATTTGTAGTCTTTGTTTACACCTAGAGTCCTTGTTTACACCTAGAGTTTTCGTTTATATTTAGAGTCTTCGTTTACATTTGTAATATCATGAAAAACAGCAGTTTTTCGAGTGACGCAAGCGGAAGCCCAAACTGAACGCTGCGAACTCATATATACGGCTAGTTTGACATCAGAGAGATTTGTAAAAGCCGACACTTAATATCTCAGCAAATATGCCATATTTTGTTCTGATCTTTTCAAAATAGTCTTTTATCTACGGTCTTAATCTATCCTTAAAATTTTAGATTTCTACATGCAGTATGTTTTGAGATCTGAATCTCAATTTAAAGCCAAAAAGGGAAAACGATTGGTGTAATGGACTAAATTCTGAAAAATATCTCTAAAACGGCTCGAAGGATTTTCATATAATTAATATATGCTGTTAATAGGATCTTTCTTAATCTAGTAACGTCTTCGTTTTTTTCAGGAAAACTCTTGTTTTTTATAAAAGTTGTTTTAAAAATAGAACTATATTACTCTGCCAATTGCATGCTTTTCTTCGGCGAAAATGGCCGTAAATCGGTTCTTACTTCTTGCTTGCAAGGCTTTGTTGGTTGGCTGACCAACGTGAATGCAGTCAATAACATTTTGTTATGAAGAAAATATTTTTCATTTTAAAATTTCCCATTTCGTCAAAAAATTATTTAGATAATATTTAAAGTAAAAGAAGTATTTTGTAATCATAGATATTCTATTTCATCGTTATTTATAATGAATTAATTTCTTTTTAAAGCGAAAAAGTTTATCACTCATGCACACAAATTTATACCATGGTTCATGATGTTTGGAGCGCATGCGTACATCCAAAATTTTTGGCGCTCGCTGACTCGCTGTAGACAGGCGCTAATTGTTTACGGTTTGCACTGTATTATTCCGCCCAATCGCCTATCAAGCTTTGTTTCATTACGTTTTTCTATTTTATTTATTACTTCGAAGTGCTTTATTTAATCCAGAAAGAAGATATTCTAGTTGAAAACCCTAAATTAATTGATACGGGAAAGCAAAATAAAATTTAATACTATGTTTGCATCTAGAGGTACGTGTTTTATTATGGTTACATATTTTTTTTCGATTAGTCAATAAATGTGTTTATATATCTTATCTTTGATCTGTTTGCACTGCCAAGCCTAAACAAATTATTACTCATAATCGCCTGTAATTTTCAAAATATGCCTGTTTTTTAGTTCCATGTTTATGTATTGCTCGGTAACCTAGAAAATAATAATAATATATACTTTTGTTTTAATAATTAAGAGGGAGCTTTCTAGCAGCAAGCGCTGCAGATTATTCCGATAAACTTATTATGGACAGCAGTAAAGTATGCTTTTTGGATTACCAGTTTAATAGTTTAATCACAATTGCTTACATGCTGTTATTTCGCTGCTTATCAATAAAATTTGCACTTTTTTTTTTCTTTTTCAAGCTATTCCTGAAATATTTTTTGCTTACATTTCGCCATAATACACAATTATTTTTATTTTTTATCTATTAAGTCTGCGATTTTTTGAAAACTATTTTGAATTGAGCGATAATTTTACAGCTTGTTAATAAAATATGGAATCATATTGCTGCTTATTGATAAACTTTATTTTTCACAATACAAATAATTACTAAGAATAGAGTATTTTATTGCAAATTGATAAAATTCTTTTTTTTTTTTTTCCACCAAAGCTATTTCTCAAAATCCATGATAATTTTGTGGCCTGTTATTGAAATACAGAATCATTTGTATTTTCTGTATCTATCATCAAATTTTATGTTTAATAATATAAATAATTGCCAAAATTCATCATTATTTTGTTGCCTATCAATAAAATTTTTTTTTTTTTTTTTTTTTGTTCAGTTCTGTTTACCAAAATATGCAATAATTTTGTAATCTGTTATTAAAATGCACAAGCATTTTACCGCTAACAGTTCAAGGCAGGCATTATTTATGAAATCAAGCATAACAGAATTTTACCCCAAAATGCAGAACTAAATTTGCTTTTACAAAATAATTAGCTAGTTATTAGGAATGTACTGAATATTCAGTATATATATTCGATATTCGACCGTAATGCTGAATATGAAATTATTTGGCTAGATGAATCTAAAGATTGATTTTGATTTTTATACTATAAAATAAATAATGTAAAAAACTATCATCTGTTCAGATACAGTCAACCGTCGAGCAAAAGGTGTGCTTATTTAGTATTTTAAGAACAAAAAAAATGTGAAAAGAGGAGGGGCATTTAACTGAGTAAAGGATTTTATGGTATTTTACGGTATATATAAAAAAGGTAAATACACTAAAACGTTATCTAAAACGTATTTGCATAGTTAAATCTGCTATTTTGCCAATTATGGCCATTTCTATGATCTGAAGAAGAAGATTAATGTTTGAAATTATAAAATATTTTAATGTTCCCCTTTCATATGTAAATTTCATGTATCTTAAATTAAGTCTTAGAGCATAATAACTTTTATATTCTCTAAGAATTATCTGAGGATGATAATTTCGCATCTAAAAAAGATGTTAAGAATAAAGTTATCAGTTTTGGTTTTAGTAATTCACTATGCTGTAAGTATCAAAATGTAGCAATGAACCTAATTATGTATATACACTACAAAAGTTCTGCATGAAAGCGTGCTGTTTACCATTTAACTAAATTTTATGTTTAAAAGCCTTTTTTTTTTGTAATTTTAAGATGTGCAAATTTTCATATATGCTTCAATTATTCTTTCTTGCAACTACTCGGTATTCGGTGCTCGTCCAAGCACTCAGCAACTACTCGGTCAAAGTGCTATTTGGTGTAGCACTAATATCTAACAAAAGTTGTTTTTGTTAACAACAGTACTTAAATAAAGATTATATCTTTAAAATCGAGTTAACAAGGAGTGCACGTATTTTAGATAATGTTGCCATCTAGGACATTTTAGGAGATCAAACAAATATTATGTCCACCCCCGTTAAAAAAGGTGATACATGATACAAGTAAAAAAATAGTGAATTTGAGTTTATGTCATATGAAAAGCCCAGTGGCAGAAACGCCGCGACACGGCGACATAGTCGCGGACACAGAAAAACGGCTTGCAGACAGTTTTTGTCTGCACTAATAAAAAAAATTGACCCTAACTTTCAGACACTCTTTGTCTGTACTACTAAAAAAAAAATTTCCCACAACTTTAAGACAGTTTTTGTCTGCAGTCTTAAAAAATTGTCTGCAATTTAGATATTTTTGCCCACGACAATGCGCTACTGATGTATGACGTCTTAGACGCTCTGTGGTAGGAACTCTAGAGCTCCCTATAGGTGCCTTGGTAGGAACACACAAAACAGTGCTTAACAAGGGCGACCTGGGAGCCTAGATCTCCCTTGATAGGCAGTGTTATGCATGTATTCTTTTTCTCCTGTTACCTGTTACTGAGATTCTACGGGAATGTAGGAAAGTGCTAATTTCATTTAAAACTGCTCCAAAACTTCTCCTCCACTTCAAAATTCACTTATAAAAATTTCTGTATCAAAACTAAAATTAATACTTTTATTATTTATAATTATTTATATTGTGTTGTGTCAAACATTGCTATGAAATATTTAATTGAATGAGTTAAACTTATTATTTTATAATTGTTTATACTATGTTATTTTGTAGTAAAATTGTATTGTGTATTGTTGCACGAGATCACCACTGTTGTTAACACCCCCCCCCCTCCTCCCAGATTGCCGCTTTCAGCTTTCAGGCTTTTTGAGTACAGATTACGAAATTTTAAAAACCTGTCGCAGACAGCTACAAAATTTTATGTCACTGGGATGAAAAGTGTCCCGCCTAAGCTATATCATGCAGTTTATCCACCTGAGTGAGAGGCATTTTTGTTAGTTTTATTGTAAGCTAGTCAATGCTTTATTGTTATCTTTAAGTTGATTTTTCTCAAAGATTATTTTTTATTGCTGGGGTGCAACATGATGTTGTCATCTAAGAAAGTTTAAGTATTTATTGAGGAATCTAACAGTTAATAACTTTCTTTGCTGTGAGCTCAGCATCATGCCACTGTGTATTGTAATATTTTCTAGTAATTTTCTACATTTAAATCAATCACCATTTCTGAAAAGGAATTTTTTATGTTAATTTCTCATAATTAAAAAAGTAAAATATTACTAAATGTAAATGGTACTATTTAAATAGTTCGAAAAAAATTAGGAAGTTGACAGCTGATTGTCAGTAATTAGCTGGCCAAATATTCGGCATTCGGCCAAAATCATTAAATAAACAGATTAACCATGAAAAGTGTCTAAAACTGATTATTTTCGTAGAGCTAAAGTTTTAATTAATACAGACATGGTACAATCTTACAGAAAAAAAGGCTGAACTTTTCACGACCCCCCCCCCCTCAAAAGTGGTATCAGGCAACTGACACAATATAAATTTTTCAATAATAAAAATAATGTTAAATTTGATTGCATACATGCACACACAATAAACAAAATCAGAACAATAAATCTCATATTGAATATCATATTAATTATAATTAAAATAGTTGTAAGTGCTTAAAAAACAGACAAACTTATTACGTATACTTGAAAATAAGTTTATTCTGTAGAAGCATTGTTTGCTGGGGCAGTTGATTAGCAGAATAATGTAGTTCTAGTTTATTAGGAAAATGCAGTTGAAGAGCTATTTCTTTTTCATTTTCTCAAAGTTTGACATTTCTTGAAAGCCAATCACATAGAAATTGCTAATAATATATTGCACAAATTCAGGCTGACCCCCCCCCCCCCCCTACACATGTCCAAAAAGTTTTAATGCAGATTTGCATTGATCCCAAGAATAATAATTTTCAAGCTTAAAAAGGCTGAAAAGTAACATGTCTGTTAATATCTTTACTTTTTCTTTTCCTCTTGAATTTCATTCTATACACCACTGAAAACAGAAAACTCTCTTGCGGTAAACATTGCAAAAAGAGCCATTCTGCCACTTTTTTCTTTTTAACTGTGGTATGCTCGTGCATGCAAGAACATAGCAGCACCGGATCTAGGGGGGGGGGTAGGCTAAAAGTACTGACATTCATAATTGAATATTACAATTGGAAATTTTTCTTTGATATGGAATAACATCTTGAAAAATCTTAGCCCCCCCCCCCCAAAAAAAAAATAATAATAATAATAATAAAAAAAAGTTTTAGATCCGCCACTGGAACATAGTGCATGAATAAGTTGTCTGCATTTTCTTTTTTGTTTAGAAACAGAATTTACTATTAATTAAAGTGAATTAAATTACATTTAGTTTAAATTAATATTTTGTATTTTAGAAGATTAATTTCTCAAGTAAATGTTTGAATATTGAAGTGTGGAACTTTAAAACAGGCATATTCGAAAAATAGAGGTTACAAGTGATTTGTTTATACTTGAAGATATTTTTGTTTTAGCCAACAGATCAACAGACATTTATTTACTTTTCGGAAATATGAATAACTACATTTTAGAAAATAAAACTATAAAACACTTGCCTCTAAATCATAGTAATGGAAGTGTATATTTGTAATTTATTTACCTTGTAGCTGCAAATCTTATGCATTTCATGAATTGCTAATAGAATAGGGATAATTTTGGATTTGGGTATGAATTATATTTCATGAAATAAAATGAAAACTAATAATTTCATATGCCTACAAGAATTCACTTTTATAGACATCATCATTACCTATAATTATATACTGAAAATATATTAGCAACATTGAAATTGAAATTGACACAAAAAATATTTTAGTTTTTGAAGATGGCAATTCAATCAAAACAAGTACTTTCAAACAGTGCTGCTAATTAACATGCTGCTATATATTTTCCAAATTCAGGTATATACTCCACATTATATATGTTTACTTTAACATTTTATCGAATTGAAACATTTGGGGAGCAAATGTTCAAATCAAGTCCTAAATTAAAAATTACCTTTATTCTTTCCATATATATAAAACAATTCTTTATCATTATGTGTATGTGAGAGCTTGTGAAATACGGTCGCCATTGGGGACCAATATTTTTTAAAACTAGTAATAATGTTTTCAACTTTAAGGATTTTTTTTTTTTTAATATATATATTTTGGTGAAAGAATTGGTCCCGAAATCGGGCTCCAATTCTACTTTCGCTGTTTTGCCCTCACCACTTTTTGAGACACTGTGTTGAATTAGGAAATTTACATATCTCCGTGCATGTTTCACAACTCTGTGTTAAATTATTGCACCGTTTTAGGGAATTGGTTTACACTGCTCCTGTCTGTGCATGCTATCGATCTGGTGCTGAATTTTTGTACCTGTGTAATGATGTACCATTGCCGATGGTGTATTAATTTAGTGAAAATAATAAAACCAGTTTCATGATGTTAAATTTAAACAAGTGTTTCCTGATGTAAAAAATAAATCATTCCAGCCTAATAAATAATTGATTTTTAGTTGGTATAATAATTGGTATATAGAATCTTAATTTCTATATTCCAGGGGTGCAGAAAATGTTCAGACCTCTGAAATTTTCCCAAAAATAACGCATCAACCTATTATCTGAAAGTTTTTTTTTTTTTTTTTTTTTTTTTTTTTTGGGGGGGGGGGGAGGCGGTAACGGGTATTTAAAGGGAATACACTTGTAAAAGAAGAATACAGCTGTTAATTTAGAGTTTAATATTCGAAAATTTGTTTTTTCAGTAATTTTTTCTTACTTCCGTTTTCATTTTTATTTTATTCTAAGATAATAATTATTCAAAATTTCCCCAGACAGCCAGAATTTCCCCCGAACATCGTTCGCACGTTCGGACATATTCTGCACCCCTGCTATATTCAAGTAAATTTTGAAACGGAATAAAAAGAAAAAAAAAAGAAAGAAAGAAAGAAAATGTTGGAGAATATTTTTTATGGGCTACTATAATTTTTTGTTGGCGACCATATTTTTTAATAAATTCCTGAACGCTGTGCAGGGTTTAAACTGCCATAAGTTTTTTTAGCATTTTGCTAAAAAATGTTGGTCAGAATTTCACTAAAAAGCTAAAACTGGATAACTATATAAAATATCTCTATATAATAACTCAGATTTTTTTTTTTTTTTTGTAATATTTGCAGGCAAAAACTACGAAAGAACTGAAATTTTTGGGAATCATTATTTGTATAGTAATTTGGATTTATTTTTAATGATTGAATTTAAATGCAAAAATATTTAAAAGTATGTCAGAATTTGCTTCATAGAAGCATTCTTAGCACTAGTATTTCACGATTATCTACCACTACACTTTATTTAATTTTTAAATTGCTTTTTCATTTTACATGTATGATATGAGTACCTCTTTTTCTATTGTTGAAATCAAAACATAGTTTTCCTGATTCATATTTTTAAAGTCACAAATATGGATGCTTGGTTAAAATCATCAATGAACAAAAGGAATAGAAAACAAAACTGAGGATAACAAAGCTAACAAGGAACACCGTGTCTGGCCGTGATTTTAATGAAACTTTAATTTCTGATAGAGGGCATGTACCAAATATTTTTTATCACAGAAATTTTTGCTATCATCCATGTTTTCTCTATTTATTGAAGTTTTAAAATGTTAAAAACCACATCAGCCACATATCAACAGTAAGCTCCGCCTTTGGGTGTGACTTAAAAATACTAAATGATTTTGCGCTTTCATGTTTAAGTTACAAATGAAAATTTATAGTAGTACTGAAAATTATTTCAACTGAATTATTCATTTGAGTATTCACTTGCTGTATAAATACAAATTTTTCGCATATTTTTGAGTAAAATTTGATAGCATATCAAATATGAAAGAAACGCCTCTCTCTCATTGAAATCCGAGCCGGACGCTTGGGTGATGTTCCTTGTAAGTAAAAGAAATCAATGGTATCCAAAGAATTAATTAACTTTCGAAAAAGCTAAAATAGTGCTTGCCTATTTTCGCTAAAATGCTAAAGTAATTTTTTTGCCAGGTTAAACCTGTGTATGTAAATAAAATCAATTTAAATATTTCAAAATAGACATAAATGATTGAAATAGGCATGCAAAGTTAACAATATTTAATAAATAAATATATCTATTTCTAAGGGTGAATTGGGTGCAAAAGTATAGTTTATAGTTTCAATTTTAATTCCCCTCCTCCCCCCCCCCAACTGCTTTCAACTACATTATCATCTCCTCCCTCATAGTCGTAAACACCTTTAAAAAATTTGTTATTAAGCATGATGAAATGAATGATTCACATATATTTCATGGAATTTTTTACTTTCTGAAAATACATAGGTAAGGAAAGTATTGTAATTATAACAAAAATTTGACGTGAAGTTGGTGTATCTACATGTTTGAAGTTCCATGAGTTCATTTTTGCTATTTTACGATAATGTATGTACATATCTGAGTAGAGTGAACACAATATTGTCTAAATGCTTTGTTCAAATGAGCTAAAAGTTGATGCATATGTTATAGGTTATCGTAGTACAAACTGTATACATCTTGGAGAATCTAGCACAATTTTATTTATTTATTTTAACCAGGACACAAAGATAAATTCTTTATCATTATAGTCTATGGGCTCAAATAATTTAAAGTGTGATAGCATCTGAATTCCTTATTCAATTCAGCTGAAACTTTTATATACATGTTATCAGTCACTGTTGAATGAATCGTATAGATATATTTTGCTGAATCTAGCATTTATAGTTTTTTTTACAGGGAAATAACGAAAAATTCTGTAATATTATGGCCTATAGTCTGAATTTATTTAAAATGTGATGGCGTCTGAAGCCTCATTTGATTGAGCTTTGAATTCATATACAAATTATAAGTATATGTCACACAAACTATATACATTTTGGTGAATCTAACACTATTAGTTCTTTTACAGATATACACAAAATAATTTGGATGCATTCCATTCCATTAAACAATATATTATTTGTGAGCAAATAATCAAATAATTTTCTTGATTGTTTATTTAATGACTTCTCTTACGTTATTTTATTTAAACAACAGTGAATTACTTTCATGTTCAGAAAGTCGACTGGAGTCACTCAACATTTTTATTATTTCTCTTTAAGTTTCTGCATATTTATCAAATTGATTATATATATATATATATACAGTCATACACATGTCACATTTATATTATTAAAGACATTACTTTTGTGAAAAATAAATAAATAACTTTTCTATGTGGAAGTAAAATTTAATTTTGTATTTTTTTCATCTGGAATTTCTATTACCAAGTAATAATTTTTTTTTACAAAATTAAAATAAGAAATATATTCAGAAAATTCAAAGTCGTTAAATTAGTACCCATTTTCCAAAAATTGATTTTTTAAATTTTTAGTATTTCATTTTGTGGTTAAAAAAAGCAATTTGTGTGAAAATTTGCATTTTTGAACGAAAAAAATATATAAAAATTTTTAAAAATCAATTTCTTCGAAAATGAGTACCAATTTAATGGTTGTGAATTTTCTGAAAGTGAAAACGGAATTAAAAAACTACATTTGGTAATGAGTAATCTCTATATATAAAAAAAAAAAAATTACTGTCGCTGGCGTCAAATTTTTTTTGTCTGCGACAGCATCTTCTCGCGGAGGGCAGGGTCTTTCGCATCATGAGAGGTATCAATGTGTTCCGAATACTTCAAGGAAGACATTTCAGCTGCTTAGAAATTTCTATCATTTTAATTAAAGAAGTTATTAGCTATAAACGACAAATTTGTGAAAGTACTCTATTTGTCACCTTGAAAAAAGTTTCTCCCAGTGACGTTGGTCTTCTGTCATGAAGTCATTTTACACGGGAAAAATAAAATACGATCCATGGTTGTAGGTAGGTAGGTTGGATTTAACATCGCCCAAGTACTGCGCTATGGGTAATTGGTGACTGTCTGGGAAGCACTTCTAGGGATGTTCCAGAGACATCACAATTTTGATCCTCCATGGAGGAGATTCCCCCAGACGTATATTTTTGATGGGAACATAGAGGACTTTGTGGCCACGACAGATTTTATGTACACCAGACACCATTAGTGCACACGACAGTCTTTGACCGGCTCAAGTATCGAATCAGCAATCTTCCAATTATGAGCTCGGTGCTTTATGGACTGGCTATACCGCTGCTCGGAACCATGGTTGTAAAAAATAAATGTCAGTGTTGCTATTAATAACTTTTTTTCTCTACTTTTAGAAAGTAAATTTTCTTACATGGGAAAATTAAAATATCCATGGTTGTAGGTAGGTAGGTAGTTAGATAGGTTGGATATGACATTGGCCATTACTGCACTATGGATAATTGGCGACGATCTGGGGCACACCCCTAGGTATGTTTCAGAGACATGCCATCACATTTTTGATCCTACACGGAAGAGATGGCTCCCCCGCTTCGGTGACCCAAAAAGGTATAGTTTTGATGGGAATATGGAGGATATTGTCGCCACAACAGATTTTACGTGCACCAGCCACCATTAGTGTACACAACGGTCTTTGGCCAGCTCGAGTACCGAACCCGCAATCTTCCAATTATGAGGTCGGCGTGCTATCGACTGGGGTGCCGCGGTCCTGATCTATAGTTAAAAAACAAAGGTGATATACTAAAGCTATAATAGAAAATAGTCTGGATATTACGGATTTCTTTCTATTAAAAAAAAAAAAACTGATTTTAAGCATGATTTTTATAAAAATAAAATAATGTGCTATTAAATATTACATATTTCAATTTGACATTGAATATGGGGATTTATATAATAATTTTCTGCTTTTGTCTTGTGTTATGCACTATTAACATTCCTATTCAGTGAAAGGAAAGCAGCGGATAGGCGGGCAGAGCTCTGCATGTGTTAACAAGTAAAGTGAGTCGGGGGAAGGCGAAGCCTCCCTCAGGGGTTGGTGAGCGGAGCGAGCAGGGGCAGAGCCCCCTAGTTATGAAAATAGATCTTCCCATAAGATAGGCCATAGCTGTTGCCAAGATTAGGTATTGTCCTCTCTTAAGAATAACTTCTTCACATTCTACATCATTATCACTTAAATTAGCATCAGACAATTTGTTTTTAATTAGTTAATAGATTGTGAATAACTCCAAAGTCATGATATAATATCAAAGTTCACATACTCATCAAAATTTATATTTAGAATGGTAAAATAATGACCAGTCAAGAAATTTTGTGAATTTTAGAAAAGTGGAAAAGACATAACTAATATTGTGTGACTTATAAACAAAGGAATTTTTCATTCAAATGAATAGGAATGAATCAGGACTTCACTAAAAGATCGTATAAATGTAAAAGATGTATAAATTGGGTTTTTTTGTAATGGAAATTTTGTGATTACGATAACTTGACATAATACTCAAAATTGAATTGAACCAAAGTTATACAGCAAACTTATCGTACAAATATCTTAGATGAGTTCGTTAACTAAGTTGCTCTGCAGTTTGTTTTCAAGTGGCAGCTACGTGAAAATTTCAAATCCACATTTTGAATTTTGATGTTTAGATTGACCACATAAAGGTCTCAACCAAGTATTTATTAATGAATTTTGTCTGCCATTTTTAACAAAATGACCGATATCTTTAGTACGGCCATTTCAAATCAGGATACCACTTGTAAATTTATCATCAGAATACCTTTTGAAATACTGAATCAGTTCAAGTTGGACATTGAACTTATCACACCAATATCTTGGATGAATTTTGTACCAATATTTAGTTTCCAAGTTGCAGCCGCTTGAAATCAGGCTGCTACTTGAAAATGCGCCACCATAGTAACTTTTAGAATACTAAACTGGTTCAAATCAAAGTTGGGAAGTGAACTTACAATTCAAATATCTTGGATAAGTTTGCTAGGCAACTTGCTCCACCATTTTGTTTCCAAGTGGCGGCCACTTAAATTTTTTTTATTACAATAACTTTTGTAATACTGAATCAGTTCGAATCACGTTTGCACAGTTGACATATCATTCAAGTACCTTTGATAAGTTCACTGGGCATCTCAGTCACTCTGTCCTTTTGTTTCAAAATGGTGGCCACTTGAAAATTATCACAATAACCCTTGAACCGATTTGCTTAAAACTCCATATATACATAGCCCTCATTAATAAATCCATCAAATTCATTAATAAAATGTAGCTGCCATTTTGGAAAAATGGTGGCAAATTCTTAAGAAAAGATAAATCAACCTAACCTTCCTATGAGCCGGAAGGACTTGTTTTAATTTTTTGATCAATAACCTCTAAAAAGTAATGATATCAGTACAAAAACCCTTAACGGGTTAAAAGTTTGTGACGCAGCTACTTTATCGCTATAAAATTTTGAAATATGGGTCTTAAAAATAATGATATAAATTTTAAGTGACGCTTTACTATTAGTTAAAATATACGTAGATTTTCTTATTTGAGCATTTGCTTTTTTCTTTTATTTATATTTACAATGCAAACATAATATTTTTAACTTCAAGATAAGACAAATATATTAAATATACTCACTGATACTTTTTCATTTGCACTTCAATTTAAAAATAACAGTTTTAAAAGGAATGATATAAAAATTCCAGTGACTCCTCAGTGTCATTTTAAAAGATTTGTTTTTTGATTCCATTAAAATTACCTTTGTTTTGTCTATTAAAGTATATTTACACATTGAAACAGTGCTTTTAATTTTCAAATATACTGTCAAATAATCACACTTTCACTGAGTTTGCATTATAAATTGAAATTATTTATTTCAATAAATTGATTTGTCTTTTGCGTTACGCTATCCAAAACTGCAAACAAAATTTGTGTAAATGTATTCTTTGCATCACACTATCTCTTTGCACAAATTTTCACTTAGTTGGATACTATGATACAAAGTAACATTTACATAAATTTTATTCACAGTTTTGGATAGCGTGACGCAAAAGACAAATCAATTTATTGAAATAAATAATTTCAATTTATAATGCAAACTCAGTGAAAGTGTGATTATTTGACAGTATATTTGAAAATTAAAAGCACTGTTTCAATGTGTAAATATACTTTAATAGACAAAACAAAGGTAATTTTAATGGAATCAAAAAACAAATCTTTTAAAATGACACTGAGGAGTCACTGGAATTTTTATATCATTCCTTTTAAAACTGTTATTTTTAAATTGAAGTGCAAATGAAAAAGTATCAGTGAGTATATTTAATATATTTGTCTTATCTTGAAGTTAAAAATATTATGTTTGCATTGTAAATATAAATAAAAGAAAAAAGCAAATGCTCAAATAAGAAAATCTACGTATATTTTAACTAATAGTAAAGCGTCACTTAAAATTTATATCATTATTTTTAAGACCCATATTTCAAAATTTTATAGCGATAAAGTAGCTGCGTCACAAACTTTTAACCCGTTAAGGGTTTTTGTACTGATTTGTTTACATTCAGAAACTTTGTTTACATTTGTAGTCTGTTTACATTTGCAGTCTTTGTTTATATTTAGAGTTTTTCCATTTAGTGTCTTTGTTTACATTTAGAGTCTTTGTTTACTTTTGTTGTCTTTGTTTACATTTAGAGCTTTGTTTAAATTTGTAGTCTTTGTTTCCATTTAGAGTCTTTGTGTATATTTGTTCTCTTTGTTTAGGTTTGTAGTCTTTGTTTACATTTAGAATCTTTATTTACGTTTGTAGCCTTTGTTTACATTTGTAGTCTGTTACCATTTATCGTCTGTTACCATTTAGTGTCATTGTTTACATTTAGATTCTTTGTTTACATTTTTTGTCTTTGTTTACATTTAGATCCTTTTTTTACATTTGTAGTTTTTGTTTACATTTAGAGTCCTTGTTTACATTTAGAGTCTTTGTTTACGTTTGTAGTCTTTGTTTACATTTAGAGTCTCTTTTTACGTTTGTAGTCTTTGTTTACATTTCTAGTCTTTGTTTATATTTAGAGTCTTCTTTACATTTACAGTCTTTGTTTACATATATAGTCTTTGTTTACAACTGGAGCATTTGTTTGCACCTAGAGTTTTTGTTTTCACTTAAGGTCTTTGTTTACATTTAGAATCTGTTTACATTTGTAGTCTTTGTTTACATTTGAATCTTTCTTTACATACAGAGCCTCTTTAAATTTGTACACTTTGTTTACATTTGTAGTCTTTGTTTGCATTTACAGAATGTTTTTATTTGTCCTATTTGTTTACATTTAGAGTCTTTGTTTATATTTGTAGTTTTTGTTTACATTTAGAGTGCTTATATTTCGAGTCCTTGTTTACATTTTGAATCTCTTAGCATTTGTGCTATTTGTTTACATTTGTAGTCTTTCTTTACATTCAGAGCCTGTTTAAATTTGTACCTTTTTTTACTTTTGTAGTCTTTTTTAATTTTACAGTCTGTTTACATTTGTAGTCTTTGTTTACATTTAGGGTCTTTGTTTAGACTTAGTGTTCTGTTTACATTTAGAGTCTTTGTTTTTATTTGTAGTCTTTGTTTACTTTTAGAGCCTTTGTTTACATTTAATGTCTGTTTACATTTGTACTCTTTGTTCCCATTTAGAGTCTTTGTTTACATTTGTACTCTGTTTTTATTTGTACTCTTTGTTTATATTAAGAATCTTTGCTTACGTTTGTAGTGTTTGTTTACATTTGGAGTCTTTAATTACATTTAGCGTCATTGTTTACAGTTAGAGTCTTTTTACATCTAGAATTTTTTTTACATTTAGAGTCTGTTTACGTTTGTACTCTGATTACATTTGTAGTTTTTGTTTACATTTAGAATATTTGTTTTCATTTGTAGTCTTTGTTTACATTTAGGGTCTTTGTTTACACTTTGAGTTTTGTTTACATTTAGAGACTTTGTTTACACTTTACATTTACATTCTGTTTTTATTTTTAGTCTTTGTTTACATTTAGAATATTTGTTTACATTTGTAGTCTTTGTTTAGATTTAGAGTCTCTTTTTACATTTGTAGTGTTTGTCTACTTTTGTAGTCTTTGTTTATATTTAGAGTCTTCTTTACATTTACAGTCTTTGTTTACATATATAGTCTTTGTTTAAACCTGGAGTATTTGTTTGCACCTAGAGTTTTTGTTTTCACTTAAGGTCTTTGTTTACATTTAAAATCTGTTTACATTTGTAGTCTTTGTTTACATTTGAATCTTTGTTTACATTCAGAGCCTGTTTAAATTTGTACACTTTGTTTACATTTGTAGTCTTTGTTTGCATTTACAGTATGTTTTTATTTGTCCTATTTGTTTACATTTTGAGTCTTTGTTTATATTTGTAGTTTTTGTTTACATTTAGAGTGTTTATATTTAGAGTCCTTGTTTACATTTTGAATCCCTTAGCATTTGTGCTATTTGTTTACATTTGTAGTCTTTCTTTACATTCAGAGCCTGTTTAAATTTGTACCTTTTTTTACATTTGTAGTCTTTTTTAATTTTACAGTCTGTTTTTATTTGTAGTCTTTGATTACATTTAGGGTCTTTGTTTAGACTTAGTGTTCCGTTTACATTTAGAGTCTTTGTTTTTATTTGTAGTCTTTGTTTACTTTTAGAGCCTTTGTTTACATTTAATGTCTGTTTACATTTGTATACTTTGTTAACATTTAGAGTTTTTGTTTACATTTGTACTCTGTTTTTATATGTTCTCTTTGTTTACATTAAGAAACTTTGCTTACGTTTGTAGTCTTTGTTTACATTTGGAGTCTTTAATTACATTTAGCGTCATTGTTTACAGTTAGAGTCTTTTTACATCTAGAATTTTTGTTTACATTTAGAATATTTGTTTACATTTGTAGTCTTTGTTTACATTTAGGGTCTTTGTTTACACTTTGAGTTTTGTTTACATTTAGAGACTTTGTTTACACTTAGAGTTTTGTTTACATTTAGGGCATTTGTTCACATTAAGTGTCTTTTTACATTTGTACTCTTTGTTTACATTTGCAGACTTTGTTTACATTTAAAGTCTTTCATTTCTATTTTTTTTTTATTTGTAGTCCGTATTTACACTTAGAGTCCCTGTTTACATTTGTAGTCTTTGTTTTCATTTGTAGTCTCTGTTTACATTTTTAGACTTTGATTACATTCAAAGTCTTTGTTTACATTTGTAGTTTTTGTTTACACCTACAGTTTTCGTTTACATTTAGAGTCTTTGTTTACATTTGTAGTCTGTTTACATTTGCAGTCTTTGTTTACATTTAGAGTCTGTATCCATTTAGTGTCTTTGTTTACATTTAGAGTCTTTGTTTATATTTGATGTCATTGTTTACATTTAGTGACTTTGTTTAAATTTGTAGTCTGTTTCCATTTAGAGACTTTGTTTATATTTGCTGCCTTTGTTTAAATTTGTAGTCTGTTTCCATTTAGAGTCTTTGTTTATATTTGCTGTCTTTGTTTACATTTGTAGTCTTTATTTACATTTAGAATCTTTATTTACGTTTGTATTCTTTGTTTACATTTGTAGTCTGTTTACATTTATCGCCTGTTTCCATTTAGTGTCTTTGTTTACATTTAGATTCTTTATTTACATTTGTAGTCTTTGTTTACATATAGATCATTTTTTTGCATTTGGAGTTTTGTTTACATTTGCTGTCTTTGTTTACATTTAGCGTCTTTGTTTCTTTTTGTTGCCTTTGTTTACATTTAGAGCCTTTGTTTAAATTTGTAGTCTTTATTTCCATTTAGAGTCTTTGTTTATATTTGTTGTCTTTGTTTACGTTTGTAGTTTTTGTTTACATTTAGAATCTTTATTTACGTTTTTAGCCTTTGTTTACATTTGTATTCTTTAATTACATTTAGCGCCACTGTTTACAGTTAGAGTCTGTTTGCATCTCGAATTTTTTTTTACATTTAGAGTCTGTCTACATTTGTACTCTGATTACATTTGTACTCTGATTACATTTGTAGTTTTTGTTTACATTTAGAGTATTTGTTTAAATTTGTAGTCTTTGTTTACATTTAGGGGTTTTGTTTACATTTAGAGACAATGTTTACACTTAGAGTTTTGTTTACATTTAGTGTCTGTTTACATTTGCAATCTTTGTTTACATTTGTAGTCTTTGTTTACATTTAGAGTCTTTTTCATTTGTATTCTTTTTTTATTTGTAGTCCGTGTTTACATTTAGAGTCCTTGTTTATATTTGTATTCTTTGTATTTGTAGTCTTTGTTTATATTTAGAGTCGTTGTTAACATTTGTAGTCTTTGTTTACATTTAGAGACATTGTTTACATTTGTAGTCTGTTTACATTTAGAGTCTGTTTTCGTTTGTAGTTTTTGTTTACATTTAGAGTCTTCGTATACATTTGTAGTCATTGTTTATATTTTGTGTCTGTTGTTCACATTTGGAGCCTTTGTTTACATTTGTAGTCTTTGTTTACATTTTTAGACTTTGTTTACATTCAGAGACTTTGTTTACATTTGTAGTCTTTGTTTACACCTAGAGTCCTTGTTTACACCTAGAGTTTTCTTTTATATTTAGAGTCTTTGTTTACATTTGTAGTATTTGTTTACTTTCAGAAACTTTGTTTACATTTGTAGTCTGTTTACATTTGCAGTCTTTGTTTATATTTAGAGTCTTTTTCCATTTAGTGTCTTTGTTTACATTTAGAGTCTTTGTTTACTTTTGTTGTCTTTGTTTACATTTAGAGCTTTGTTTAAATTTGTAGTCTTTGTTTCCATTTAGAGTCTTTGTGTATATTTGTTCTCTTTGTTTACGTTTGTAGTCTTTGTTTACATTTAGAATCTTTATTTACGTTTGTAGCCTTTGTTTACATTTGTAGTCTGTTACCATTTATCGTCTGTTACCATTTAGTGTCATTGTTTACATTTAGATTCTTTGTTTACATTTCTTGTCTTTGTTTACATTTAGATCCTTTTTTTACATTTGTAGTTTTTGTTTACATTTAGAGTCTTTGTTTACGTTTGTAGTCTTTGTTTACATTTAGAGTCTCTTTTTACATTTGTAGTCTTTGTTTACATTTCTAGTCTTTGTTTATATTTAGAGTCTTCTTTACATTTACAGTCTTTGTTTACATATATAGTCTTTGTTTACAACTAGAGCATTTGTTTGCACCTAGAGTTTTTGTTTTCACTTAAGGTCTTTGTTTACATTTAGAATCTGTTTACATTTGTAGTCTTTGTTTACATTTGAATCTTTGTTTACATACAGAGCCTCTTTAAATTTGTACACTTTGTTTACATTTGTAGTCTTTGTTTGCATTTACAGAATGTTTTTATTTGTCCTATTTGTTTACATTTAGAGACTTTGTTTATATTTGTAGTTTTTGTTTACATTTAGAGTGCTTATATTTAGAGTCCTTGTTTACATTTTGAATCTCTTAGCATTTGTGCTATTTGTTTACATTTGTAGTCTTTCTTTACATTCAGAGCCTGTTTAAATTTGTACCTTTTTTTACTTTTGTAGTCTTTTTTAATTTTACAGTCTGTTTACATTTGTAGTCTTTGTTTACTTTTAGGGTCTTTGTTTAGACTTAGTGTTCTGTTTACATTTAGAATCTTTGTTTTTATTTGTAGTCTTTGTTTACTTTTAGAGCCTTTGTTTACATTTAATGTCTGTTTACATTTGTATTCTTTGTTCACATTTAGAGTCTTTGTTTACATTTGTACTCTGTTTTTATTTGTACTCTTTGTTTATATTAAGAAGCTTTGCTTACGTTTGTAGTCTTTGTTTACATTTGGAGTCTTTAATTACATTTAGCGTCATTGTTTACAGTTAGAGTCTTTTTACATCTAGAATTTTTTTTACATTTAGAGTCTGTTTACGTTTGTACTCTGATTACATTTGTAGTTTTTGTTTACATTTAGAATATTTGTTTTCATTTGTACTCTTTGTTTACATTTAGGGTCTTTGTTTACACTTTGAGTTTTGTTTACATTTAGAGACTTTGTTTACACTTAGAGTTTTGTTTACATTTAGAGCATTTGTTTACTTTAAGTGTCTTTTTACATTTGTACTCTTTGTTTACATTTGCAGACTTGGTTTACATTTAAAGTCTCATTTGTATTCTTTTTTTTATTTGTAGTCCGTGTTTACACTTAGAGTCCCTGTTTACATTTGTAGTCTTTGTTTTAATTTGTAGTCTTTGTTTATATTTAGATTCGTTGTTTACATTTTTAGTTTTTGTTTACATTTAAAATCCTTGTTAACATTTAGAGTTTGTAACATTTGAGCTTTTTTTTACATTTGTACTCTTTGTTTACATTTGTAATCTGCTTATATTTAGATTCGTTGTTTACATTTAGAGTCATTGTTTACATTTGTAGTCTGTTTACATATAGGGTCTTTGTTTACACTTTGAGTTTTGTTTACATTTAGAGACTTTGTTTACACTTAGATTTTTGTTTACATTTAGAGCATTTGTTTACATTTAGTGTCTGTTTACATTTGTACTCTTTGTTTACATTTGTAGTCTGCTTACATTTAGATTCGTTGTTTACATTTAGAGTCATTGTTTACATTTGTAGTCTGTTTACATTTAGTGTCTGTTTACGTTTGTAGTTTTTGTTTACATTTAGAGTCTTTGTTTACTTTTGTAGACATTGTTTACATTTATATTCTCTGTTTACATTTGTAGTCTTTGTTTACACTTGTAATCTTTGTTTACACTTGTAGTCTTTGTTTACATATAGAGTCTGTTTACATTTGCAGTCTTTGTTTGCATTTTTAGACTTTGTTTACATTTAGAGTCTTTGCTTACACCTAGAGTTTTTGTTTACATTTAGAGTCTTTGTTTACATATGTAGTATTTGTTTACATTTAGAATCTTTGTTTACATTTGTAGTCATTGCTTACATTTAGTGTCTTTTTTTTACATTTAGAGCCTTTGTTTTCATTTGTAGTCTCTGTTCACATTTTTAGACTTTGATTACATTCAGAGTCTTTGTTTACATTTGTACTTTTTGTTTACACCTACAGTTTTCGTTTAGATTTAAAGTCTTTGTTTACATTTGTAGCATTTGTTTACATTCAGAATCTTTGTTTACATTTGTAGTCTGTTTACATTTGCAGTCTTTGTTTACATTTAGAGTCTGTTTCCACATAGTGTCTTTGTTTACATTTAGAGTCTTTGTTTACTTTTGTTGTCTTTGTTTACATTTAGCGTCTTTGTTTCCTTTTAGAGTCTTTGTTTATATTTGTTGTCTTTGTTTACGTTTGTAGTCTTTGTATACATTTAGAATCTTTAGTTACGTTTTTAGCCTTTGTTTACATTTGTATTCTTTAATTACATTTAGCGCCATTGTTTACAGTTAGAGTCTGTTTACATCTAGAATTTTTGTTTACATTTAGAGTCTGCCTACATTTGTACTCTGATTACATTTGTAGTTTTTGTTTACATTTAGAATATTTGTTTAAATTTGTAGTCTTTGTTTACATTTAGGGGTTTTGTTTACACTTAGAGTTTTGTTTACATTTAGAGACATTGTTTACACTTAGAGTTTTGTTTACATTTAGTGTCTGTTTACATTTGTAATCTTTGTTTACATTTGTAGTCTTTGTTTACATTTAGAGTCTTTTTCATTTGTATTCTTTTTTTTATTTGTAGTCCGTGTTTACATTTAGAGTCCTTGCTTACATTTGTAGTCTTTGTATTTGTAGTCTTTGTTTATATTTAGAGTCGTTGTTTACATTTGTAGTCTTTGTTTACATTTAGAGACATTGTTTACATTTGTAGTCTGTTTACATTTAGAGTCTGTTTACGTTTGTAGTTTTTGTTTACATTTAGAGTCTTTGTTTACATTTGTAATCTTTGTTTACATTTAGTATCTGTTGTTTACACTTAGAGCCTTTGTTTACATTTGTAGTCTTTGTTTACACTTAGAGCCTTTGTTTACATTTGTAGTCTTTGTTTACATTTTTAGACTTTGTTTACATTCAGAGACTTTGTTTACATTTGTAGTCTTTGTTTACACCTAGAGTCCTTGTTTACACCTAGAGTTTTCGTTTATATTTAGAGTCTTTGTTTACATTTGTAGTATTTGTTTACATTCAGAAACTTTGTTTACATTTGTAGTCTGTTTACATTTGCAGTCTTTGTTTATATTTAGAGTCTTTTTCCATTTAGTGTCTTTGTTTACATTTAGAGTCTTTGTTTACATTTGTTGTCTTTGTTTACATTTAGAGCTTTGTTTAAATTTGTAGTCTTTGTTTCCATTTAGAGTCTTTGTGTATATTTGTTCTCTTTGTTTACGTTTGTAGTCTTTGTTTACATTTAGAATCTTTATTTACGTTTGTAGCATTTGTTTACATTTGTAATCTGTTACCATTTATCGTCTGTTACCATTTAGTGTCATTGTTTACATTTAGATTCTTTGTTTACATTTCTTGTCTTTGTTTACATTTAGATCCTTTTTTTACATTTGTAGTTTTTGTTTACATTTAGAGTCCTTGTTTACATTTAGAGTCTTTGTTTACGTTTGTAGTCTTTGTTTACATTTAGAGTCTCTTTTTACATTTGTAGTCTTTGTTTACATTTCTAGTCTTTGTTTATATTTAGAGTCTTCTTTACATTTACAGTCTTTGTTTACATATATAGTCTTTGTTTACACCTGGAGTATTTGTTTGCACCTAGAGTTTTTGTTTTCACTTAAGGTCTTTGTTTACATTTAAAATCTGTTTACATTTGTAGTCTTTGTTTACATTTGAATCTTTGTTTACATTCAGAGCCTGTTTAAATTTGTACACTTTGTTTACATTTGTAGTCTTTGTTTGCATTTACAGTATGTTTTTATTTGTCCTATTTGTTTATATTTAGAGTCTTTGTTTATATTTGTAGTTTTTGTTTACATTTAGAGTGTTTATATTTAGAGTCCTTGTTTACATTTTGAATCTCTTAGCATTTGTGCTATTTGTTTACATTTGTAGTCTTTCTTTACATTCAGAGCCTGTTTAAATTTGTACCTTTTTTTACATTTGTAGTCTTTTTTAATTTTACAGTCTGTTTTTATTTGTAGTCTTTGTTTACATTTAGGGTCTTTGTTTAGACTTAGTGTTCCGTTTACATTTAGAGTCTTTGTTTTTATTTGTAGTCTTTGTTTACTTTTAGAGCCTTTGTTTACATTTAATGTCTGTTTACATTTGTATACTTTGTTCACATTTAGAGTTTTTGTTTACATTTGTACTCTGTTTTTATCTGTACTCTTTGTTTACATTAAGAAGCTTTGCTTACGTTTGTAGTCTTTGTTTACATTTGGAGTCTTTAATTACATTTAGCGTCATTGTTTACAGTTAGAGTCTTTTTACATCTAGAATTTTTGTTTACATTTAGAATATTTGTTTACATTTGTAGTCTTTGTTTACATTTAGGGTCTTTGTTTACACTTTGAATTTTGTTTACATTTAGAGACTTTGTTTACACTTAGAGTTTTGTTTACATTTAGGGCATTTGTTCACATTAAGTGTCTTTTTACATTTGTACTCTTTGTTTACATTTGCAGACTTTGTTTACATTTAAAGTCTTTCATTTGTATTCTTTTTTTATTTGTAGTCCGTATTTACACTTAGAGTCCCTGTTTACATTTGTAGTCTTTGTTTTCATTTGTAGTCTTTGTTTACATTTAGAGTCTGTATCCATTTAGTGTCTTTGTTTACATTTAGAGTCTTTGTTTATATTTGATGTCATTGTTTACATTTAGTGCCTTTGTTTAAATTTGTAGTCTGTTTCCATTTAGAGACTTTGTTTATATTTGCTGCCTTTGTTTAAATTTGTAGTCTGTTTCCATTTAGAGTCTTTGTTTATATTTGCTGTCTTTGTTTACATTTCTAGTCTTTATTTACATTTAGAATCTTTATTTACGTTTGTATTCTTTGTTTACATTTGTAGTCTGTTTACATTTATCGCCTGTTTCCATTTAGTGTCTTTGTTTACATTTAGATTCTTTATTTACATTTGTAGTCTTTGTTTACATATAGATCATTTTTTGCATTTGGAGTTTTGTTTACATTTAGAGTCTTTTCCATTTAGAGTCTTTGTTTACATTTGCTGTCTTTGTTTACATTTAGCGTCTTTGTTTCTTTTTGTTGCCTTTGTTTACATTTAGAGCCTTTGTTTAAATTTGTAGTCTTTATTTCCATTTAGAGTCTTTGTTTATATTTGTTGTCTTTGTTTACGTTTGTAGTCTTTGTTTACATTTAGAATCTTTATTTACGTTTTTAGCCTTTGTTTACATTTGTATTCTTTAATTACATTTAGCGCCACTGTTTACAGTTAGAGTCTGTTTGCATCTAGAATTTTTGTTTACATTTAGAGTCTGTCTACATTTGTACTCTGATTACATTTGTAGTTTTTGTTTACATTTAGAATATTTGTTTAAATTTGTAGTCTTTGTTTACATTTAGGGTTTTTGTTTACACTTAGAGTTTTGTTTACATTTAGAGACAATGTTTACACTTAGAGTTTTGTTTACATTTAGTGTCTGTTTACATTTGTAATCTTTGTTTACATTTGTAGTCTTTGTTTACATTTAGAGTCTTTTTCATTTGTATTCTTTTTTTATTTGTAGTCCGTGTTTACATTTAGAGTCCTTGTTTACATTTGTATTCTTTGTATTTGTAGTCTTTGTTTATATTTAGAGTCGTTGTTTACATTTGTAGTCTTTGTTTACATTTAGAGACATTGTTTACATTTGTAGTCTGTTTACATTTAGAGTCTGTTTTCGTTTGTAGTTTTTGTTTACATTTAGAGTGTTTGTATACATTTGTAGTCATTGTTTATATTTTGTGTCTGTTGTTCACATTTGGAGCCTTTGTTTACATTTGTAGTCTTTGTTTACATTTTTAGACTTTGTTTACATTCAGAAACTTTGTTTACATTTGTAGTCTTTGTTTACACCTAGAGTCCTTGTTTACACCTAGAGTTTTCGTTTACATTTAGAGTCTTTCTTTACACTTGTAGTATTTGTTTACACTCAGAAACTTTGTTTACATTTGTAGTCTGTTTACATTTGCATTCTTTGTTTATATTTAGAATCTTTTTCCATTTAGTGTCTTTGTTTACATTTAGTATTTGTATTCTTTTGTTACTGTTGTTACTGTTGTTTGTTTTGTTACTTTTGTATTCTGTTGTTAGTCTTTGTTTACTTTTGTTGTCTTTGTTTACATTTAGAGCTTTGTTTAAATTTGTAGTCTTTGTTTCCATTTAGAGTCTTTGTGTATATTTGTTCTCTTTGTTTATGTTTGTAGTCTTTGTTTACATTTAGAATCTTTATTTACGTTTGTAGCCTTTGTTTACATATGTAGTCTGTTTACATTTATCGTCTGTTACCATTTAGTGTCATTGTTTACATTTTGATTCTTTGTTTACATTTCTTGTCTTTGTTTACATTTTGATCCTTTTTTTAAATTTGTAGTTTCTGTTTACATTTAGAGTCCTTGTTTACATTTAGAGTCTTTGTTTACGTTTGTAGTCTTTGTTTACATTCAGCGCCTGTTTTAATTTGTGCCTTTTTTTTACATTTGTAGTCTTTGTTTACATTTACATTCTGTTTTTATTTTTAGTCTTTGTTTACATTTAGAATATTTGTTTACATTTGTAGTCTTTCTTTACATTTAGAGTCTCTTTTTACATTTGTAGTGTTTGTTTACTTTTGTAGTCTTTGTTTATATTTAGAGTCTTGTTTACATTTACAGTCTTTGTTTACATACATAGTCTTTGTTTACAACTGGAGCATTTGTTTGCACCTAGAGTTTTTGTTTTCACTTAAGGTCTTTGTTTACGTTTAGAATCTGTTTACATTTGTAGCCTTTGTTTACATTTGAATCTTTGTTTACATACAGAGCCTCTTTAAATTTGTACACTTTGTTTACATTTGTAGTCTTTGTTTGCATTTACAGTATGTTTTTATTTGTCCTATTTGTTTACATTTAGAGTCTTTGTTTATATTTGTAGTTTTTGTTTACAATTAGAGTTCTTATATTTAGAGTCCTTGTTTACATTTTGAATCTCTTAGCATTTGTGCTATTTGTTTACATTTGTAGTCTTTCTTTACATTCAGAGCCTGTTTAAATTTGTACCTTTTTTTACATTTGTAGTCTTTTTTAATTTTACAGTCTGTTTTTATTTGTAGTCTTTGTTTACATTTAGATTCTTATTTACATTGTACTCTTTGTTTACATTTTTTGTCTTTGTTTACATTTAGGGTCTTTGTTTAGACTTTGTGTTCCGTTTACATTTAGAGTCTTTGTTTTTATTTGTAGTCTTTGTTTACTTTTAGAGCCTTTGTTTACATTTAATGTCTGTTTACATTTGTATACTTTGTTCACATTTAGAGTTTTTGTTTACATTTGTACTCTGTTTTTATTTGTACTCTTTGTTTACACTAAGAAGCTTTGCTTACGTTTGTAGTCTTTGTTTACATTTGGAGTCTTTAATTACATTTAGCGTCATTGTTTACAGTTAGAGTCTTTTTACATCTAGAATTTTTGTTTACATTTAGAATATTTGTTTACATTTGTAGTCTTTGTTTACATTTAGGGTCTTTGTTTACACTTTGAGTTTTGTTTACATTTAGAGACTTTGTTTACACTTAGAGTTTTGTTTACATTTAGGGCATTTGTTCACATTAAGTGTCTTTTTACATTTGTACTCTTTGTTTACATTTGCAGACTTTGTTTACATTTAAAGTCTTTCATTTGTATTCTTTTTTTTATTTGTAGTCCGTGTTTACACTTAGAGTCCCTGTTTACATTTGTAGTCTTTGTTTTCATTTGTAGTCTCTGTTTACATTTTTAGACTTTGATTACTTTCAAAGTCTTTGTTTACATTTGTAGTTTTTGTTTACACCTACAGTTTTCGTTTACATTTAGAGTCTTTGTTTACATTTGTAGTCTGTTTACATTTGCAGTCTTTGTTTACATTTAGAGTCTGTATCCATTTAGTGTCTTTGTTTACATTTAGAGTCTTTGTTTATATTTGATGTCATTGTTTACATTTAGTGCCTTTGTTTAAATTTGTAGTCTGTTTCCATTTAGAGACTTTGTTTATATTTGCTGCCTTTGTTTAAATTTGTAGTCTGTTTCCATTTAGAGTCTTTGTTTATATTTGCTGTCTTTGTTTACATTTGTAGTCTTTATTTACATTTAGAATCTTTATTTACGTTTGTATTCTTTGTTTACATTTGTAGTCTGTTTACATTTATCGCCTGTTTCCATTTAGTGTCTTTGTTTACATTTAGATTCTTTATTTACATTTGTAGTCTTTGTTTACATATAGATCATTTTTTTTGCATTTGGAGTTTTGTTTACATTTAGAGTCTTTTCCATTTAGAGTCTTTGTTTACTTTTGCTGTCTTTGTTTACATTTAGCGTCTTTGTTTCTTTTTGTTGCCTTTGTTTACATTTAGAGCCTTTGTTTAAATTTGTAGTCTTTATTTCCATTTAGAGTCTTTGTTTATATTTGTTGTCTTTGTTTACGTTTGTAGTTTTTGTTTACATTTAGAATCCTTATTTACGTTTTTAGCCTTTGTTTACATTTGTATTCTTTAATTACATTTAGCGCCACTGTTTACAGTTAGAGTCTGTTTGCATCTAGAATTTTTGTTTACATTTAGAGTCTGTCTACATTTGTACTCTAATTACATTTGTAGTTTTTGTTTACATTTAGAATATTTGTTTAAATTTGTAGTCTTTGTTTACATTTAGGGTTTTTGTTTACACTTAGAGTTTTGTTTACATTTAGAGACAATGTTTACACTTAGAGTTTTGTTTACATTTAGTGTCTGTTTACATTTGCAATCTTTGTTTTCATTTGTAGTCTTTGTTTACATTTAGAGTCTTTTTCATTTGTATTCTTTTTTATTTGTAGTCCGTGTTTACATTTAGAGTCCTTGTTTACATTTGTATTCTTTGTATTTGTAGTCTTTGTTTATATTTAGAGTCGTTGTTTACATTTGTAGTCTTTGTTTACATTTAGAGACATTGTTTACATTTGTAGTCTGTTTACATTTAGAGTCTGTTTTCGTTTGTAGTTTTTGTTTATATTTAGAGTGTTTGTATACATTTGTAGTCATTGTTTATATTTTGTGTCTGTTGTTCACATTTAGAGCCTTTGTTTACATTTGTAGTCTTTGTTTACATTTTTAGACTTTGTTTACATTCAGAAACTTTGTTTACATTTGTAGTCTTTGTTTACACCTAGAGTCCTTGTTTACACCTAGAGTTTTCGTTTACATTTAGAGTCTTTCTTTACACTTGTAGTATTTGTTTACACTCAGAAACTTTGTTTACATTTGTAGTCTGTTTACATTTGCATTCTTTGTTTATATTTAGAGTCTTTTTCCATTTAATGTCTGTCTTTGTTTACTTTCGTTGTCTTTGTTTACATTTAGAGCTTTGTTTAAATTTGTAGTCTTTGTTTCCATTTAGAGTCTTTGTGTATATTTGTTCTCTTTGTTTATGTTTGTAGTCTTTGTTTACATTTAGAATCTTTATTTACGTTTGTAGCCTTTGTTTACATATGTAGTCTGTTTACATTTATCGTCTGTTACCATTTAGTGTCATTGTTTACAATTTGATTCTTTGTTTACATTTCTTGTCTTTGTTTACATTTTGATCCTTTTTTTAAATTTGTAGTTTCTGTTTACATTTAGAGTCCTTGTTTACATTTAGAGTCTTTGTTTACGTTTGTAGTCTTTGTTTACATTCAGCGCCTGTTTTAATTTGTGCCTTTTTTTTACATTTGTAGTCTTTGTTTACATTTACATTCTGTTTTTATTTTTAGTCTTTGTTTACATTTAGAATATTTGTTTACATTTGTAGTCTTTCTTTACATTTAGAGTCTCTTTTTACATTTGTAGTGTTTGTTTACTTTTGTAGTCTTTGTTTATATTTAGAGTCTTGTTTACATTTACAGTCTTTGTTTACATACATAGTCTTTGTTTACAACTGGAGCATTTGTTTGCACCTAGAGTTTTTGTTTTCACTTAAGGTCTTTGTTTACGTTTAGAATCTGTTTACATTTGTAGCCTTTGTTTACATTTGAATCTTTGTTTACATACAGAGCCTCTTTAAATTTGTACACTTTGTTTACATTTGTAGTCTTTGTTTGCATTTACAGTATGTTTTTATTTGTCCTATTTGTTTACATTTAGAGTCTTTGTTTATATTTGTAGTTTTTGTTTACAATTAGAGTTCTTATATTTAGAGTCCTTGTTTACATTTTGAATCTCTTAGCATTTGTGCTATTTGTTTACATTTGTAGTCTTTCTTTACATTCAGAGCCTGTTTAAATTTGTACCTTTTTTTACATTTGTAGTCTTTTTTAATTTTACAGTCTGTTTTTATTTGTAGTCTTTGTTTACATTTAGATTCTTATTTACATTGTACTCTTTGTTTACATTTTTTGTCTTTGTTTACATTTAGGGTCTTTGTTTAGACTTAGTGTTCCGTTTACATTTAGAGTCTTTGTTTTTATTTGTAGTCTTTGTTTACTTTTAGAGCCTTTGTTTACATTTAATGTCTGTTTACATTTGTATACTTTGTTCACATTTAGAGTTTTTGTTTACATTTGTACTCTGTTTTTATTTGTACTCTTTGTTTACACTAAGAAGCTTTGCTTACGTTTGTAGTCTTTGTTTACATTTGGAGTCTTTAATTACATTTAGCGTCATTGTTTACAGTTAGAGTCTTTTTACATCTAGAATTTTTGTTTACATTTAGAATATTTGTTTACATTTGTAGTCTTTGTATACATTTAGGGTCTTTGTTTACACTTTGAGTTTTGTTTACATTTAGAGACTTTGTTTACACTTAGAGTTTTGTTTACATTTAGGGCATTTGTTCACATTAAGTGTCTTTTTACATTTGTACTCTTTGTTTACATTTGCAGACTTTGTTTACATTTAAAGTCTTTCATTTGTATTCTTTTTTTTATTTGTAGTCCGTGTTTACACTTAGAGTCCCTGTTTACATTTGTAGTCTTTGTTTTCATTTGTAGTCTCTGTTTACATTTTTAGACTTTGATTACATTCAAAGTCTTTGTTTACATTTGTAGTTTTTGTTTACACCTACAGTTTTCGTTTACATTTAGAGTCTTTGTTTACATTTGTAGTCTGTTTACATTTGCAGTCTTTGTTTACATTTAGAGTCTGTATCCATTTAGTGTCTTTGTTTACATTTAGAGTCTTTGTTTATATTTGATGTCATTGTTTACATTTAGTGCCTTTGTTTAAATTTGTAGTCTGTTTCAGTTTAGAGACTTTGTTTATATTTGCTGCCTTTGTTTAAATTTGTAGTCTGTTTCCAATTAGAGTCTTTGTTTATATTTGCTGTCTTTGTTTACATTTGTAGTCTTTATTTACATTTAGAATCTTTATTTACGTTTGTATTCTTTGTTTACATTTGTAGTCTGTTTACATTTATCGCCTGTTTTCATTTAGTGTCTTTGTTTAAATTTAGATTCTTTATTTACATTTGTAGTCTTTGTTTACATATAGATCATTTTTTTGCATTTGGAGTTTTGTTTACATTTGCTGTCTTTGTTTACATTTAGCGTCTTTGTTTCTTTTTGTTGCCTTTGTTTACATTTAGAGCCTTTGTTTAAATTTGTAGTCTTTATTTCCATTTAGAGTCTTTGTTTATATTTGTTGTCTTTGTTTACGTTTGTAGTCTTTGTTTACATTTAGAATCTTTATTTACGTTTTTAGCCTTTGTTTACATTTGTATTCTTTAATTACATTTAGCGCCACTGTTTACAGTTAGAGTCTGTTTGCATCTCGAATTTTTGTTTACAGTTAGAGTCTGTCTACATTTGTACTCTGATTACATTTGTAGTTTTTGTTTACATTTAGAATATTTGTTTAAATTTGTAGTCTTTGTTTACATTTAGGGTTTTTGTTTACACTTAGAGTTTTGTTTACATTTAGAGACAATGTTTACACTTAGAGTTTTGTTTACATTTAGTGTCTGTTTACATTTGCAATCTTTGTTTACATTTGTAGTGTTTGTTTACACCTAGAGTCCTTGTTTACACCTAGAGTTTTCGTTTACATTTAGAGTCTTTCTTTAGTATTTGTTTACACTCAGAAACTGTGTTTACATTTGTAGTCTGTTTACATTTGCATTCTTTGTTTATATTTAGAGTCTTTTTCCATTTAGTGTCTTTGTTTACATTTAGAGTCTTTGTTTACTTTTGTTGTCTTTGTTTACATTTAGAGCTTTGTTCAAATTTGTAGTCTTTGTTTCCATTTAGAGTCTTTGTGTATATTTGTTCTCTTTGTTTATGTTTGTAGTCTTTGTTTACATTTAGAATCTTTATTTACGTTTGTAGCCTTTGTTTACATATGTAGTCTGTTTACATTTATCGTCTGTTACCATTTAGTGTCATTGTTTACATTTAGATTCTTTGTTTACATTTCTTGTCTTTGTTTACATTTTGATCCTTTTTTTAAATTTGTAGTTTCTGTTTACATTTAGAGTCCTTGTTTACATTTAGAGTCTTTGTTTACGTTTGTAGTCTTTGTTTACATTCAGCGCCTGTTTTAATTTGTACCTTTTTTTTACATTTGTAGTCTTTGTTTACATTTACATTCTGTTTTTATTTTTAGTCTTTGTTTACATTTAGAATATTTGTTTACATTTGTAGTCTTTGTTTACATTTAGAGTCTCTTTTTACATTTGTAGTGTTTGTTTACTTTTGTAGTCTTTGTTTATATTTAGAGTCTTGTTTACATTTACAGTCTTTGTTTACATATATAGTCTTTGTTTACAACTGGAGCATTTGTTTGCACCTAGAGTTTTTGTTTTCACTTAAGGTCTTTGTTTACATTTAGAATCTGTTTACATTTGTAGTCTTTGTTTACATTTGAATCTTTGTTTACATACAGAGCCTCTTTAAATTTGTACACTTTGTTTACATTTGTAGTCTTTGTTTGCATTTACAGAATGTTTTTATTTGTCCTATTTGTTTACATTTAGAGTCTTTGTTTATATTTGTAGTTTTTGTTTACATTTAGAGTGCTTTTATTTAGAGTCCTTGTTTACATTTTGAATCTCTTAGCATTTGTGCTATTTGTTTACATTTGTAGTCTTTCTTTACATTCAGAGCCTGTTTAAATTTGTACCATTTTTTACTTTTGTAGTCTTTTTTAATTTTACAGTCTGTTTACATTTGTAGTCTTTGTTTACATTTAGGGTCTTTGTTTAGACTTAGTGTTCTGTTTACATTTAGAGTCTTTGTTTTTATTTGTAGTCTTTGTTTACTTTTAGAGCCTTTGTTTACATTTAATGTCTGTTTACATTTGTATTCTTTGTTCACATTTAGAGTCTTTGTTTACATTTGTACTCTGTTTTTATTTGTACTCTTTGTTTATAATAAGAAGCTTTGCTTACGTTTGTAGTCTTTGTTTACATTTGGAGTCTTTAATTACATTTAGCGTCATTGTTTACAGTTAGAGTCTTTTTACATCTAGAATTTTTTTTACATTTAGAGTCTGTTTACGTTTGTACTCTGATTACATTTGTAGTTTTTGTTTACATTTAGAATATTTGTTTTCATTTGTAGTCTTTGTTTACATTTAGGGTCTTTGTTTACACATTGAGTTTTGTTTACATTTAGAGACTTTGTTTACACTTAGAGTTTTGTTTACATTTAGAGTATTTGTTTACATTAAGTGTCTTTTTACATTTGTACTCTTTGTTTACATTTGCAGACTTGGTTTACATTTAAAGTCTCATTTGTATTCTTTTTTTTATTTGTAGTCCGTGTTTACACTTAGAGTCCCTGTTTACATTTGTAGTCTTTGTTTTAATTTGTAGTCTTTGTTTATATTTAGAGTCGTTGTTTACATTTTTAGTTTTTGTTTACATTTAAAATCCTTGTTAACATTTAGAGTTTGTAACATTTGAGCTTTTTTTTACATTTGTACTCTTTGTTTACATTTGTAATCTGCTTACATTTAGATTCGTTGTTTACATTTAGAGTCATTGTTTACATTTGTAGTCTGTTTACATTTAGTGTCTGTTTACGTTTGTAGTTTTTGTTTACATTTAGAGTCTTTGTTTACTTTTGTAGACTTTGTTTACATTTATATTCTCTGTTTACATTTGTAGTCTTTGTTTACATTTGTAATCTTTTTTTACACTTGTAGTCTTTGTTTACATATAGAGTCTGTTTACATTTACAGTGTTTGTTTGCCTTTTTAGACGTTGTTTACATTTAGAGTCTTTGCTTACACCTAGAGTTTTTGTTTACATTTAGAGTCTTTGTTTTTATTTGTAGTCTTTGTTTACTTTTAGAGCCTTTTTTTACATTTAATGTCTGTTTACATTTGTATTCTTTGTTCACATTTAGAGTCTTTGTTTACATTTGTACTCTGTTTTTATTTGTACTCTTTGTTTACATTAAGAAGCTTTGCTTAAGTTTGTAGTCTTTGTTTACATTTGGAGTCTTTAATTACATTTAGCGTCATTGTTTACAGTTAGAGTCTTTTTACATCTAGAATTTTTGTTTACATTTAGAGTCTGTTTACATTTGTACTCTGATTACATTTGTAGTTTTTGTTTACATTTAGAATATTTGTTTACATTTGTAGTCTGTTTACATATACGGTCTTTGTTTACACTTTGAGTTTTGTTTACATTTAGAGACTTTGTTTACACTTAGAGTTTTGTTTACATTTAGGGCATTTGTTCACATTAAGTGTCTTTTTACATTTGTACTCTTTGTTACATTTAAAGTCTTTCATTTGTATTCTTTTTTTATTTGTAGTCCGTATTTACACTTAAGAGTCCCTGTTTACATTTGTAGTCTTTGTTTTCATTTGTAGTCTGTGTTTACATTTTTAGACTTTGATTACATTCAAAGTCTTTGTTTACATTTGTAGTTTTTGTTTACACCTACAGTTTTCGTTTACATTTAGAGTCTTTGTTTACATTTGTAGTCTGTTTACATTTGCAGTTTTTGTTAAAATTTAGAGTCTGTATCCATTTAGTGTCTTTGTTTACATTTAGAGTCTTTGTTTATATTTGATGTCTTTGTTTACATTTAGTGCCTTTGTTTAAATTTGTAGTCTGTTTCCATTTAGAGACTTTGTTTATATATGCTGCCTTTGTTTAAATTTGTAGTCTGTTTCCATTTAGAGTCTTTGTTTATATTTGCTGTCTTTGTTTACATTTGTAGTCTTTATTTACATTTAGAATCTTTATTTACGTTTGTATTCTTTGTTTACATATGTAGTCTGTTTACATTTATCGCCTGTTTCCATTTAGTGTCTTTGTTTACATTTAGATTCTTTATTTACATTTGTAGTCTTTGTTTACATATAGATCATTTTTTTGCATTTGGAGTTTTGTTTACATTTAGAGTCTTTGTTTACGTTTGTAGTCTTTGTTTACATTCAGCGCCTGTTTTAATTTGTGCCTTTTTTTTACATTTGTAGTCTTTGTTTACATTTACATTCTGTTTTTATTTTTAGCCTTTGTTTACATTTAGAATATTTGTTTACATTTGTAGTCTTTCTTTACATTTAGAGTCTCTTTTTACATTTGTAGTGTTTGTTTACTTTTGTAGTCTTTGTTTATATTTAGAGTCTTGTTTACATTTACAGTCTTTGTTTACATATATAGTCTTTGTTTACAACTGGAGCATTTGTTTGCACCTAGAGTTTTTGTTTTCACTTAGGGCCTTTGTTTACGTTTAGAATCTGTTTACATTTGTAGTCTTTGTTTACATTTGAATCTTTGTTTACATACAGAGCCTCTTTAAATTTGTACACATGTTTTACATTTGTAGTCTTTGTTTGCATTTACAGTATGTTTTTATTTGTCCTATTTGTTTACATTTAGAGTCTTTGTTTATATTTGTAGTTTTTGTTTACAATTAGAGTGCTTATATTTAGAGTCCTTGTTTACATTTTGAATCTCTTAGCATTTGTGCTATTTGTTTACATTTGTAGTCTTTCTTTACATTCAGAGCCTGTTTAAATTTGTACCTTTTTTTACATTTGTAGTCTTTTTTAATTTTACAGTGGGTTTTTATTTGTAGTCTTTGTTTACATTTAGATTCTTATTTACATTGTACTCTTTGTTTACATTTTTTGTCTTTGTTTACATTTAGGGTCTTTGTTTAGACTTAGTGTTCTGTTTACATTTAGAGTCTTTGTTTTTATTTGTAATCTTTGTTTTCTTTTAGAGCCTTTGTTTACATTTAATGTCTGTTTATATTTGTATTCTTTGTTCACGTTTAGAGTCTTTGTTTACATTTGTACTCTGTTTTTATTTGTACTCTTTGTTTATATTAAGAAGCTTTGCTTACGTTTGTAGTCTTTGTTTACATTTGGAGTCTTTAATTACATTTAGCGTCATTGTTTACAGTTAGAGTCTTTTTACATCTAGAATTTTTTTTACATTTAGAGTCTGTTTACATTTGTACTCTGATTACATTTGTAGTTTTTGTTTACATTTAGAATATTTGTTTTCATTTGTACTCTTTGTTTACATTTAGGGTCTTTGTTTACACTTTGAGTTTTGTTTACACTTAGAGTTTTGTTTACATATAGAGCATTTGTTTACATTAAGTGTCTTTTTACATTTGTACTCTTTGTTTACATTTGCAGACTTGGTTTACATTTAAAGTCTCATTTGTATTCTTTTTTTTATTTGTAGTCCGTGTTTACACTTAGAGTCCCTGTTTACATTTGTAGTCTTTGTTTTAATTTGTAGTCTTTGTTTATATTTAGAGTCGTTGTTTACATTTTTAGTTTTTGTTTACATTTAAAATCCTTGTTAACATTTAGAGTTTGTAACATTTGAGCTTTTTTTTACATTTGTACTCTTTGTTTACATTTGTAATCTGCTTACATTTAGATTCGTTGTTTACATTTAGAGTCATTGTTTACATTTGTAGTCTGTTTACATTTAGTGTCTGTTTACGTTTGTAGTTTTTGTTTACATTTAGAGTCTTTGTTTACTTTTGTAGACTTTGTTTACATTTATATTCTCTGTTTACATTTGTAGTCTTTGTTTACATTTGTAATCTTTTTTTACACTTGTAGTCTTTGTTTACATATAGAGTCTGTTTACATTTACAGTGTTTGTTTGCCTTTTTAGACTTTGTTTACATTTAGAGTCTTTGCTTACACCTAGAGTTTTTGTTTACATTTAGAGTCTTTGTTTTTATTTCTCGTCTTTGTTTACTTTTAGAGCCTTTTTTTACATTTAATGTCTGTTTACATTTGTATTCTTTGATCACATTTAGAGTCTTTGTTTACATTTGTACTCTGTTTTTATTTGTACTCTTTGTTTATATTAAGAAGCTTTGCTTACGTTTGTAGTCTTTGTTTACATTTGGAGTCTTTAATTACATTTAGCGTCATTGTTTACAGTTAGAGTCTTTTTACATCTAGAATTTTTTTTACATTTAGAGTCTGTTTACGTTTGTACTCTGATTACATTTGTAGTTTTTGTTTACATTTAGAATATTTGTTTTCATTTGTAGTCTTTGTTTACATTTAGGGTCTTTGTTTACACTTTGAGTTTTGTTTACATTTAGAGACTTTGTTTACACTTAGAGTTTTGTTTACATTTAGAGCTTTTTTTTATTTGTAGTCCGTGTTTACACTTAGAGTCCCTGTTTACATTTGTAGTCTTTGTTTTAATTTGTAGTCTTTGTTTATATTTAGAGTCGTTGTTTACATTTTTAGTTTTTGTTTACATTTAAAATCCTTGTTAACATTTAGAGTTTGTAACATTTGAGCTTTTTTTTACATTTGTACTCTTTGTTTACATTTGTAATCTGCTTACATTTAGATTCGTTGTTTACATTTAGAGTCATTGTTTACATTTGTAGTCTGTTTACATTTAGTGTCTGTTTACGTTTGTAGTTTTTGTTTACATTTAGAGTCTTTGTTTACTTTTGTAGACTTTGTTTACATTTATATTCTCTGTTTACATTTGTAGTCTTTGTTTACATTTGTAATCTTTTTTTACACTTGTAGTCTTTGTTTACATATAGAGTCTGTTTACATTTACAGTGTTTGTTTGCCTTTTTAGACTTTGTTTACATTTAGAGTCTTTGCTTACACCTAGAGTTTTTGTTTACATTTAGAGTCTTTGTTTTTATTTGTAGTCTTTGTTTACTTTTAGAGCCTTTTTTTACATTTAATGTCTGTTTACATTTGTATTCTTTGGTCACATTTAGAGTCTTTGTTTACATTTGTACTCTGTTTTTATTTGTACTCGTTGTTTACATTAAGAAGCTTTGCTTAAGTTTGTAGTCTTTGTTTACATTTGGAGTCTTTAATTACCTTTAGCGTCACTGTTTACAGTTAGAATCTTTTTACATCTAGAATTTTTGTTTACATTTAGAGTCTGTTTACATTTGTACTCTGATTACATTTGTAGTTTTTGTTTACATTTAGAATATTTGTTTACATTTGTGGTCTGTTTACATATAGGGTCTTTGTTTACACTTTGAGTTTTGTTTACATTTAGAGACTTTGTTTACACTTAGAGTTTTGTTTACATTTAGAGCATTTGTTTACATTTAGTGTCTGTTTACATTTGTACTCTTTGCTTACATTTAGATTCGTTGTTTACATTTAGAGTCATTGTTTATATTTGTAGTCTGTTTACATTTAGTGTCTGTTTACGTTTGTAGTTTTTGTTTACATTTAGAGTCTTTGTTTACTTTTGTAGACTTTGTTTACATTTATATTCTCTGTTTACATTTGTAGTCTTTGTTTACACTTGTAATCTTTGTTTACACTTGTAGTCTTTGTTTACATATAGAGTCTGTTTACATTTGCAGTCTTTGTTTGCATTTTTAGACTTTGTTTACATTTAGAGTCTTTGCTTACACCTAGAGTTTTTGTTTACATTTAGAGTCTTTGTTTACATATGTAGTATTTGTTTACATTTAGAATCTTTGTTTACATTTGTAGTCATTGCTTACTTTTAGTGTCTTTTTTTTACATTTAGAGCCTTTGTTTTCATTTGTAGTCTCTGTTCACATTTTTAGACTTTGATTACATTCAGAGTCTTTGTTTACATTTGTACTTTTTGTTTACACCTACAGTTTTCGTTTACATTTAAAGTCTTTGTTTACATTTGTAGCATTTGTTTACATTCAGAATCTTTGTTTACATTTGTAATCTGTTTACATTTGCAGTCTTTGTTTACGTTTAGAGTCTGTTTCCATATACTGTCTTTGTTTACATTTAGAGTCTTTGTTTACTTTTGTTGTCTTAATTTACATTTAGCGTCTTTGTTTCCTTTTAGAGTCTTTGTTTATATTTGTTGTCTTTGTTTACGTTTGTAGTCTTTGTTTAAATTTAGAATCTTTATTTACGTTTTTAGCCTTTGTTTACATTTGTATTCTTTAATTACATTTAGCGCCATTGTTTACAGTTAGAGTCTGTTTACATCTAGAATTTTTGTTTACATTTAGAGACTGCCTACATTTGTACTCTGATTACATTTGTAGTTTTTGTTTACATTTAGAATATTTGTTTAAATTTGTAGTCTTTGTTTACATTTAGGGTTTTTGTTTACACTTAGAGTTTTGTTTACATTTAGAGACATTGTTTACACTTAGAGTTTTGTTTACATTTAGTGTCTGTTTATATTTGTAATCTTTGTTTACATTTGTAGTCTTTGTTTACATTTAGAGTCTTTTTCATTTGTATTCTTTTTTTTATTTGTAGTCCGTGTTTACATTTAGAGTCCTTGTTTACATTTGTAGTCTTTGTATTTGTAGTCTTTGTTTATATTTAGAGTCGTTGTTTACATTTTTAGTCTTTGTTTACATTTAGAGACATTGTTTACATTTGTAGTCTGTTTACATTTAGAGTCTGTTTACGTTTGTAGTTTTTGTTTACATTTAGAGTCTTTGTTTACATTTGTAATCTTTGTTTACATTTAGTGTCTGTTGTTTACACTTATAGCCTTTGTTTACATTTGTAGTCTTTGTTTACACTTAGAGCCTTTGTTTACATTTGTAGTCTTTGTTTACATTTTTAGACTTTGTTTACATTCAGAGACTTTGTTTACATTTGTAGTCTTTGTTTACACCTAGAGTCCTTGTTTACACCCAGAGTTTTCGTTTATATTTAGAGTCTTTGTTTACATTTGTAGTATTTGTTTACATTCAGAAACTTTGTTTACATTTGTAGTCTGTTTACATTTGCAGTCTTTGTTTATATTTAGAGTCTTTTTCCATTTAGTGTCTTTGTTTACATTTAGAGTCTTTGTTTACTTTTGTTGTCTTTGTTTACATTTAGAGCTTTGTTTAAATTTGTAGTCTTTGTTTCCATTTAGAGTCTTTGTGCATATTTGTTCTCTTTGTTTACGTTTGTAGTCTTTGTTTACATTTAGATTCTTTATTTACGTTTGTAGCCTTTGTTTACATTTGTAGTCTGTTACCATTTATCGTCTGTTACCATTTAGTGTCATTGTTTACATTTAGATTCTTTGTTTACATTTCTTGTCTTTGTTTACATTTAGATCCTTTTTTTACATTTGTAGTTTTTGTTTACATTTAGAGTCCTTGTTTACATTTAGAGTCTTTGTTTACGTTTGTAGTCTTTGTTTACATTTAGAGTCTCTTTTTACATTTGTAGTCTTTGTTTACATTTCTAGTCTTTGTTTATATTTAGAGTCTTCTTTACATTTACAGTCTTTGTTTACATATATAGTCTTTGTTTACAACTGGAGCATTTGTTTGCACCTAGAGTTTTTGTTTTCACTTAAGGTCTTTGTTTACATTTAGAATCTGTTTACATTTGTAGTCTTTGTTTACATTTGAATCTTTGTTTACATACAGAGCCTCTTTAAATTTGTACACTTTGTTTACATTTGTAGTCTTTGTTTGCATTTACAGAATGTTTTTATTTGTCCTATTTAATTACATTTGTAGTCTTTCTTTACATTCAGAGCCTGTTTAAATTTGTACCTTTTTTTACTTTTGTAGTCTTTTTTAATTTTACAGTCTGTTTACATTTGTAGTCTTTGTTTACATTTAGGGTCTTTGTTTAGACTTAGTGTTCTGTTTACATTTAGAGTCTTTGTTTTTATTTGTAGTCTTTGTTTACTTTTAGAGCCTTTGTTTACATTTAATGTCTGTTTACATTTGTATTCTTTGTTCACATTTAGAGTCTTTGTTTACATTTGTACTCTGTTTTTATTTGTACTCTTTGTTTATATTAAGAAGCTTTGCTTACGTTTGTAGTCTTTGTTTACATTTGGAGTCTTTAATTACATTTAGCGTCATTGTTTACAGTTAGAGTCTTTTTACATCTAGAATTTTTTTTACATTTAGAGTCTGTTTACATTTACACTCTGATTACATTTGTAGTTTTTGTTTTCATTTAGAATATTTGTTTAGGGTCTTTGTTTACACTTTGAGTTTTGTTTACATTTAGAGACTTTGTTTACACTTAGAGTTTTGTTTACATTTAGGGCATTTGTTCACATTAAGTGTCTTTTTACATTTGTACTCTTTGTTTACATTTGCAGACTTTGTTTACATTTAAAGTCTTTCATTTGTATTCTTTTTTTTATTTGTAGTCCGTATTTACACTTAGAGTCCCTGTTTACATTTGTAGTCTTTGTTTTCATTTGTAGTCTCTGTTTACATTTTTAGACTTTGATTACATTCAAAGTCTTTGTTTACATTTGTAGTTTTTGTTTACACCTACAGTTTTCGTTTACATTTAGAGTCTTTGTTTACATTTGTAGTCTGTTTACATTTGCAGTCTTTGTTTACATTTAGAGTCTGTATCCATTTAGTGTCTTTGTTTACATTTAGAGTCTTTGTTTATATTTGATGTCATTGTTTACATTTAGTGCCTTTGTTTAAATTTGTAGTCTGTTTCAGTTTAGAGACTTTGTTTATATTTGCTGCCTTTGTTTAAATTTGTAGTCTGTTTCCAATTAGAGTCTTTGTTTATATTTGCTGTCTTTGTTTACATTTGTAGTCTTTATTTACATTTAGAATCTTTATTTACGTTTGTATTCTTTGTTTACATTTGTAGTCTGTTTACATTTATCGCCTGTTTCCATTTAGTGTCTTTGTTTAAATTTAGATTCTTTATTTACATTTGTAGTCTTTGTTTACATATAGATCATTTTTTTGCATTTGGAGTTTTGTTTACATTTGCTGTCTTTGTTTACATTTAGCGTCTTTGTTTCTTTTTGTTGCCTTTGTTTACATTTAGAGCCTTTGTTTAAATTTGTAGTCTTTATTTCCATTTAGAGTCTTTGTTTATATTTGTTGTCTTTGTTTACGTTTGTAGTCTTTGTTTACATTTAGAATCTTTATTTACGTTTTTAGCCTTTGTTTACATTTGTATTCTTTAATTACATTTAGCGCCACTGTTTACAGTTAGAGTCTGTTTGCATCTCGAATTTTTGTTTACAGTTAGAGTCTGTCTACATTTGTACTCTGATTACATTTGTAGTTTTTGTTTACATTTAGAATATTTGTTTAAATTTGTAGTCTTTGTTTACATTTAGGGTTTTTGTTTACACTTAGAGTTTTGTTTACATTTAGAGACAATGTTTACACTTAGAGTTTTGTTTACATTTAGTGTCTGTTTACATTTGCAATCTTTGTTTACATTTGTAGTGTTTGTTTACACCTAGAGTCCTTGTTTACACCTAGAGTTTTCGTTTACATTTAGAGTCTTTCTTTAGTATTTGTTTACACTCAGAAACTGTGTTTACATTTGTAGTCTGTTTACATTTGCATTCTTTGTTTATATTTAGAGTCTTTTTCCATTTAGTGTCTTTGTTTACATTTAGAGTCTTTGTTTACTTTTGTTGTCTTTGTTTACATTTAGAGCTTTGTTCAAATTTGTAGTCTTTGTTTCCATTTAGAGTCTTTGTGTATATTTGTTCTCTTTGTTTATGTTTGTAGTCTTTGTTTACATTTAGAATCTTTATTTACGTTTGTAGCCTTTGTTTACATATGTAGTCTGTTTACATTTATCGTCTGTTACCATTTAGTGTCATTGTTTACATTTAGATTCTTTGTTTACATTTCTTGTCTTTGTTTACATTTTGATCCTTTTTTTAAATTTGTAGTTTCTGTTTACATTTAGAGTCCTTGTTTACATTTAGAGTCTTTGTTTACGTTTGTAGTCTTTGTTTACATTCAGCGCCTGTTTTAATTTGTACCTTTTTTTTACATTTGTAGTCTTTGTTTACATTTACATTCTGTTTTTATTTTTAGTCTTTGTTTACATTTAGAATATTTGTTTACATTTGTAGTCTTTGTTTACATTTAGAGTCTCTTTTTACATTTGTAGTGTTTGTTTACTTTTGTAGTCTTTGTTTATATTTAGAGTCTTGTTTACATTTACAGTCTTTGTTTACATATATAGTCTTTGTTTACAACTGGAGCATTTGTTTGCACCTAGAGTTTTTGTTTTCACTTAAGGTCTTTGTTTACATTTAGAATCTGTTTACATTTGTAGTCTTTGTTTACATTTGAATCTTTGTTTACATACAGAGCCTCTTTAAATTTGTACACTTTGTTTACATTTGTAGTCTTTGTTTGCATTTACAGAATGTTTTTATTTGTCCTATTTGTTTACATTTAGAGTCTTTGTTTATATTTGTAGTTTTTGTTTACATTTAGAGTGCTTTTATTTAGAGTCCTTGTTTACATTTTGAATCTCTTAGCATTTGTGCTATTTGTTTACATTTGTAGTCTTTCTTTACATTCAGAGCCTGTTTAAATTTGTACCATTTTTTACTTTTGTAGTCTTTTTTAATTTTACAGTCTGTTTACATTTGTAGTCTTTGTTTACATTTAGGGTCTTTGTTTAGACTTAGTGTTCTGTTTACATTTAGAGTCTTTGTTTTTATTTGTAGTCTTTGTTTACTTTTAGAGCCTTTGTTTACATTTAATGTCTGTTTACATTTGTATTCTTTGTTCACATTTAGAGTCTTTGTTTACATTTGTACTCTGTTTTTATTTGTACTCTTTGTTTATAATAAGAAGCTTTGCTTACGTTTGTAGTCTTTGTTTACATTTGGAGTCTTTAATTACATTTAGCGTCATTGTTTACAGTTAGAGTCTTTTTACATCTAGAATTTTTTTTACATTTAGAGTCTGTTTACGTTTGTACTCTGATTACATTTGTAGTTTTTGTTTACATTTAGAATATTTGTTTTCATTTGTAGTCTTTGTTTACATTTAGGGTCTTTGTTTACACATTGAGTTTTGTTTACATTTAGAGACTTTGTTTACACTTAGAGTTTTGTTTACATTTAGAGTATTTGTTTACATTAAGTGTCTTTTTACATTTGTACTCTTTGTTTACATTTGCAGACTTGGTTTACATTTAAAGTCTCATTTGTATTCTTTTTTTTATTTGTAGTCCGTGTTTACACTTAGAGTCCCTGTTTACATTTGTAGTCTTTGTTTTAATTTGTAGTCTTTGTTTATATTTAGAGTCGTTGTTTACATTTTTAGTTTTTGTTTACATTTAAAATCCTTGTTAACATTTAGAGTTTGTAACATTTGAGCTTTTTTTTACATTTGTACTCTTTGTTTACATTTGTAATCTGCTTACATTTAGATTCGTTGTTTACATTTAGAGTCATTGTTTACATTTGTAGTCTGTTTACATTTAGTGTCTGTTTACGTTTGTAGTTTTTGTTTACATTTAGAGTCTTTGTTTACTTTTGTAGACTTTGTTTACATTTATATTCTCTGTTTACATTTGTAGTCTTTGTTTACATTTGTAATCTTTTTTTACACTTGTAGTCTTTGTTTACATATAGAGTCTGTTTACATTTACAGTGTTTGTTTGCCTTTTTAGACGTTGTTTACATTTAGAGTCTTTGCTTACACCTAGAGTTTTTGTTTACATTTAGAGTCTTTGTTTTTATTTGTAGTCTTTGTTTACTTTTAGAGCCTTTTTTTACATTTAATGTCTGTTTACATTTGTATTCTTTGTTCACATTTAGAGTCTTTGTTTACATTTGTACTCTGTTTTTATTTGTACTCTTTGTTTACATTAAGAAGCTTTGCTTAAGTTTGTAGTCTTTGTTTACATTTGGAGTCTTTAATTACATTTAGCGTCATTGTTTACAGTTAGAGTCTTTTTACATCTAGAATTTTTGTTTACATTTAGAGTCTGTTTACATTTGTACTCTGATTACATTTGTAGTTTTTGTTTACATTTAGAATATTTGTTTACATTTGTAGTCTGTTTACATATAGGGTCTTTGTTTACACTTTGAGTTTTGTTTACATTTAGAGACTTTGTTTACACTTAGAGTTTTGTTTACATTTAGGGCTTTTGTTCACATTAAGTGTCTTTTTACATTTGTACTCTTTGTTACATTTAAAGTCTTTCATTTGTATTCTTTTTTTATTTGTAGTCCGTATTTACACTTAGAGTCCCTGTTTACATTTGTAGTCTTTGTTTTCATTTGTAGTCTGTGTTTACATTTTTAGACTTTGATTACATTCAAAGTCTTTGTTTACATTTGTAGTTTTTGTTTACACCTACAGTTTTCGTTTACATTTAGAGTCTTTGTTTACATTTGTAGTCTGTTTACATTTGCAGTTTTTGTTAAAATTTAGAGTCTGTATCCATTTAGTGTCTTTGTTTACATTTAGAGTCTTTGTTTATATTTGATGTCTTTGTTTACATTTAGTGCCTTTGTTTAAATTTGTAGTCTGTTTCCATTTAGAGACTTTGTTTATATATGCTGCCTTTGTTTAAATTTGTAGTCTGTTTCCATTTAGAGTCTTTGTTTATATTTGCTGTCTTTGTTTACATTTGTAGTCTTTATTTACATTTAGAATCTTTATTTACGTTTGTATTCTTTGTTTACATATGTAGTCTGTTTACATTTATCGCCTGTTTCCATTTAGTGTCTTTGTTTACATTTAGATTCTTTATTTACATTTGTAGTCTTTGTTTACATATAGATCATTTTTTTGCATTTGGAGTTTTGTTTACATTTAGAGTCTTTGTTTACGTTTGTAGTCTTTGTTTACATTCAGCGCCTGTTTTAATTTGTGCCTTTTTTTTACATTTGTAGTCTTTGTTTACATTTACATTCTGTTTTTATTTTTAGCCTTTGTTTACATTTAGAATATTTGTTTACATTTGTAGTCTTTCTTTACATTTAGAGTCTCTTTTTACATTTGTAGTGTTTGTTTACTTTTGTAGTCTTTGTTTATATTTAGAGTCTTGTTTACATTTACAGTCTTTGTTTACATATATAGTCTTTGTTTACAACTGGAGCATTTGTTTGCACCTAGAGTTTTTGTTTTCACTTAAGGTCTTTGTTTACGTTTAGAATCTGTTTACATTTGTAGTCTTTGTTTACATTTGAATCTTTGTTTACATACAGAGCCTCTTTAAATTTGTACACATGTTTTACATTTGTAGTCTTTGTTTGCATTTACAGTATGTTTTTATTTGTCCTATTTGTTTACATTTAGAGTCTTTGTTTATATTTGTAGTTTTTGTTTACAATTAGAGTGCTTATATTTAGAGTCCTTGTTTACATTTTGAATCTCTTAGCATTTGTGCTATTTGTTTACATTTGTAGTCTTTCTTTACATTCAGAGCCTGTTTAAATTTGTACCTTTTTTTACATTTGTAGTCTTTTTTAATTTTACAGTGGGTTTTTATTTGTAGTCTTTGTTTACATTTAGATTCTTATTTACATTGTACTCTTTGTTTACATTTTTTGTCTTTGTTTACATTTAGGTTCTTTGTTTAGACTTAGTGTTCTGTTTACATTTAGAGTCTGTTTTTATTTGTAATCTTTGTTTACTTTTAGAGCCTTTGTTTACATTTAATGTCTGTTTATATTTGTATTCTTTGTTCACGTTTAGAGTCTTTGTTTACATTTGTACTCTGTTTTTATTTGTACTCTTTGTTTATATTAAGAAGCTTTGCTTACGTTTGTAGTCTTTGTTTACATTTGGAGTCTTTAATTACATTTAGCGTCATTGTTTACAGTTAGAGTCTTTTTACATCTAGAATTTTTTTTACATTTAGAGTCTGTTTACATTTGTACTCTGATTACATTTGTAGTTTTTGTTTACATTTAGAATATTTGTTTTCATTTGTACTCTTTGTTTACATTTAGGGTCTTTGTTTACACTTTGAGTTTTGTTTACACTTAGAGTTTTGTTTACATATAGAGCATTTGTTTACATTAAGTGTCTTTTTACATTTGTACTCTTTGTTTACATTTGCAGACTTGGTTTACATTTAAAGTCTCATTTGTATTCTTTTTTTTATTTGTAGTCCGTGTTTACACTTAGAGTCCCTGTTTACATTTGTAGTCTTTGTTTTAATTTGTAGTCTTTGTTTATATTTAGAGTCGTTGTTTACATTTTTAGTTTTTGTTTACATTTAAAATCCTTGTTAACATTTAGAGTTTGTAACATTTGAGCTTTTTTTTACATTTGTACTCTTTGTTTACATTTGTAATCTGCTTACATTTAGATTCGTTGTTTACATTTAGAGTCATTGTTTACATTTGTAGTCTGTTTACATTTAGTGTCTGTTTACGTTTGTAGTTTTTGTTTACATTTAGAGTCTTTGTTTACTTTTGTAGACTTTGTTTACATTTATATTCTCTGTTTACATTTGTAGTCTTTGTTTACATTTGTAATCTTTTTTTACACTTGTAGTCTTTGTTTACATATAGAGTCTGTTTACATTTACAGTGTTTGTTTGCCTTTTTAGACTTTGTTTACATTTAGAGTCTTTGCTTACACCTAGAGTTTTTGTTTACATTTAGAGTCTTTGTTTTTATTTGTCGTCTTTGTTTACTTTTAGAGCCTTTTTTTACATTTAATGTCTGTTTACATTTGTATTCTTTGATCACATTTAGAGTCTTTGTTTACATTTGTACTCTGTTTTTATTTGTACTCGTTGTTTACATTAAGAAGCTTTGCTTAAGTTTGTAGTCTTTGTTTACATTTGGAGTCTTTAATTACCTTTAGCGTCACTGTTTACAGTTAGGATCTTTTTACATCTAGAATTTTTGTTTACATTTGTAGTCTTTCTTTACATTCAGAGCCTGTTTAAATTTGTACCTTTTTTTACATTTGTAGTCTTTTTTAATTTTACAGTGGGTTTTTATTTGTAGTCTTTGTTTACATTTAGATTCTTATTTACATTGTACTCTTTGTTTACATTTTTTGTCTTTGTTTACATTTAGGGTCTTTGTTTAGACTTAGTGTTCTGTTTACATTTAGAGTCTTTGTTTTTATTTGTAATCTTTGTTTACTTTTAGAGCCTTTGTTTACATTTAATGTCTGTTTATATTTGTATTCTTTGTTCACGTTTAGAGTCTTTGTTTACATTTGTACTCTGTTTTTATTTGTACTCTTTGTTTATATTAAGAAGCTTTGCTTACGTTTGTAGTCTTTGTTTACATTTGGAGTCTTTAATTACATTTAGCGTCATTGTTTACAGTTAGAGTCTTTTTACATCTAGAATTTTTTTTACATTTAGAGTCTGTTTACATTTGTACTCTGATTACATTTGTAGTTTTTGTTTACATTTAGAATATTTGTTTTCATTTGTACTCTTTGTTTACATTTAGGGTCTTTGTTTACACTTTGAGTTTTGTTTACACTTAGAGTTTTGTTTACATATAGAGCATTTGTTTACATTAAGTGTCTTTTTACATTTGTACTCTTTGTTTACATTTGCAGACTTGGTTTACATTTAAAGTCTCATTTGTATTCTTTTTTTTATTTGTAGTCCGTGTTTACACTTAGAGTCCCTGTTTACATTTGTAGTCTTTGTTTTAATTTGTAGTCTTTGTTTATATTTAGAGTCGTTGTTTACATTTTTAGTTTTTGTTTACATTTAAAATCCTTGTTAACATTTAGAGTTTGTAACATTTGAGCTTTTTTTTACATTTGTACTCTTTGTTTACATTTGTAATCTGCTTACATTTAGATTCGTTGTTTACATTTAGAGTCATTGTTTACATTTGTAGTCTGTTTACATTTAGTGTCTGTTTACGTTTGTAGTTTTTGTTTACATTTAGAGTCTTTGTTTACTTTTGTAGACTTTGTTTACATTTATAATCTCTGTTTACATTTGTAGTCTTTGTTTACATTTGTAATCTTTTTTTACACTTGTAGTCTTTGTTTACATATAGAGTCTGTTTACATTTACAGTGTTTGTTTGCCTTTTTAGACTTTGTTTACATTTAGAGTCTTTGCTTACACCTAGAGTTTTTGTTTACATTTAGAGTCTTTGTTTTTATTTGTAGTCTTTGTTTACTTTTAGAGCCTTTTTTTACATTTAATGTCTGTTTACATTTGTATTCTTTGATCACATTTAGAGTCTTTGTTTACATTTGTACTCTGTTTTTATTTGTACTCGTTGTTTACATTAAGAAGCTTTGCTTAAGTTTGTAGTCTTTGTTTACATTTGGAGTCTTTAATTACCTTTAGCGTCACTGTTTACAGTTAGAATCTTTTTACATCTAGAATTTTTGTTTACATTTAGAGTCTGTTTACATTTGTACTCTCATTACATTTGTAGTTTTTGTTTACATTTAGAATATTTGTTTACATTTGTGGTCTGTTTACATATAGGGTCTTTGTTTACACTTTGAGTTTTGTTTACATTTAGAGACTTTGTTTACACTTAGAGTTTTGTTTACATTTAGAGCATTTGTTTACATTTAGTGTCTGTTTACATTTGTACTCTTTGCTTACATTTAGATTCGTTGTTTACATTTAGAGTCATTGTTTATATTTGTAGTCTGTTTACATTTAGTGTCTGTTTATGTTTGTAGTTTTTGTTTACATTTAGAGTCTTTGTTTACTTTTGTAGACTTTGTTTACATTTATATTCTCTGTTTACATTTGTAGTCTTTGTTTACACTTGTAATCTTTGTTTACACTTGTAGTCTTTGTTTACATATAGAGTCTGTTTACATTTGCAGTCTTTGTTTGCATTTTTAGACTTTGTTTACATTTAGAGTCTTTGCTTACACCTAGAGTTTTTGTTTACATTTAGAGTCTTTGTTTACATATGTAGTATTTGTTTACATTTAGAATCTTTGTTTACATTTGTAGTCATTGCTTACATTTAGTGTCTTTTTTTTACATTTAGAGCCTTTGTTTTCATTTGTAGTCTCTGTTCACATTTTTAGACTTTGATTACATTCAGAGTCTTTGTTTACATTTGTACTTTTTGTTTATACCTACAGTTTTCGTTTACATTTAAAGTCTTTGTTTACATTTGTAGCATTTGTTTACATTCAGAATCTTTGTTTACATTTGTAATCTGTTTACATTTGCAGTCTTTGTTTACGTTTAGAGTCTGTTTCCATATACTGTCTTTGTTTACATTTAGAGTCTTTGTTTACTTTTGTTGTCTTAATTTACATTTAGCGTCTTTGTTTCCTTTTAGAGTCTTTGTTTATATTTGTTGTCTTTGTTTACGTTTGTAGTCTTTGTTTAAATTTAGAATCTTTATTTACGTTTTTAGCCTTTGTTTACATTTGTATTCTTTAATTACATTTAGCGCCATTGTTTACAGTTAGAGTCTGTTTACATCTAGAATTTTTGTTTACATTTAGAGACTGCCTACATTTGTACTCTGATTACATTTGTAGTTTTTGTTTACATTTAGAATATTTGTTTAAATTTGTAGTCTTTGTTTACATTTAGGGTTTTTGTTTACACTTAGAGTTTTGTTTACATTTAGAGACATTGTTTACACTTAGAGTTTTGTTTACATTTAGTGTCTGTTTATATTTGTAATCTTTGTTTACATTTGTAGTCTTTGTTTACATTTAGAGTCTTTTTCATTTGTATTCTTTTTTTTATTTGTAGTCCGTGTTTACATTTAGAGTCCTTGTTTACATTTGTAGTCTTTGTATTTGTAGTCTTTGTTTATATTTAGAGTCGTTGTTTACATTTGTAGTCTTTGTTTACATTTAGAGACATTGTTTACATTTGTAGTCTGTTTACATTTAGAGTCTGTTTACGTTTGTAGTTTTTGTTTACATTTAGAGTCTTTGTTTACATTTGTAATCTTTGTTTACATTTAGTGTCTGTTGTTTACACTTATAGCCTTTGTTTACATTTGTAGTCTTTGTTTACACTTAGAGCCTTTGTTTACATTTGTAGTCTTTGTTTACATTTTTAGACTTTGTTTACATTCAGAGACTTTGTTTACATTTGTAGTCTTTGTTTACACCTAGAGTCCTTGTTTACACCCAGAGTTTTCGTTTATATTTAGAGTCTTTGTTTACATTTGTAGTATTTGTTTACATTCAGAAACTTTGTTTACATTTGTAGTCTGTTTACATTTGCAGTCTTTGTTTATATTTAGAGTCTTTTTCCATTTAGTGTCTTTGTTTACATTTAGAGTCTTTGTTTACTTTTGTTGTCTTTGTTTACATTTAGAGCTTTGTTTAAATTTGTAGTCTTTGTTTCCATTTAGAGTCTTTGTGCATATTTGTTCTCTTTGTTTACGTTTGTAGTCTTTGTTTACATTTAGATTCTTTATTTACGTTTGTAGCCTTTGTTTACATTTGTAGTCTGTTACCATTTATCGTCTGTTACCATTTAGTGTCATTGTTTACATTTAGATTCTTTGTTTACATTTCTTGTCTTTGTTTACATTTAGATCCTTTTTTTACATTTGTAGTTTTTGTTTACATTTAGAGTCCTTGTTTACATTTAGAGTCTTTGTTTACGTTTGTAGTCTTTGTTTACATTTAGAGTCTCTTTTTACATTTGTAGTCATTGTTTACATTTCTAGTCTTTGTTTATATTTAGAGTCTTCTTTACATTTACAGTCTTTGTTTACATATATAGTCTTTGTTTACAACTGGAGCATTTGTTTGCACCTAGAGTTTTTGTTTTCACTTAAGGTCTTTGTTTACATTTAGAATCTGTTTACATTTGTAGTCTTTGTTTACATTTGAATCTTTGTTTACATACAGAGCCTCTTTAAATTTGTACTCTTTGTTTACATTTGTAGTCTTTGTTTGCATTTACAGAATGTTTTTATTTGTCCTATTTAATTACATTTGTAGTCTTTCTTTACATTCAGAGCCTGTTTAAATTTGTACCTTTTTTTACTTTTGTAGTCTTTTTTAATTTTACAGTCTGTTTACATTTGTAGTCTTTGTTTACATTTAGGGTCTTTGTTTAGACTTAGTGTTCTGTTTACATTTAGAGTCTTTGTTTTTATTTGTAGTCTTTGTTTACTTTTAGAGCCTTTGTTTACATTTAATGTCTGTTTACATTTGTATTCTTTGTTCACATTTAGAGTCTTTGTTTACATTTGTACTCTGTTTTTATTTGTACTCTTTGTTTATATTAAGAAGCTTTGCTTACGTTTGTAGTCTTTGTTTACATTTGGAGTCTTTAATTACATTTAGCGTCATTGTTTACAGTTAGAGTCTTTTTACATCTAGAATTTTTTTTACATTTAGAGTCTGTTTACATTTACACTCTGATTACATTTGTAGTTTTTGTTTTCATTTAGAATATTTGTTTAGGGTCTTTGTTTACACTTTGAGTTTTGTTTACATTTAGAGACTTTGTTTACACTTAGAGTTTTGTTTACATTTAGGGCATTTGTTCACATTAAGTGTCTTTTTACATTTGTACTCTTTGTTTACATTTGCAGACTTTGTTTACATTTAAAGTCTTTCATTTGTATTCTTTTTTTTATTTGTAGTCCGTATTTACACTTAGAGTCCCTGTTTACATTTGTAGTCTTTGTTTTCATTTGTAGTCTCTGTTTACATTTTTAGACTTTGATTACATTCAAAGTCTTTGTTTACATTTGTAGTTTTTGTTTACACCTACAGTTTTCGTTTACATTTAGAGTCTTTGTTTACATTTGTAGTCTGTTTACATTTGCAGTCTTTGTTTACATTTAGAGTCTGTATCCATTTAGTGTCTTTGTTTACATTTAGAGTCTTTGTTTATATTTGATGTCATTGTTTACATTTAGTGCCTTTGTTTAAATTTGTAGTCTGTTTCAGTTTAGAGACTTTGTTTATATTTGCTGCCTTTGTTTAAATTTGTAGTCTGTTTCCAATTAGAGTCTTTGTTTATATTTGCTGTCTTTGTTTACATTTGTAGTCTTTATTTACATTTAGAATCTTTATTTACGTTTGTATTCTTTGTTTACATTTGTAGTCTGTTTACATTTATCGCCTGTTTTCATTTAGTGTCTTTGTTTAAATTTAGATTCTTTATTTACATTTGTAGTCTTTGTTTACATATAGATCATTTTTTTGCATTTGGAGTTTTGTTTACATTTGCTGTCTTTGTTTACATTTAGCGTCTTTGTTTCTTTTTGTTGCCTTTGTTTACATTTAGAGCCTTTGTTTAAATTTGTAGTCTTTATTTCCATTTAGAGTCTTTGTTTATATTTGTTGTCTTTGTTTACGTTTGTAGTCTTTGTTTACATTTAGAATCTTTATTTACGTTTTTAGCCTTTGTTTACATTTGTATTCTTTAATTACATTTAGCGCCACTGTTTACAGTTAGAGTCTGTTTGCATCTCGAATTTTTGTTTACAGTTAGAGTCTGTCTACATTTGTACTCTGATTACATTTGTAGTTTTTGTTTACATTTAGAATATTTGTTTAAATTTGTAGTCTTTGTTTACATTTAGGGTTTTTGTTTACACTTAGAGTTTTGTTTACATTTAGAGACAATGTTTACACTTAGAGTTTTGTTTACATTTAGTGTCTGTTTACATTTGCAATCTTTGTTTACATTTGTAGTGTTTGTTTACACCTAGAGTCCTTGTTTACACCTAGAGTTTTCGTTTACATTTAGAGTCTTTCTTTAGTATTTGTTTACACTCAGAAACTGTGTTTACATTTGTAGTCTGTTTACATTTGCATTCTTTGTTTATATTTAGAGTCTTTTTCCATTTAGTGTCTTTGTTTACATTTAGAGTCTTTGTTTACTTTTGTTGTCTTTGTTTACATTTAGAGCTTTGTTCAAATTTGTAGTCTTTGTTTCCATTTAGAGTCTTTGTGTATATTTGTTCTCTTTGTTTATGTTTGTAGTCTTTGTTTACATTTAGAATCTTTATTTACGTTTGTAGCCTTTGTTTACATATGTAGTCTGTTTACATTTATCGTCTGTTACCATTTAGTGTCATTGTTTACATTTAGATTCTTTGTTTACATTTCTTGTCTTTGTTTACATTTTGATCCTTTTTTTAAATTTGTAGTTTCTGTTTACATTTAGAGTCCTTGTTTACATTTAGAGTCTTTGTTTACGTTTGTAGTCTTTGTTTACATTCAGCGCCTGTTTTAATTTGTACCTTTTTTTTACATTTGTAGTCTTTGTTTACATTTACATTCTGTTTTTATTTTTAGTCTTTGTTTACATTTAGAATATTTGTTTACATTTGTAGTCTTTGTTTACATTTAGAGTCTCTTTTTACATTTGTAGTGTTTGTTTACTTTTGTAGTCTTTGTTTATATTTAGAGTCTTGTTTACATTTACAGTCTTTGTTTACATATATAGTCTTTGTTTACAACTGGAGCATTTGTTTGCACCTAGAGTTTTTGTTTTCACTTAAGGTCTTTGTTTACATTTAGAATCTGTTTACATTTGTAGTCTTTGTTTACATTTGAATCTTTGTTTACATACAGAGCCTCTTTAAATTTGTACACTTTGTTTACATTTGTAGTCTTTGTTTGCATTTACAGAATGTTTTTATTTGTCCTATTTGTTTACATTTAGAGTCTTTGTTTATATTTGTAGTTTTTGTTTACATTTAGAGTGCTTTTATTTAGAGTCCTTGTTTACATTTTGAATCTCTTAGCATTTGTGCTATTTGTTTACATTTGTAGTCTTTCTTTACATTCAGAGCCTGTTTAAATTTGTACCATTTTTTACTTTTGTAGTCTTTTTTAATTTTACAGTCTGTTTACATTTGTAGTCTTTGTTTACATTTAGGGTCTTTGTTTAGACTTAGTGTTCTGTTTACATTTAGAGTCTTTGTTTTTATTTGTAGTCTTTGTTTACTTTTAGAGCCTTTGTTTACATTTAATGTCTGTTTACATTTGTATTCTTTGTTCACATTTAGAGTCTTTGTTTACATTTGTACTCTGTTTTTATTTGTACTCTTTGTTTATAATAAGAAGCTTTGCTTACGTTTGTAGTCTTTGTTTACATTTGGAGTCTTTAATTACATTTAGCGTCATTGTTTACAGTTAGAGTCTTTTTACATCTAGAATTTTTTTTACATTTAGAGTCTGTTTACGTTTGTACTCTGATTACATTTGTAGTTTTTGTTTACATTTAGAATATTTGTTTTCATTTGTAGTCTTTGTTTACATTTAGGGTCTTTGTTTACACATTGAGTTTTGTTTACATTTAGAGACTTTGTTTACACTTAGAGTTTTGTTTACATTTAGAGTATTTGTTTACATTAAGTGTCTTTTTACATTTGTACTCTTTGTTTACATTTGCAGACTTGGTTTACATTTAAAGTCTCATTTGTATTCTTTTTTTTATTTGTAGTCCGTGTTTACACTTAGAGTCCCTGTTTACATTTGTAGTCTTTGTTTTAATTTGTAGTCTTTGTTTATATTTAGAGTCGTTGTTTACATTTTTAGTTTTTGTTTACATTTAAAATCCTTGTTAACATTTAGAGTTTGTAACATTTGAGCTTTTTTTTACATTTGTACTCTTTGTTTACATTTGTAATCTGCTTACATTTAGATTCGTTGTTTACATTTAGAGTCATTGTTTACATTTGTAGTCTGTTTACATTTAGTGTCTGTTTACGTTTGTAGTTTTTGTTTACATTTAGAGTCTTTGTTTACTTTTGTAGACTTTGTTTACATTTATATTCTCTGTTTACATTTGTAGTCTTTGTTTACATTTGTAATCTTTTTTTACACTTGTAGTCTTTGTTTACATATAGAGTCTGTTTACATTTACAGTGTTTGTTTGCCTTTTTAGACGTTGTTTACATTTAGAGTCTTTGCTTACACCTAGAGTTTTTGTTTACATTTAGAGTCTTTGTTTTTATTTGTAGTCTTTGTTTACTTTTAGAGCCTTTTTTTACATTTAATGTCTGTTTACATTTGTATTCTTTGTTCACATTTAGAGTCTTTGTTTACATTTGTACTCTGTTTTTATTTGTACTCTTTGTTTACATTAAGAAGCTTTGCTTAAGTTTGTAGTCTTTGTTTACATTTGGAGTCTTTAATTACATTTAGCGTCATTGTTTACAGTTAGAGTCTTTTTACATCTAGAATTTTTGTTTACATTTAGAGTCTGTTTACATTTGTACTCTGATTACATTTGTAGTTTTTGTTTACATTTAGAATATTTGTTTACATTTGTAGTCTGTTTACATATAGGGTCTTTGTTTACACTTTGAGTTTTGTTTACATTTAGAGACTTTGTTTACACTTAGAGTTTTGTTTACATTTAGGGCATTTGTTCACATTAAGTGTCTTTTTACATTTGTACTCTTTGTTACATTTAAAGTCTTTCATTTGTATTCTTTTTTTATTTGTAGTCCGTATTTACACTTAGAGTCCCTGTTTACATTTGTAGTCTTTGTTTTCATTTGTAGTCTGTGTTTACATTTTTAGACTTTGATTACATTCAAAGTCTTTGTTTACATTTGTAGTTTTTGTTTACACCTACAGTTTTCGTTTACATTTAGAGTCTTTGTTTACATTTGTAGTCTGTTTACATTTGCAGTTTTTGTTAAAATTTAGAGTCTGTATCCATTTAGTGTCTTTGTTTACATTTAGAGTCTTTGTTTATATTTGATGTCTTTGTTTACATTTAGTGCCTTTGTTTAAATTTGTAGTCTGTTTCCATTTAGAGACTTTGTTTATATATGCTGCCTTTGTTTAAATTTGTAGTCTGTTTCCATTTAGAGTCTTTGTTTATATTTGCTGTCTTTGTTTACATTTGTAGTCTTTATTTACATTTAGAATCTTTATTTACGTTTGCATTCTTTGTTTACATATGTAGTCTGTTTACATTTATCGCCTGTTTCCATTTAGTGTCTTTGTTTACATTTAGATTCTTTATTTACATTTGTAGTCTTTGTTTACATATAGATCATTTTTTTGCATTTGGAGTTTTGTTTACATTTAGAGTCTTTGTTTACGTTTGTAGTCTTTGTTTACATTCAGCGCCTGTTTTAATTTGTGCCTTTTTTTTACATTTGTAGTCTTTGTTTACATTTACATTCTGTTTTTATTTTTAGCCTTTGTTTACATTTAGAATATTTGTTTACATTTGTAGTCTTTCTTTACATTTAGAGTCTCTTTTTACATTTGTAGTGTTTGTTTACTTTTGTAGTCTTTGTTTATATTTAGAGTCTTGTTTACATTTACAGTCTTTGTTTACATATATAGTCTTTGTTTACAACTGGAGCATTTGTTTGCACCTAGAGTTTTTGTTTTCACTTAGGGCCTTTGTTTACGTTTAGAATCTGTTTACATTTGTAGTCTTTGTTTACATTTGAATCTTTGTTTACATACAGAGCCTCTTTAAATTTGTACACATGTTTTACATTTGTAGTCTTTGTTTGCATTTACAGTATGTTTTTATTTGTCCTATTTGTTTACATTTAGAGTCTTTGTTTATATTTGTAGTTTTTGTTTACAATTAGAGTGCTTATATTTAGAGTCCTTGTTTACATTTTGAATCTCTTAGCATTTGTGCTATTTGTTTACATTTGTAGTCTTTCTTTACATTCAGAGCCTGTTTAAATTTGTACCTTTTTTTACATTTGTAGTCTTTTTTAATTTTACAGTGGGTTTTTATTTGTAGTCTTTGTTTACATTTAGATTCTTATTTACATTGTACTCTTTGTTTACATTTTTTGTCTTTGTTTACATTTAGGGTCTTTGTTTAGACTTAGTGTTCTGTTTACATTTAGAGTCTTTGTTTTTATTTGTAATCTTTGTTTTCTTTTAGAGCCTTTGTTTACATTTAATGTCTGTTTATATTTGTATTCTTTGTTCACGTTTAGAGTCTTTGTTTACATTTGTACTCTGTTTTTATTTGTACTCTTTGTTTATATTAAGAAGCTTTGCTTACGTTTGTAGTCTTTGTTTACATTTGGAGTCTTTAATTACATTTAGCGTCATTGTTTACAGTTAGAGTCTTTTTACATCTAGAATTTTTTTTACATTTAGAGTCTGTTTACATTTGTACTCTGATTACATTTGTAGTTTTTGTTTACATTTAGAATATTTGTTTTCATTTGTACTCTTTGTTTACATTTAGGGTCTTTGTTTACACTTTGAGTTTTGTTTACACTTAGAGTTTTGTTTACATATAGAGCATTTGTTTACATTAAGTGTCTTTTTACATTTGTACTCTTTGTTTACATTTGCAGACTTGGTTTACATTTAAAGTCTCATTTGTATTCTTTTTTTTATTTGTAGTCCGTGTTTACACTTAGAGTCCCTGTTTACATTTGTAGTCTTTGTTTTAATTTGTAGTCTTTGTTTATATTTAGAGTCGTTGTTTACATTTTTAGTTTTTGTTTACATTTAAAATCCTTGTTAACATTTAGAGTTTGTAACATTTGAGCTTTTTTTTACATTTGTACTCTTTGTTTACATTTGTAATCTGCTTACATTTAGATTCGTTGTTTACATTTAGAGTCATTGTTTACATTTGTAGTCTGTTTACATTTAGTGTCTGTTTACGTTTGTAGTTTTTGTTTACATTTAGAGTCTTTGTTTACTTTTGTAGACTTTGTTTACATTTATATTCTCTGTTTACATTTGTAGTCTTTGTTTACATTTGTAATCTTTTTTTACACTTGTAGTCTTTGTTTACATATAGAGTCTGTTTACATTTACAGTGTTTGTTTGCCTTTTTAGACTTTGTTTACATTTAGAGTCTTTGCTTACACCTAGAGTTTTTGTTTACATTTAGAGTCTTTGTTTTTATTTGTCGTCTTTGTTTACTTTTAGAGCCTTTTTTTACATTTAATGTCTGTTTACATTTGTATTCTTTGATCACATTTAGAGTCTTTGTTTACATTTGTACTCTGTTTTTATTTGTACTCTTTGTTTATATTAAGAAGCTTTGCTTACGTTTGTAGTCTTTGTTTACATTTGGAGTCTTTAATTACATTTAGCGTCATTGTTTACAGTTAGAGTCTTTTTACATCTAGAATTTTTTTTACATTTAGAGTCTGTTTACGTTTGTACTCTGATTACATTTGTAGTTTTTGTTTACATTTAGAATATTTGTTTTCATTTGTAGTCTTTGTTTACATTTAGGGTCTTTGTTTACACTTTGAGTTTTGTTTACATTTAGAGACTTTGTTTACACTTAGAGTTTTGTTTACATTTAGAGCTTTTTTTTATTTGTAGTCCGTGTTTACACTTAGAGTCCCTGTTTACATTTGTAGTCTTTGTTTTAATTTGTAGTCTTTGTTTATATTTAGAGTCGTTGTTTACATTTTTAGTTTTTGTTTACATTTAAAATCCTTGTTAACATTTAGAGTTTGTAACATTTGAGCTTTTTTTTACATTTGTACTCTTTGTTTACATTTGTAATCTGCTTACATTTAGATTCGTTGTTTACATTTAGAGTCATTGTTTACATTTGTAGTCTGTTTACATTTAGTGTCTGTTTACGTTTGTAGTTTTTGTTTACATTTAGAGTCTTTGTTTACTTTTGTAGACTTTGTTTACATTTATATTCTCTGTTTACATTTGTAGTCTTTGTTTACATTTGTAATCTTTTTTTACACTTGTAGTCTTTGTTTACATATAGAGTCTGTTTACATTTACAGTGTTTGTTTGCCTTTTTAGACTTTGTTTACATTTAGAGTCTTTGCTTACACCTAGAGTTTTTGTTTACATTTAGAGTCTTTGTTTTTATTTGTAGTCTTTGTTTACTTTTAGAGCCTTTTTTTACATTTAATGTCTGTTTACATTTGTATTCTTTGATCACATTTAGAGTCTTTGTTTACATTTGTACTCTGTTTTTATTTGTACTCGTTGTTTACATTAAGAAGCTTTGCTTAAGTTTGTAGTCTTTGTTTACATTTGGAGTCTTTAATTACCTTTAGCGTCACTGTTTACAGTTAGAATCTTTTTACATCTAGAATTTTTGTTTACATTTAGAGTCTGTTTACATTTGTACTCTGATTACATTTGTAGTTTTTGTTTACATTTAGAATATTTGTTTACATTTGTGGTCTGTTTACATATAGGGTCTTTGTTTACACTTTGAGTTTTGTTTACATTTAGAGACTTTGTTTACACTTAGAGTTTTGTTTACATTTAGAGCATTTGTTTACATTTAGTGTCTGTTTACATTTGTACTCTTTGCTTACATTTAGATTCGTTGTTTACATTTAGAGTCATTGTTTATATTTGTAGTCTGTTTACATTTAGTGTCTGTTTACGTTTGTAGTTTTTGTTTACATTTAGAGTCTTTGTTTACTTTTGTAGACTTTGTTTACATTTATATTCTCTGTTTACATTTGTAGTCTTTGTTTACACTTGTAATCTTTGTTTACACTTGTAGTCTTTGTTTACATATAGAGTCTGTTTACATTTGCAGTCTTTGTTTGCATTTTTAGACTTTGTTTACATTTAGAGTCTTTGCTTACACCTAGAGTTTTTGTTTACATTTAGAGTCTTTGTTTACATATGTAGTATTTGTTTACATTTAGAATCTTTGTTTACATTTGTAGTCATTGCTTACTTTTAGTGTCTTTTTTTTACATTTAGAGCCTTTGTTTTCATTTGTAGTCTCTGTTCACATTTTTAGACTTTGATTACATTCAGAGTCTTTGTTTACATTTGTACTTTTTGTTTACACCTACAGTTTTCGTTTACATTTAAAGTCTTTGTTTACATTTGTAGCATTTGTTTACATTCAGAATCTTTGTTTACATTTGTAATCTGTTTACATTTGCAGTCTTTGTTTACGTTTAGAGTCTGTTTCCATATACTGTCTTTGTTTACATTTAGAGTCTTTGTTTACTTTTGTTGTCTTAATTTACATTTAGCGTCTTTGTTTCCTTTTAGAGTCTTTGTTTATATTTGTTGTCTTTGTTTACGTTTGTAGTCTTTGTTTAAATTTAGAATCTTTATTTACGTTTTTAGCCTTTGTTTACATTTGTATTCTTTAATTACATTTAGCGCCATTGTTTACAGTTAGAGTCTGTTTACATCTAGAATTTTTGTTTACATTTAGAGACTGCCTACATTTGTACTCTGATTACATTTGTAGTTTTTGTTTACATTTAGAATATTTGTTTAAATTTGTAGTCTTTGTTTACATTTAGGGTTTTTGTTTACACTTAGAGTTTTGTTTACATTTAGAGACATTGTTTACACTTAGAGTTTTGTTTACATTTAGTGTCTGTTTATATTTGTAATCTTTGTTTACATTTGTAGTCTTTGTTTACATTTAGAGTCTTTTTCATTTGTATTCTTTTTTTTATTTGTAGTCCGTGTTTACATTTAGAGTCCTTGTTTACATTTGTAGTCTTTGTATTTGTAGTCTTTGTTTATATTTAGAGTCGTTGTTTACATTTTTAGTCTTTGTTTACATTTAGAGACATTGTTTACATTTGTAGTCTGTTTACATTTAGAGTCTGTTTACGTTTGTAGTTTTTGTTTACATTTAGAGTCTTTGTTTACATTTGTAATCTTTGTTTACATTTAGTGTCTGTTGTTTACACTTATAGCCTTTGTTTACATTTGTAGTCTTTGTTTACACTTAGAGCCTTTGTTTACATTTGTAGTCTTTGTTTACATTTTTAGACTTTGTTTACATTCAGAGACTTTGTTTACATTTGTAGTCTTTGTTTACACCTAGAGTCCTTGTTTACACCCAGAGTTTTCGTTTATATTTAGAGTCTTTGTTTACATTTGTAGTATTTGTTTACATTCAGAAACTTTGTTTACATTTGTAGTCTGTTTACATTTGCAGTCTTTGTTTATATTTAGAGTCTTTTTCCATTTAGTGTCTTTGTTTACATTTAGAGTCTTTGTTTACTTTTGTTGTCTTTGTTTACATTTAGAGCTTTGTTTAAATTTGTAGTCTTTGTTTCCATTTAGAGTCTTTGTGCATATTTGTTCTCTTTGTTTACGTTTGTAGTCTTTGTTTACATTTAGATTCTTTATTTACGTTTGTAGCCTTTGTTTACATTTGTAGTCTGTTACCATTTATCGTCTGTTACCATTTAGTGTCATTGTTTACATTTAGATTCTTTGTTTACATTTCTTGTCTTTGTTTACATTTAGATCCTTTTTTTACATTTGTAGTTTTTGTTTACATTTAGAGTCCTTGTTTACATTTAGAGTCTTTGTTTACGTTTGTAGTCTTTGTTTACATTTAGAGTCTCTTTTTACATTTGTAGTCTTTGTTTACATTTCTAGTCTTTGTTTATATTTAGAGTCTTCTTTACATTTACAGTCTTTGTTTACATATATAGTCTTTGTTTACAACTGGAGCATTTGTTTGCACCTAGAGTTTTTGTTTTCACTTAAGGTCTTTGTTTACATTTAGAATCTGTTTACATTTGTAGTCTTTGTTTACATTTGAATCTTTGTTTACATACAGAGCCTCTTTAAATTTGTACACTTTGTTTACATTTGTAGTCTTTGTTTGCATTTACAGAATGTTTTTATTTGTCCTATTTAATTACATTTGTAGTCTTTCTTTACATTCAGAGCCTGTTTAAATTTGTACCTTTTTTTACTTTTGTAGTCTTTTTTAATTTTACAGTCTGTTTACATTTGTAGTCTTTGTTTACATTTAGGGTCTTTGTTTAGACTTAGTGTTCTGTTTACATTTAGAGTCTTTGTTTTTATTTGTAGTCTTTGTTTACTTTTAGAGCCTTTGTTTACATTTAATGTCTGTTTACATTTGTATTCTTTGTTCACATTTAGAGTCTTTGTTTACATTTGTACTCTGTTTTTATTTGTACTCTTTGTTTATATTAAGAAGCTTTGCTTACGTTTGTAGTCTTTGTTTACATTTGGAGTCTTTAATTACATTTAGCGTCATTGTTTACAGTTAGAGTCTTTTTACATCTAGAATTTTTTTTACATTTAGAGTCTGTTTACATTTACACTCTGATTACATTTGTAGTTTTTGTTTTCATTTAGAATATTTGTTTAGGGTCTTTGTTTACACTTTGAGTTTTGTTTACATTTAGAGACTTTGTTTACACTTAGAGTTTTGTTTACATTTAGGGCATTTGTTCACATTAAGTGTCTTTTTACATTTGTACTCTTTGTTTACATTTGCAGACTTTGTTTACATTTAAAGTCTTTCATTTGTATTCTTTTTTTTATTTGTAGTCCGTATTTACACTTAGAGTCCCTGTTTACATTTGTAGTCTTTGTTTTCATTTGTAGTCTCTGTTTACATTTTTAGACTTTGATTACATTCAAAGTCTTTGTTTACATTTGTAGTTTTTGTTTACACCTACAGTTTTCGTTTACATTTAGAGTCTTTGTTTACATTTGTAGTCTGTTTACATTTGCAGTCTTTGTTTACATTTAGAGTCTGTATCCATTTAGTGTCTTTGTTTACATTTAGAGTCTTTGTTTATATTTGATGTCATTGTTTACATTTAGTGCCTTTGTTTAAATTTGTAGTCTGTTTCAGTTTAGAGACTTTGTTTATATTTGCTGCCTTTGTTTAAATTTGTAGTCTGTTTCCAATTAGAGTCTTTGTTTATATTTGCTGTCTTTGTTTACATTTGTAGTCTTTATTTACATTTAGAATCTTTATTTACGTTTGTATTCTTTGTTTACATTTGTAGTCTGTTTACATTTATCGCCTGTTTCCATTTAGTGTCTTTGTTTAAATTTAGATTCTTTATTTACATTTGTAGTCTTTGTTTACATATAGATCATTTTTTTGCATTTGGAGTTTTGTTTACATTTGCTGTCTTTGTTTACATTTAGCGTCTTTGTTTCTTTTTGTTGCCTTTGTTTACATTTAGAGCCTTTGTTTAAATTTGTAGTCTTTATTTCCATTTAGAGTCTTTGTTTATATTTGTTGTCTTTGTTTACGTTTGTAGTCTTTGTTTACATTTAGAATCTTTATTTACGTTTTTAGCCTTTGTTTACATTTGTATTCTTTAATTACATTTAGCGCCACTGTTTACAGTTAGAGTCTGTTTGCATCTCGAATTTTTGTTTACAGTTAGAGTCTGTCTACATTTGTACTCTGATTACATTTGTAGTTTTTGTTTACATTTAGAATATTTGTTTAAATTTGTAGTCTTTGTTTACATTTAGGGTTTTTGTTTACACTTAGAGTTTTGTTTACATTTAGAGACAATGTTTACACTTAGAGTTTTGTTTACATTTAGTGTCTGTTTACATTTGCAATCTTTGTTTACATTTGTAGTGTTTGTTTACACCTAGAGTCCTTGTTTACACCTAGAGTTTTCGTTTACATTTAGAGTCTTTCTTTAGTATTTGTTTACACTCAGAAACTGTGTTTACATTTGTAGTCTGTTTACATTTGCATTCTTTGTTTATATTTAGAGTCTTTTTCCATTTAGTGTCTTTGTTTACATTTAGAGTCTTTGTTTACTTTTGTTGTCTTTGTTTACATTTAGAGCTTTGTTCAAATTTGTAGTCTTTGTTTCCATTTAGAGTCTTTGTGTATATTTGTTCTCTTTGTTTATGTTTGTAGTCTTTGTTTACATTTAGAATCTTTATTTACGTTTGTAGCCTTTGTTTACATATGTAGTCTGTTTACATTTATCGTCTGTTACCATTTAGTGTCATTGTTTACATTTAGATTCTTTGTTTACATTTCTTGTCTTTGTTTACATTTTGATCCTTTTTTTAAATTTGTAGTTTCTGTTTACATTTAGAGTCCTTGTTTACATTTAGAGTCTTTGTTTACGTTTGTAGTCTTTGTTTACATTCAGCGCCTGTTTTAATTTGTACCTTTTTTTTACATTTGTAGTCTTTGTTTACATTTACATTCTGTTTTTATTTTTAGTCTTTGTTTACATTTAGAATATTTGTTTACATTTGTAGTCTTTGTTTACATTTAGAGTCTCTTTTTACATTTGTAGTGTTTGTTTACTTTTGTAGTCTTTGTTTATATTTAGAGTCTTGTTTACATTTACAGTCTTTGTTTACATATATAGTCTTTGTTTACAACTGGAGCATTTGTTTGCACCTAGAGTTTTTGTTTTCACTTAAGGTCTTTGTTTACATTTAGAATCTGTTTACATTTGTAGTCTTTGTTTACATTTGAATCTTTGTTTACATACAGAGCCTCTTTAAATTTGTACACTTTGTTTACATTTGTAGTCTTTGTTTGCATTTACAGAATGTTTTTATTTGTCCTATTTGTTTACATTTAGAGTCTTTGTTTATATTTGTAGTTTTTGTTTACATTTAGAGTGCTTTTATTTAGAGTCCTTGTTTACATTTTGAATCTCTTAGCATTTGTGCTATTTGTTTACATTTGTAGTCTTTCTTTACATTCAGAGCCTGTTTAAATTTGTACCATTTTTTACTTTTGTAGTCTTTTTTAATTTTACAGTCTGTTTACATTTGTAGTCTTTGTTTACATTTAGGGTCTTTGTTTAGACTTAGTGTTCTGTTTACATTTAGAGTCTTTGTTTTTATTTGTAGTCTTAGTTTACTTTTAGAGCCTTTGTTTACATTTAATGTCTGTTTACATTTGTATTCTTTGTTCACATTTAGAGTCTTTGTTTACATTTGTACTCTGTTTTTATTTGTACTCTTTGTTTATAATAAGAAGCTTTGCTTACGTTTGTAGTCTTTGTTTACATTTGGAGTCTTTAATTACATTTAGCGTCATTGTTTACAGTTAGAGTCTTTTTACATCTAGAATTTTTTTTACATTTAGAGTCTGTTTACGTTTGTACTCTGATTACATTTGTAGTTTTTGTTTACATTTAGAATATTTGTTTTCATTTGTAGTCTTTGTTTACATTTAGGGTCTTTGTTTACACATTGAGTTTTGTTTACATTTAGAGACTTTGTTTACACTTAGAGTTTTGTTTACATTTAGAGTATTTGTTTACATTAAGTGTCTTTTTACATTTGTACTCTTTGTTTACATTTGCAGACTTGGTTTACATTTAAAGTCTCATTTGTATTCTTTTTTTTATTTGTAGTCCGTGTTTACACTTAGAGTCCCTGTTTACATTTGTAGTCTTTGTTTTAATTTGTAGTCTTTGTTTATATTTAGAGTCGTTGTTTACATTTTTAGTTTTTGTTTACATTTAAAATCCTTGTTAACATTTAGAGTTTGTAACATTTGAGCTTTTTTTTACATTTGTACTCTTTGTTTACATTTGTAATCTGCTTACATTTAGATTCGTTGTTTACATTTAGAGTCATTGTTTACATTTGTAGTCTGTTTACATTTAGTGTCTGTTTACGTTTGTAGTTTTTGTTTACATTTAGAGTCTTTGTTTACTTTTGTAGACTTTGTTTACATTTATATTCTCTGTTTACATTTGTAGTCTTTGTTTACATTTGTAATCTTTTTTTACACTTGTAGTCTTTGTTTACATATAGAGTCTGTTTACATTTACAGTGTTTGTTTGCCTTTTTAGACGTTGTTTACATTTAGAGTCTTTGCTTACACCTAGAGTTTTTGTTTACATTTAGAGTCTTTGTTTTTATTTGTAGTCTTTGTTTACTTTTAGAGCCTTTTTTTACATTTAATGTCTGTTTACATTTGTATTCTTTGTTCACATTTAGAGTCTTTGTTTACATTTGTACTCTGTTTTTATTTGTACTCTTTGTTTACATTAAGAAGCTTTGCTTAAGTTTGTAGTCTTTGTTTACATTTGGAGTCTTTAATTACATTTAGCGTCATTGTTTACAGTTAGAGTCTTTTTACATCTAGAATTTTTGTTTACATTTAGAGTCTGTTTACATTTGTACTCTGATTACATTTGTAGTTTTTGTTTACATTTAGAATATTTGTTTACATTTGTAGTCTGTTTACATATAGGGTCTTTGTTTACACTTTGAGTTTTGTTTACATTTAGAGACTTTGTTTACACTTAGAGTTTTGTTTACATTTAGGGCATTTGTTCACATTAAGTGTCTTTTTACATTTGTACTCTTTGTTACATTTAAAGTCTTTCATTTGTATTCTTTTTTTATTTGTAGTCCGTATTTACACTTAGAGTCCCTGTTTACATTTGTAGTCTTTGTTTTCATTTGTAGTCTGTGTTTACATTTTTAGACTTTGATTACATTCAAAGTCTTTGTTTACATTTGTAGTTTTTGTTTACACCTACAGTTTTCGTTTACATTTAGAGTCTTTGTTTACATTTGTAGTCTGTTTACATTTGCAGTTTTTGTTAAAATTTAGAGTCTGTATCCATTTAGTGTCTTTGTTTACATTTAGAGTCTTTGTTTATATTTGATGTCTTTGTTTACATTTAGTGCCTTTGTTTAAATTTGTAGTCTGTTTCCATTTAGAGACTTTGTTTATATATGCTGCCTTTGTTTAAATTTGTAGTCTGTTTCCATTTAGAGTCTTTGTTTATATTTGCTGTCTTTGTTTACATTTGTAGTCTTTATTTACATTTAGAATCTTTATTTACGTTTGTATTCTTTGTTTACATATGTAGTCTGTTTACATTTATCGCCTGTTTCCATTTAGTGTCTTTGTTTACATTTAGATTCTTTATTTACATTTGTAGTCTTTGTTTACATATAGATCATTTTTTTGCATTTGGAGTTTTGTTTACATTTAGAGTCTTTGTTTACGTTTGTAGTCTTTGTTTACATTCAGCGCCTGTTTTAATTTGTGCCTTTTTTTTACATTTGTAGTCTTTGTTTACATTTACATTCTGTTTTTATTTTTAGCCTTTGTTTACATTTAGAATATTTGTTTACATTTGTAGTCTTTCTTTACATTTAGAGTCTCTTTTTACATTTGTAGTGTTTGTTTACTTTTGTAGTCTTTGTTTATATTTAGAGTCTTGTTTACATTTACAGTCTTTGTTTACATATATAGTCTTTGTTTACAACTGGAGCATTTGTTTGCACCTAGAGTTTTTGTTTTCACTTAAGGTCTTTGTTTACGTTTAGAATCTGTTTACATTTGTAGTCTTTGTTTACATTTGAATCTTTGTTTACATACAGAGCCTCTTTAAATTTGTACACATGTTTTACATTTGTAGTCTTTGTTTGCATTTACAGTATGTTTTTATTTGTCCTATTTGTTTACATTTAGAGTCTTTGTTTATATTTGTAGTTTTTGTTTACAATTAGAGTGCTTATATTTAGAGTCCTTGTTTACATTTTGAATCTCTTAGCATTTGTGCTATTTGTTTACATTTGTAGTCTTTCTTTACATTCAGAGCCTGTTTAAATTTGTACCTTTTTTTACATTTGTAGTCTTTTTTAATTTTACAGTGGGTTTTTATTTGTAGTCTTTGTTTACATTTAGATTCTTATTTACATTGTACTCTTTGTTTACATTTTTCGTCTTTGTTTACATTTAGGTTCTTTGTTTAGACTTAGTGTTCTGTTTACATTTAGAGTCTGTTTTTATTTGTAATCTTTGTTTACTTTTACAGCCTTTGTTTACATTTAATGTCTGTTTATATTTGTATTCTTTGTTCACGTTTAGAGTCTTTGTTTACATTTGTACTCTGTTTTTATTTGTACTCTTTGTTTATATTAAGAAGCTTTGCTTACGTTTGTAGTCTTTGTTTACATTTGGAGTCTTTAATTACATTTAGCGTCATTGTTTACAGTTAGAGTCTTTTTACATCTAGAATTTTTTTTACATTTAGAGTCTGTTTACATTTGTACTCTGATTACATTTGTAGTTTTTGTTTACATTTAGAATATTTGTTTTCATTTGTACTCTTTGTTTACATTTAGGGTCTTTGTTTACACTTTGAGTTTTGTTTACACTTAGAGTTTTGTTTACATATAGAGCATTTGTTTACATTAAGTGTCTTTTTACATTTGTACTCTTTGTTTACATTTGCAGACTTGGTTTACATTTAAAGTCTCATTTGTATTCTTTTTTTTATTTGTAGTCCGTGTTTACACTTAGAGTCCCTGTTTACATTTGTAGTCTTTGTTTTAATTTGTAGTCTTTGTTTATATTTAGAGTCGTTGTTTACATTTTTAGTTTTTGTTTACATTTAAAATCCTTGTTAACATTTAGAGTTTGTAACATTTGAGCTTTTTTTTACATTTGTACTCTTTGTTTACATTTGTAATCTGCTTACATTTAGATTCGTTGTTTACATTTAGAGTCATTGTTTACATTTGTAGTCTGTTTACATTTAGTGTCTGTTTACGTTTGTAGTTTTTGTTTACATTTAGAGTCTTTGTTTACTTTTGTAGACTTTGTTTACATTTATATTCTCTGTTTACATTTGTAGTCTTTGTTTACATTTGTAATCTTTTTTTACACTTGTAGTCTTTGTTTACATATAGAGTCTGTTTACATTTACAGTGTTTGTTTGCCTTTTTAGACTTTGTTTACATTTAGAGTCTTTGCTTACACCTAGAGTTTTTGTTTACATTTAGAGTCTTTGTTTTTATTTGTCGTCTTTGTTTACTTTTAGAGCCTTTTTTTACATTTAATGTCTGTTTACATTTGTATTCTTTGATCACATTTAGAGTCTTTGTTTACATTTGTACTCTGTTTTTATTTGTACTCGTTGTTTACATTAAGAAGCTTTGCTTAAGTTTGTAGTCTTTGTTTACATTTGGAGTCTTTAATTACCTTTAGCGTCACTGTTTACAGTTAGAATCTTTTTACATCTAGAATTTTTGTTTACATTTGTAGTCTTTCTTTACATTCAGAGCCTGTTTAAATTTGTACCTTTTTTTACATTTGTAGTCTTTTTTAATTTTACAGTGGGTTTTTATTTGTAGTCTTTGTTTACATTTAGATTCTTATTTACATTGTACTCTTTGTTTACATTTTTTGTCTTTGTTTACATTTAGGGTCTTTGTTTAGACTTAGTGTTCTGTTTACATTTAGAGTCTTTGTTTTTATTTGTAATCTTTGTTTACTTTTAGAGCCTTTGTTTACATTTAATGTCTGTTTATATTTGTATTCTTTGTTCACGTTTAGAGTCTTTGTTTACATTTGTACTCTGTTTTTATTTGTACTCTTTGTTTATATTAAGAAGCTTTGCTTACGTTTGTAGTCTTTGTTTACATTTGGAGTCTTTAATTACATTTAGCGTCATTGTTTACAGTTAGAGTCTTTTTACATCTAGAATTTTTTTTACATTTAGAGTCTGTTTACATTTGTACTCTGATTACATTTGTAGTTTTTGTTTACATTTAGAATATTTGTTTTCATTTGTACTCTTTGTTTACATTTAGGGTCTTTGTTTACACTTTGAGTTTTGTTTACACTTAGAGTTTTGTTTACATATAGAGCATTTGTTTACATTAAGTGTCTTTTTACATTTGTACTCTTTGTTTACATTTGCAGACTTGGTTTACATTTAAAGTCTCATTTGTATTCTTTTTTTTATTTGTAGTCCGTGTTTACACTTAGAGTCCCTGTTTACATTTGTAGTCTTTGTTTTAATTTGTAGTCTTTGTTTATATTTAGAGTCGTTGTTTACATTTTTAGTTTTTGTTTACATTTAAAATCCTTGTTAACATTTAGAGTTTGTAACATTTGAGCTTTTTTTTACATTTGTACTCTTTGTTTACATTTGTAATCTGCTTACATTTAGATTCGTTGTTTACATTTAGAGTCATTGTTTACATTTGTAGTCTGTTTACATTTAGTGTCTGTTTACGTTTGTAGTTTTTGTTTACATTTAGAGTCTTTGTTTACTTTTGTAGACTTTGTTTACATTTATAATCTCTGTTTACATTTGTAGTCTTTGTTTACATTTGTAATCTTTTTTTACACTTGTAGTCTTTGTTTACATATAGAGTCTGTTTACATTTACAGTGTTTGTTTGCCTTTTTAGACTTTGTTTACATTTAGAGTCTTTGCTTACACCTAGAGTTTTTGTTTACATTTAGAGTCTTTGTTTTTATTTGTAGTCTTTGTTTACTTTTAGAGCCTTTTTTTACATTTAATGTCTGTTTACATTTGTATTCTTTGATCACATTTAGAGTCTTTGTTTACATTTGTACTCTGTTTTTATTTGTACTCGTTGTTTACATTAAGAAGCTTTGCTTAAGTTTGTAGTCTTTGTTTACATTTGGAGTCTTTAATTACCTTTAGCGTCACTGTTTACAGTTAGAATCTTTTTACATCTAGAATTTTTGTTTACATTTAGAGTCTGTTTACATTTGTACTCTGATTACATTTGTAGTTTTTGTTTACATTTAGAATATTTGTTTACATTTGTGGTCTGTTTACATATAGGGTCTTTGTTTACACTTTGAGTTTTGTTTACATTTAGAGACTTTGTTTACACTTAGAGTTTTGTTTACATTTAGAGCATTTGTTTACATTTAGTGTCTGTTTACATTTGTACTCTTTGCTTACATTTAGATTCGTTGTTTACATTTAGAGTCATTGTTTATATTTGTAGTCTGTTTACATTTAGTGTCTGTTTATGTTTGTAGTTTTTGTTTACATTTAGAGTCTTTGTTTACTTTTGTAGACTTTGTTTACATTTATATTCTCTGTTTACATTTGTAGTCTTTGTTTACACTTGTAATCTTTGTTTACACTTGTAGTCTTTGTTTACATATAGAGTCTGTTTACATTTGCAGTCTTTGTTTGCATTTTTAGACTTTGTTTACATTTAGAGTCTTTGCTTACACCTAGAGTTTTTGTTTACATTTAGAGTCTTTGTTTACATATGTAGTATTTGTTTACATTTAAATCTTTGTTTACATTTGTAGTCATTGCTTACATTTAGTGTCTTTTTTTTACATTTAGAGCCTTTGTTTTCATTTGTAGTCTCTGTTCACATTTTTAGACTTTGATTACATTCAGAGTCTTTGTTTACATTTGTACTTTTTGTTTATACCTACAGTTTTCGTTTACATTTAAAGTCTTTGTTTACATTTGTAGCATTTGTTTACATTCAGAATCTTTGTTTACATTTGTAATCTGTTTACATTTGCAGTCTTTGTTTACGTTTAGAGTCTGTTTCCATATACTGTCTTTGTTTACATTTAGAGTCTTTGTTTACTTTTGTTGTCTTAATTTACATTTAGCGTCTTTGTTTCCTTTTAGAGTCTTTGTTTATATTTGTTGTCTTTGTTTACGTTTGTAGTCTTTGTTTAAATTTAGAATCTTTATTTACGTTTTTAGCCTTTGTTTACATTTGTATTCTTTAATTACATTTAGCGCCATTGTTTACAGTTAGAGTCTGTTTACATCTAGAATTTTTGTTTACATTTAGAGACTGCCTACATTTGTACTCTGATTACATTTGTAGTTTTTGTTTACATTTAGAATATTTGTTTAAATTTGTAGTCTTTGTTTACATTTAGGGTTTTTGTTTACACTTAGAGTTTTGTTTACATTTAGAGACATTGTTTACACTTAGAGTTTTGTTTACATTTAGTGTCTGTTTATATTTGTAATCTTTGTTTACATTTGTAGTCTTTGTTTACATTTAGAGTCTTTTTCATTTGTATTCTTTTTTTTATTTGTAGTCCGTGTTTACATTTAGAGTCCTTGTTTACATTTGTAGTCTTTGTATTTGTAGTCTTTGTTTATATTTAGAGTCGTTGTTTACATTTGTAGTCTTTGTTTACATTTAGAGACATTGTTTACATTTGTAGTCTGTTTACATTTAGAGTCTGTTTACGTTTGTAGTTTTTGTTTACATTTAGAGTCTTTGTTTACATTTGTAATCTTTGTTTACATTTAGTGTCTGTTGTTTACACTTATAGCCTTTGTTTACATTTGTAGTCTTTGTTTACACTTAGAGCCTTTGTTTACATTTGTAGTCTTTGTTTACATTTTTAGACTTTGTTTACATTCAGAGACTTTGTTTACATTTGTAGTCTTTGCTTACACCTAGAGTCCTTGTTTACACCTAGAGTTTTCGTTTATATTTAGAGTCTTTCTTTACATTTGTAGTATTTGTTTACATTCAGAAACTTTGTTTACATTTGTAGTCTGTTTACATTTGCAGTCTTTGTTTATATTTAGTCTTTTTCCATTTAGTGTCTTTGTTTACATTTAGAGTCTTTGTTTACTTTTGTTGTCTTTGTTTACATTTAGAGCTTTGTTTAAATTTGTAGTCTTTGTTTCCATTTAGAGTCTTTGTGCATATTTGTTCTCTTTGTTTACGTTTGTAGTCTTTGTTTACATTTAGATTCTTTATTTACGTTTGTAGCCTTTGTTTACATTTGTAGTCTGTTACCATTTATCGTCTGTTACCATTTAGTGTCATTTTTTACATTTAGATTCTTTGTTTACATTTCTTGTCTTTGTTTACATTTAGATCCTTTTTTTACATTTGTAGTTTTTGTTTACATTTAGAGTCCTTGTTTACATTTAGAGTCTTTGTTTACGTTTGTAGTCTTTGTTTACATTTAGAGTCTCTTTTTACATTTGTAGTCTTTGTTTACATTTCTAGTCTTTGTTTATATTTAGAGTCTTCTTTACATTTACAGTCTTTGTTTACATATATAGTCTTTGTTTACAACTGGAGCATTTGTTTGCACCTAGAGTTTTTGTTTTCACTTAAGGTCTTTGTTTACATTTAGAATCTGTTTACATTTGTAGTCTTTGTTTACATTTGAATCTTTGTTTACATACAGAGCCTCTTTAAATTTGTACACTTTGTTTACATTTGTTGTCTTTGTTTGCATTTACAGAATGTTTTTATTTGTCCTATTTGTTTACATTTGTAGTCTTTCTTTACATTCAGAGCCTGTTTAAATTTGTACCTTTTTTTACTTTTGTAGTCTTTTTTAATTTTACAGTCTGTTTACATTTGTAGTCTTTGTTTACATTTAGGGTCTTTGTTTAGACTTAGTGTTCTGTTTACATTTAGAGTCTTTGTTTTTATTTGTAGTCTTTGTTTACTTTTAGAGCCTTTGTTTACATTTAATGTCTGTTTACATTTGTATTCTTTGTTCACATTTAGAGTCTTTGTTTGCATTTGTACTCTGTTTTTATTTGTACTCTTTGTTTATATTAAGAAGCTTTGCTTACGTTTGTAGTCTTTGTTTACATTTGGAGTCTTTAATTACATTTAGCGTCATTGTTTACAGTTAGAGTCTTTTTACATCTAGAATTTTTTTTACATTTAGAGTCTGTTTACGTTTGTACTCTGATTACATTTGTAGTTTTTGTTTACATTTAGAATATTTGTTTTCATTTGTAGTCTTTGTTTACATTTAGGGTCTTTGTTTACACTTTGAGTTTTGTTTACATTTAGAGACTTTGTTTACACTTAGAGTTTTGTTTACATTTAGAGCTTTTTTTTATTTGTAGTCCGTGTTTACACTTAGAGTCCCTGTTTACATTTGTAGTCTTTGTTTTAATTTGTAGTCTTTGTTTATATTTAGAGTCGTTGTTTACATTTTTAGTTTTTGTTTACATTTAAAATCCTTGTTAACATTTAGAGTTTGTAACATTTGAGCTTTTTTTTACATTTGTACTCTTTGTTTACATTTGTAATCTGCTTACATTTAGATTCGTTGTTTACATTTAGAGTCATTGTTTACATTTGTAGTCTGTTTACATTTAGTGTCTGTTTACGTTTGTAGTTTTTGTTTACATTTAGAGTCTTTGTTTACTTTTGTAGACTTTGTTTACATTTATATTCTCTGTTTACATTTGTAGTCTTTGTTTACATTTGTAATCTTTTTTTACACTTGTAGTCTTTGTTTACATATAGAGTCTGTTTACATTTACAGTGTTTGTTTGCCTTTTTAGACTTTGTTTACATTTAGAGTCTTTGCTTACACCTAGAGTTTTTGTTTACATTTAGAGTCTTTGTTTTTATTTGTAGTCTTTGTTTACTTTTAGAGCCTTTTTTTACATTTAATGTCTGTTTACATTTGTATTCTTTGATCACATTTAGAGTCTTTGTTTACATTTGTACTCTGTTTTTATTTGTACTCGTTGTTTACATTAAGAAGCTTTGCTTAAGTTTGTAGTCTTTGTTTACATTTGGAGTCTTTAATTACCTTTAGCGTCACTGTTTACAGTTAGAATCTTTTTACATCTAGAATTTTTGTTTACATTTAGAGTCTGTTTACATTTGTACTCTGATTACATTTGTAGTTTTTGTTTACATTTAGAATATTTGTTTACATTTGTGGTCTGTTTACATATAGGGTCTTTGTTTACACTTTGAGTTTTGTTTACATTTAGAGACTTTGTTTACACTTAGAGTTTTGTTTACATTTAGAGCATTTGTTTACATTTAGTGTCTGTTTACATTTGTACTCTTTGCTTACATTTAGATTCGTTGTTTACATTTAGAGTCATTGTTTATATTTGTAGTCTGTTTACATTTAGTGTCTGTTTACGTTTGTAGTTTTTGTTTACATTTAGAGTCTTTGTTTACTTTTGTAGACTTTGTTTACATTTATATTCTCTGTTTACATTTGTAGTCTTTGTTTACACTTGTAATCTTTGTTTACACTTGTAGTCTTTGTTTACATATAGAGTCTGTTTACATTTGCAGTCTTTGTTTGCATTTTTAGACTTTGTTTACATTTAGAGTCTTTGCTTACACCTAGAGTTTTTGTTTACATTTAGAGTCTTTGTTTACATATGTAGTATTTGTTTACATTTAGAATCTTTGTTTACATTTGTAGTCATTGCTTACTTTTAGTGTCTTTTTTTTACATTTAGAGCCTTTGTTTTCATTTGTAGTCTCTGTTCACATTTTTAGACTTTGATTACATTCAGAGTCTTTGTTTACATTTGTACTTTTTGTTTACACCTACAGTTTTCGTTTACATTTAAAGTCTTTGTTTACATTTGTAATCTGTTTACATTTGCAGTCTTTGTTTACGTTTAGAGTCTGTTTCCATATACTGTCTTTGTTTACATTTAGAGTCTTTGTTTACTTTTGTTGTCTTAATTTACATTTAGCGTCTTTGTTTCCTTTTAGAGTCTTTGTTTATATTTGTTGTCTTTGTTTACGTTTGTAGTCTTTGTTTAAATTTAGAATCTTTATTTACGTTTTTAGCCTTTGTTTACATTTGTATTCTTTAATTACATTTAGCGCCATTGTTTACAGTTAGAGTCTGTTTACATCTAGAATTTTTGTTTACATTTAGAGACTGCCTACATTTGTACTCTGATTACATTTGTAGTTTTTGTTTACATTTAGAATATTTGTTTAAATTTGTAGTCTTTGTTTACATTTAGGATTTTTGTTTACACTTAGAGTTTTGTTTACATTTAGAGACATTGTTTACACTTAGAGTTTTGTTTACATTTAGTGTCTGTTTATATTTGTAATCTTTGTTTACATTTGTAGTCTTTGTTTACATTTAGAGTCTTTTTCATTTGTATTCTTTTTTTTATTTGTAGTCCGTGTTTACATTTAGAGTCCTTGTTTACATTTGTAGTCTTTGTATTTGTAGTCTTTGTTTATATTTAGAGTCGTTGTTTACATTTTTAGTCTTTGTTTACATTTAGAGACATTGTTTACATTTGTAGTCTGTTTACATTTAGAGTCTGTTTACGTTTGTAGTTTTTGTTTACATTTAGAGTCTTTGTTTACATTTGTAATCTTTGTTTACATTTAGTGTCTGTTGTTTACACTTATAGCCTTTGTTTACATTTGTAGTCTTTGTTTACACTTAGAGCCTTTGTTTACATTTGTAGTCTTTGTTTACATTTTTAGACTTTGTTTACATTCAGAGACTTTGTTTACATTTGTAGTCTTTGTTTACACCTAGAGTCCTTGTTTACACCCAGAGTTTTCGTTTATATTTAGAGTCTTTGTTTACATTTGTAGTATTTGTTTACATTCAGAAACTTTGTTTACATTTGTAGTCTGTTTACATTTGCAGTCTTTGTTTATATTTAGAGTCTTTTTCCATTTAGTGTCTTTGTTTACATTTAGAGCTTTGTTTAAATTTGTAGTCTTTGTTTCCATTTAGAGTCTTTGTGCATATTTGTTCTCTTTGTTTACGTTTGTAGTCTTTGTTTACATTTAGATTCTTTATTTACGTTTGTAGCCTTTGTTTACATTTGTAGTCTGTTACCATTTATCGTCTGTTACCATTTAGTGTCATTGTTTACATTTAGATTCTTTGTTTACATTTCTTGTCTTTGTTTACATTTAGATCCTTTTTTTACATTTGTAGTTTTTGTTTACATTTAGAGTCCTTGTTTACATTTAGAGTCTTTGTTTACGTTTGTAGTCTTTGTTTACATTTAGAGTCTCTTTTTACATTTGTAGTCTTTGTTTACATTTCTAGTCTTTGTTTATATTTAGAGTCTTCTTTACATTTACAGTCTTTGTTTACATATATAGTCTTTGTTTACAACTGGAGCATTTGTTTGCACCTAGAGTTTTTGTTTTCACTTAAGGTCTTTGTTTACATTTAGAATCTGTTTACATTTGTAGTCTTTGTTTACATTTGAATCTTTGTTTACATACAGAGCCTCTTTAAATTTGTACACTTTGTTTACATTTGTAGTCTTTGTTTGCATTTACAGAATGTTTTTATTTGTCCTATTTAATTACATTTGTAGTCTTTCTTTACATTCAGAGCCTGTTTAAATTTGTACCTTTTTTTACTTTTGTAGTCTTTTTTAATTTTACAGTCTGTTTACATTTGTAGTCTTTGTTTACATTTAGGGTCTTTGTTTAGACTTAGTGTTCTGTTTACATTTAGAGTCTTTGTTTTTATTTGTAGTCTTTGTTTACTTTTAGAGCCTTTGTTTACATTTAATGTCTGTTTACATTTGTATTCTTTGTTCACATTTAGAGTCTTTGTTTACATTTGTACTCTGTTTTTATTTGTACTCTTTGTTTATATTAAGAAGCTTTGCTTACGTTTGTAGTCTTTGTTTACATTTGGAGTCTTTAATTACATTTAGCGTCATTGTTTACAGTTAGAGTCTTTTTACATCTAGAATTTTTTTTACATTTAGAGTCTGTTTACATTTACACTCTGATTACATTTGTAGTTTTTGTTTTCATTTAGAATATTTGTTTAGGGTCTTTGTTTACACTTTGAATTTTGTTTACATTTAGAGACTTTGTTTACACTTAGAGTTTTGTTTACATTTAGAGCATTTGTTTACATTAAGTGTCTTTTTACATTTGTACTCTTTGTTTACATTTGCAGACTTGGTTTACATTTAAAGTCTCATTTGTATTCTTTTTTTTATTTGTAGTCCGTGTTTACACTTAGAGTCCCTGTTTACATTTGTAGTCTTTGTTTTAATTTGTAGTCTTTGTTTATATTTAGAGTCGTTGTTTACATTTTTAGTTTTTGTTTACATTTAAAATCCTTGTTAACATTTAGAGTTTGTAACATTTGAGCTTTTTTTTACATTTGTACTCTTTGTTTACATTTGTAATCTGCTTACATTTAGATTCGTTGTTTACATTTAGAGTCATTGTTTACATTTGTAGTCTGTTTACATTTAGTGTCTGTTTACGTTTGTAGTTTTTGTTTACATTTAGAGTCTTTGTTTACTTTTGTAGACTTTGTTTACATTTATATTCTCTGTTTACATTTGTAGTCTTTGTTTACATTTGTAATCTTTTTTTACACTTGTAGTCTTTGTTTACATATAGAGTCTGTTTACATTTACAGTGTTTGTTTGCCTTTTTAGACTTTGTTTACATTTAGAGTCTTTGCTTACACCTAGAGTTTTTGTTTACATTTAGAGTCTTTGTTTTTATTTGTAGTCTTTGTTTACTTTTAGAGCCTTTTTTTACATTTAATGTCTGTTTACATTTGTATTCTTTGTTCACATTTAGAGTCTTTGTTTACATTTGTACTCTGTTTGTATTTGTACTCTTTGTTTACATTAAGAAGCTTTGCTTAAGTTTGTAGTCTTTGTTTACATTTGGAGTTTTAATTACATTTAGCGTCATTGTTTACAGTTAGAGTCTTTTTACATCTAGAATTTTTGTTTACATTTAGAGTCTGTTTACATTTGTACTCTGATTACATTTGTAGTTTTTGTTTACATTTAGAATATTTGTTTACATTTGTAGTCTGTTTACATATAAGGTCTTTGTTTACACTTTGAGTTTTGTTTACATTTAGAGACTTTGTTTACACTTAGAGTTTTGTTTACATTTAGAGCATTTGTTTACATTTAGTGTCTGTTTACATATGACTCTTTGTTTACATTTGTAGTCTGCTTACATTTAGATTCGTTGTTTACATTTAGAGTCATTGTTTACATTTGTAGTCTGTTTACATTTAGTGTCTGTTTACGTTTGTAGTTTTTGTTTACATTTTGAGTCTTTGTTTACTTTTGTAGACTTTGTTTACATTTATATTCTCTGTTTACATTTGTAGTGTTTGTTTACACTTGTAATCTTTGTTTACACTTGTAGTCTTTGTTTACATATAGAGTGTTTACATTTGCAGTCTTTGTTTGCATTTTTAGACTTTGTTTACATTTAGAGTCTTTGCTTACACCTAGAGTTTTTGTTTACATTTAGAGTCTTTGTTTACATATGTAGTATTTGTTTACATTTAGAATCTTTGTTTACATTTGTAGTCATTGCTTACATTTAGTGTCTTTTTTTTACATTTAGAGCCTTTGTTTTCATTTGTAGTCTCTGTTCACATTTTTAGACTTTGATTATATTCAGAGTCTTTGTTTACATTTGTACTTTTTGTTTACACCTACAGTTTTCGTTTACATTTAAAGTCTTTGTTTACATTTGTAGCATTTGTTTACATTCAGAATCTCTGTTTACATTTGCAGTCTGTTTACATTTGCAGTCTTTGTTTACATTTAGAGTCTGTTTCCATATAGTGTCTTTGTTTACATTTAGAGTCTTTGTTTACTTTTGTTGTCTTTGTTTACATTTAGCGTCTTTGTTTCCTTTTGGAGTCTTTGTTTATATTTGTTGTCTTTGTTTACGTTTGTAGTCTTTGTTTACATTTAGAATCTTTATTTACGTTTTTAGCCTTTGTTTACATTTGTATTCTTTAATTACATTTAGCGCCATTGTTTACATTTAGAGTCTGTCTACATTTGTACTCTGATTACATTTGTAGTTTTTGTTTACATTTAGAATATTTATTTAAATTTGTTGTCTTTGTTTCCATTTAGGGTTTTTGTTTACACTTAGAGTTTTGTTTATATTTAGAGACATTGTTTACACTTAGAGTTTTGTTTACATTTGTAGTCTTTTTTAATTTTACAGTCTGTTTTTATTTGTAGTCTTTGTTTACATTTAGATTCTTATTTACATTGTACTCTTTGTTTACATTTTTTGTCTTTGTTTACATTTAGGGTCTTTGTTTACACTTAGTGTTCTGTTTACATTTAGAGTCTTTGTTTTTATTTGTAGTCTTTGTTTACTTTTAGAGCCTTTGTTTACATTTAATGTCTGTTTATATTTGTATCTTTGTTCACATTTAGAGTCTTTGTTTACATTTGTACTCTGTTTTTATTTGTACTCTTTGTTTATATTAAGAAGCTTTGCTTACGTTAGTGGTCTTTGTTTACATTTGGAGTCTTTAATTACATTTAGCGTCATTGTTTACAGTTAGAGTCTTTTTACATCTAGAATTTTTTTTACATTTAGAGTCTGTTTACATTTGTACTCTGATTACATTTGTAGTTTTTGTTTACATTTAGAATATTTGTTTTCATTTGTACTCTTTGTTTACATTTAGGGTCTTTGTTTACACTTTGAGTTTTGTTTACATTTAGAGACTTTGTTTACACTTAGAGTTTTGTTTACATTTAGAGCATTTGTTTACTTTAAGTGTCTTTTTAAATTTGTACTCTTTGTTTACATTTGCAGACTTGGTTTACATTTAAAGTCACATTTGTATTCTTTTTTTTATTTGTAGTCCGTGTTTACACTTAGAGTCCCTGTTTACATTTGAAGTCTTTGTTTTAATTTGTAGTCTTTGTTTATATTTAGAGTCGTTGTTTACATTTTTAGTTTTTGTTTACATTTAAAATCCTTGTTAACATTTAGAGTTTGTAACATTTGAGCTTTTTTTTACATTTGTACTCTTTGTTTACATTTGTAATCTGCTTACATTTAGATTCGTTGTTTACATTTAGAGTCATTGTTTACATTTGTAGTCTGTTTACATATAGGGTCTTTGTTTACACTTTGAGTTTTGTTTACATTTAGAGACTTTGTTTACACTTAGATTTTTGTTTACATTTAGAGCATTTGTTTACATTTAGTGTCTGTTTACATTTGTACTCTTTGTTTACATTTGTAGTCTGCTTACATTTAGATTCGTTGTTTACATTTAGAGTCATTGTTTACATTTGTAGTCTGTTTACATTTAGAGTCTTTTTCATTTGTATTCTTTTTTTTATTTGTAGTCCGTGTTTACATTTAGAGTCCTTGTTTACATTTGTAGTCTTTGTATTTGTAGTCTTTTTTTATATTTAGAGTCGTTGTTTACATTTGTAGTCTTTGTTTACATTTAGAGACATTGTTTACATTTGTAGTCTGTTTACATTTAGAGTCTGTTTACGTTTGTAGTTTTTGTTTACATTTAGAGTCTTTGTTTACATTTGTAATCTTTGTTTACATTTAGTGTCTGTTGTTTACACTTAGAGCCTTTGTTTACATTTGTAGTCTTTGTTTACACTTAGAGCCTTTGTTTACATTTGTAGTCTTTGTTTACATTTTTAGACTTTGTTTACATTCAGAGACTTTGTTTACATTTGTAGTCTTTGTTTACACCTAGAGTCCTTGTTTACACCTAGAGTTTTCGTTTATATTTAGAGTCTTTGTTTACATTTGTAGTATTTGTTTAGATTCAGAAACTTTGTTTACATTTGTAGTCTGTTTACATTTGCAGTCTTTGTTTATATTTAGAGTCTTTTTCCATTTAGTGTCTTTGTTTACATTTAGAGTCTTTGTTTACATTTGTTGTCTTTCTTTACATTTAGAGCTTTGTTTAAATTTGTAGTCTTTGTTTCCATTTAGAGTCTTTGTGTATATTTGTTCTCTTTGTTTACGTTTGTAGTCTTTGTTTACATTTAGAATCTTTATTTACGTTTGTAGCATTTGTTTACATTTGTAGTCTGTTACCATTTATCGTCTGTTACCATTTAGTGTCATTGTTTACATTTAGATTCTTTGTTTACATTTCTTGTCTTTGTTTACATTTAGATCCTTTTTTTACATTTGTAGTTTTTGTTTACATTTAGAGTCCTTGTTTACATTTAGAGTCTTTGTTTACGTTTGTAGTCTTTGTTTACATTTAGAGTCTCTTTTTACATTTGTAGTCTTTGTTTACATTTCTAGTCTTTGTTTATATTTAGAGTCTTCTTTACATTTACAGTCTTTGTTTACATATATAGTCTTTGTTTACACCTGGAGTATTTGTTTGCACCTAGAGTTTTGTTTTCACTTAAGGTCTTTGTTTACATTTCAAATCTGTTTACATTTGTAGTCTTTGTTTACATTTGAATCTTTGTTTACATTCAGAGCCTGTTTAAATTTGTACACTTTGTTTACATTTGTAGTCTTTGTTTGCATTTACAGTATGTTTTTATTAGTCCTATTTGTTTATATTTAGAGTCTTTGTTTATATTTGTAGTTTTTGTTTACATTTAGAGTGTTTATATTTAGAGTCCTTGTTTACATTTTGAATCTCTTAGCATTTGTGCTATTTGTTTACATTTGTAGTCTTTCTTTACATTCAGAGCCTGTTTAAATTTGTACCTTTTTTTACATTTGTAGTCTTTTTTAATTTTACAGTCTGTTTTTATTTGTAGTCTTTGTTTACATTTAGGGTCTTTGTTTACACTTAGTGTTCCGTTTACATTTAGAGTCTTTGTTTTTATTTGTAGTCTTTGTTTACTTTTAGAGCCTTTGTTTACATTTAATGTCTGTTTACATTTGGATACTTTGTTCACATTTAGAGTTTTTGTTTACATTTGTACTCTGTTTTTATTTGTACTCTTTGTTTATATTAAGAAGCTCTGCTTACGTTTGTAGTCTTTGTTTACATTTGGAGTCTTTAATTACATTTAGCGCCATTGTTTACAGTTAGAGTCTTTTTACATCTAGAATTTTTGTTTACATTTAGAATATTTGTTTACATTTGTAGTCTTTGTTTACATTTAGAGACTTTGTTTACACTTAGAGTTTTGTTTACATTTAGGGCATTTGTTCACATTAAGTGTCTTTTTACATTTGTACTCTTTGTTTACATTTGCAGACTTTGTTTACATTTAAAGTCTTTCATTTGTATTCTTTTTTTATTTGCAGTCCGTATTTACACTTAGAGTCCCTGTTTACATTTGTAGTCTTTGTTTTCATTTGTAGTCTCTGTTTACATTTTTAGACTTTGATTACATTCAAAGTCTTTGTATACATTTGTAGTTTTTGTTTACACCTACAGTTTTCGTTTACATTTAGAGTCTTTGTTTACATTTGTAGTCTGTTTACATTTGCAGTCTTTGTTTACATTTAGAATCTGTATCCATTTAGTGTCTTTGTTTACATTTAGAGTCTTTGTTTATATTTGATGTCTTTGTTTACATTTAGTGCCTTTGTTTAAATTTTTAGTCTGTTTCCATTTAGAGACTTTGATTATATTTGCTGCCTTTGTTTAAATTTGTAGTCTGTTTCCATTTAGAGTCTTTGTTTATATTTGCTGTCTTTGATTACATTTGTAGTTTATTATTTACATTTAGAATCTTTATTTACGTTTGTATTCTTTGTTTACATTTGTAGTCTGTTTACATTTATCGTCTGTTTCCATTTAGTGTCTTTGTTTACATTTAGATTCTTTATTTACATTTGTAGTCTTTGTGTACATATAGATCCTTTTTTTGCATTTGGACTTTTGTTTACATTTAGAGTCTTTTCCATTTAGAGTCTTTGTTTACATTTAGAGTCTTTGTTTACTTTTGCTGTCTTTGTTTGCATTTAGCGTCTTTGTTTCTTTTTGTTGCCTTTGTTTACATTTAGAGCCTTTGTTTAAATTTGTAGTCTTTATTTCCATTTAGAGTCTTTGTTTATATTTGTTGTCTTTGTTTACGTTTATAGTCTTTGTTTCCATTTAGAATCTTTATTTACGTTTTTAGCCTTTGTTTACATTTGTATTCTTTAATTACATTTAGCGCCACTGTTTACAGTTAGAGTCTGTTTGCATCTAGAATTTTTGTTTACATTTAGAGTCTGTCTACATTTGTACTCTGATTACATTTGTAGTTTTTGTTTACATTTAGAATATTTGTTTAAATTTGTAGTCTTTGTTTACATTTAGGGTTTTTGTTTACACTTAGAGTTTTGTTTACATTTAGAGACATTGTTTACACTTAGAGTTTTGTTTACATTTAGTGTCTGTTTACATTTGCAATCTTTGTTTACATTTGTAGTCGACTGGAAAGTCGACTTCAGAAAGTCGACTGGAGTCACTCAACATTTTTATTATTTCTCTTTAAGTTTCTGCATATTTATCAAATTGATTATATATATATATATATACAGTCATACACATGTCACATTTATATTATTAAAGACATTACTTTTGTGAAAAATAAATAAATAACTTTTCTATGTGGAAGTAAAATTTAATTTTGTATTTTTTTCATCTGGAATTTCTATTACCAAGTAATAATTTTTTTTTACAAAATTAAAATAAGAAATATATTCAGAAAATTCAAAGTCGTTAAATTAGTACCCATTTTCCAAAAATTGATTTTTTAAATTTTTAGTATTTCATTTTGTGGTTAAAAAAAGCAATTTGTGTGAAAATTTGCATTTTTGAACGAAAAAAATATATAAAAATTTTTAAAAATCAATTTCTTCGAAAATGAGTACCAATTTAATGGTTGTGAATTTTCTGAAAGTGAAAACGGAATTAAAAAACTACATTTGGTAATGAGTAATCTCTATATATAAAAAAAAAAAAATTACTGTCGCTGGCGTCAAATTTTTTTTGTCTGCGACAGCATCTTCTCGCGGAGGGCAGGGTCTTTCGCATCATGAGAGGTATCAATGTGTTCCGAATACTTCAAGGAAGACATTTCAGCTGCTTAGAAATTTCTATCATTTTAATTAAAGAAGTTATTAGCTATAAACGACAAATTTGTGAAAGTACTCTATTTGTCACCTTGAAAAAAGTTTCTCCCAGTGACGTTGGTCTTCTGTCATGAAGTCATTTTACACGGGAAAAATAAAATACGATCCATGGTTGTAGGTAGGTAGGTTGGATTTAACATCGCCCAAGTACTGCGCTATGGGTAATTGGTGACTGTCTGGGAAGCACTTCTAGGGATGTTCCAGAGACATCACAATTTTGATCCTCCATGGAGGAGATTCCCCCAGACGTATATTTTTGATGGGAACATAGAGGACTTTGTGGCCACGACAGATTTTATGTACACCAGACACCATTAGTGCACACGACAGTCTTTGACCGGCTCAAGTATCGAATCAGCAATCTTCCAATTATGAGCTCGGTGCTTTATGGACTGGCTATACCGCTGCTCGGAACCATGGTTGTAAAAAATAAATGTCAGTGTTGCTATTAATAACTTTTTTTCTCTACTTTTAGAAAGTAAATTTTCTTACATGGGAAAATTAAAATATCCATGGTTGTAGGTAGGTAGGTAGTTAGATAGGTTGGATATGACATTGGCCATTACTGCACTATGGATAATTGGCGACGATCTGGGGCACACCCCTAGGTATGTTTCAGAGACATGCCATCACATTTTTGATCCTACACGGAAGAGATGGCTCCCCCGCTTCGGTGACCCAAAAAGGTATAGTTTTGATGGGAATATGGAGGATATTGTCGCCACAACAGATTTTACGTGCACCAGCCACCATTAGTGTACACAACGGTCTTTGGCCAGCTCGAGTACCGAACCCGCAATCTTCCAATTATGAGGTCGGCGTGCTATCGACTGGGGTGCCGCGGTCCTGATCTATAGTTAAAAAACAAAGGTGATATACTAAAGCTATAATAGAAAATAGTCTGGATATTACGGATTTCTTTCTATTAAAAAAAAAAAAACTGATTTTAAGCATGATTTTTATAAAAATAAAATAATGTGCTATTAAATATTACATATTTCAATTTGACATTGAATATGGGGATTTATATAATAATTTTCTGCTTTTGTCTTGTGTTATGCACTATTAACATTCCTATTCAGTGAAAGGAAAGCAGCGGATAGGCGGGCAGAGCTCTGCATGTGTTAACAAGTAAAGTGAGTCGGGGGAAGGCGAAGCCTCCCTCAGGGGTTGGTGAGCGGAGCGAGCAGGGGCAGAGCCCCCTAGTTATGAAAATAGATCTTCCCATAAGATAGGCCATAGCTGTTGCCAAGATTAGGTATTGTCCTCTCTTAAGAATAACTTCTTCACATTCTACATCATTATCACTTAAATTAGCATCAGACAATTTGTTTTTAATTAGTTAATAGATTGTGAATAACTCCAAAGTCATGATATAATATCAAAGTTCACATACTCATCAAAATTTATATTTAGAATGGTAAAATAATGACCAGTCAAGAAATTTTGTGAATTTTAGAAAAGTGGAAAAGACATAACTAATATTGTGTGACTTATAAACAAAGGAATTTTTCATTCAAATGAATAGGAATGAATCAGGACTTCACTAAAAGATCGTATAAATGTAAAAGATGTATAAATTGGGTTTTTTTGTAATGGAAATTTTGTGATTACGATAACTTGACATAATACTCAAAATTGAATTGAACCAAAGTTATACAGCAAACTTATCGTACAAATATCTTAGATGAGTTCGTTAACTAAGTTGCTCTGCAGTTTGTTTTCAAGTGGCAGCTACGTGAAAATTTCAAATCCACATTTTGAATTTTGATGTTTAGATTGACCACATAAAGGTCTCAACCAAGTATTTATTAATGAATTTTGTCTGCCATTTTTAACAAAATGACCGATATCTTTAGTACGGCCATTTCAAATCAGGATACCACTTGTAAATTTATCATCAGAATACCTTTTGAAATACTGAATCAGTTCAAGTTGGACATTGAACTTATCACACCAATATCTTGGATGAATTTTGTACCAATATTTAGTTTCCAAGTTGCAGCCGCTTGAAATCAGGCTGCTACTTGAAAATGCGCCACCATAGTAACTTTTAGAATACTAAACTGGTTCAAATCAAAGTTGGGAAGTGAACTTACAATTCAAATATCTTGGATAAGTTTGCTAGGCAACTTGCTCCACCATTTTGTTTCCAAGTGGCGGCCACTTAAATTTTTTTTATTACAATAACTTTTGTAATACTGAATCAGTTCGAATCACGTTTGCACAGTTGACATATCATTCAAGTACCTTTGATAAGTTCACTGGGCATCTCAGTCACTCTGTCCTTTTGTTTCAAAATGGTGGCCACTTGAAAATTATCACAATAACCCTTGAACCGATTTGCTTAAAACTCCATATATACATAGCCCTCATTAATAAATCCATCAAATTCATTAATAAAATGTAGCTGCCATTTTGGAAAAATGGTGGCAAATTCTTAAGAAAAGATAAATCAACCTAACCTTCCTATGAGCCGGAAGGACTTGTTTTAATTTTTTGATCAATAACCTCTAAAAAGTAATGATATCAGTACAAAAACCCTTAACGGGTTAAAAGTTTGTGACGCAGCTACTTTATCGCTATAAAATTTTGAAATATGGGTCTTAAAAATAATGATATAAATTTTAAGTGACGCTTTACTATTAGTTAAAATATACGTAGATTTTCTTATTTGAGCATTTGCTTTTTTCTTTTATTTATATTTACAATGCAAACATAATATTTTTAACTTCAAGATAAGACAAATATATTAAATATACTCACTGATACTTTTTCATTTGCACTTCAATTTAAAAATAACAGTTTTAAAAGGAATGATATAAAAATTCCAGTGACTCCTCAGTGTCATTTTAAAAGATTTGTTTTTTGATTCCATTAAAATTACCTTTGTTTTGTCTATTAAAGTATATTTACACATTGAAACAGTGCTTTTAATTTTCAAATATACTGTCAAATAATCACACTTTCACTGAGTTTGCATTATAAATTGAAATTATTTATTTCAATAAATTGATTTGTCTTTTGCGTTACGCTATCCAAAACTGCAAACAAAATTTGTGTAAATGTATTCTTTGCATCACACTATCTCTTTGCACAAATTTTCACTTAGTTGGATACTATGATACAAAGTAACATTTACATAAATTTTATTCACAGTTTTGGATAGCGTGACGCAAAAGACAAATCAATTTATTGAAATAAATAATTTCAATTTATAATGCAAACTCAGTGAAAGTGTGATTATTTGACAGTATATTTGAAAATTAAAAGCACTGTTTCAATGTGTAAATATACTTTAATAGACAAAACAAAGGTAATTTTAATGGAATCAAAAAACAAATCTTTTAAAATGACACTGAGGAGTCACTGGAATTTTTATATCATTCCTTTTAAAACTGTTATTTTTAAATTGAAGTGCAAATGAAAAAGTATCAGTGAGTATATTTAATATATTTGTCTTATCTTGAAGTTAAAAATATTATGTTTGCATTGTAAATATAAATAAAAGAAAAAAGCAAATGCTCAAATAAGAAAATCTACGTATATTTTAACTAATAGTAAAGCGTCACTTAAAATTTATATCATTATTTTTAAGACCCATATTTCAAAATTTTATAGCGATAAAGTAGCTGCGTCACAAACTTTTAACCCGTTAAGGGTTTTTGTACTGATTTGTTTACATTCAGAAACTTTGTTTACATTTGTAGTCTGTTTACATTTGCAGTCTTTGTTTATATTTAGAGTTTTTCCATTTAGTGTCTTTGTTTACATTTAGAGTCTTTGTTTACTTTTGTTGTCTTTGTTTACATTTAGAGCTTTGTTTAAATTTGTAGTCTTTGTTTCCATTTAGAGTCTTTGTGTATATTTGTTCTCTTTGTTTAGGTTTGTAGTCTTTGTTTACATTTAGAATCTTTATTTACGTTTGTAGCCTTTGTTTACATTTGTAGTCTGTTACCATTTATCGTCTGTTACCATTTAGTGTCATTGTTTACATTTAGATTCTTTGTTTACATTTTTTGTCTTTGTTTACATTTAGATCCTTTTTTTACATTTGTAGTTTCTGTTTACATTTAGAGTCCTTGTTTACATTTAGAGTCTTTGTTTACGTTTGTAGTCTTTGTTTACATTTAGAGTCTCTTTTTACGTTTGTAGTCTTTGTTTACATTTCTAGTCTTTGTTTATATTTAGAGTCTTCTTTACATTTACAGTCTTTGTTTACATATATAGTCTTTGTTTACAACTGGAGCATTTGTTTGCACCTAGAGTTTTTGTTTTCACTTAAGGTCTTTGTTTACATTTAGAATCTGTTTACATTTGTAGTCTTTGTTTACATTTGAATCTTTGTTTACATACAGAGCCTCTTTAAATTTGTACACTTTGTTTACATTTGTAGTCTTTGTTTGCATTTACAGAATGTTTTTATTTGTCCTATTTGTTTACATTTAGAGTCTTTGTTTATATTTGTAGTTTTTGTTTACATTTAGAGTGCTTATATTTCGAGTCCTTGTTTACATTTTGAATCTCTTAGCATTTGTGCTATTTGTTTACATTTGTAGTCTTTCTTTACATTCAGAGCCTGTTTAAATTTGTACCTTTTTTTACTTTTGTAGTCTTTTTTAATTTTACAGTCTGTTTACATTTGTAGTCTTTGTTTACATTTAGGGTCTTTGTTTAGACTTAGTGTTCTGTTTACATTTAGAGTCTTTGTTTTTATTTGTAGTCTTTGTTTACTTTTAGAGCCTTTGTTTACATTTAATGTCTGTTTACATTTGTACTCTTTGTTCCCATTTAGAGTCTTTGTTTACATTTGTACTCTGTTTTTATTTGTACTCTTTGTTTATATTAAGAATCTTTGCTTACGTTTGTAGTGTTTGTTTACATTTGGAGTCTTTAATTACATTTAGCGTCATTGTTTACAGTTAGAGTCTTTTTACATCTAGAATTTTTTTTACATTTAGAGTCTGTTTACGTTTGTACTCTGATTACATTTGTAGTTTTTGTTTACATTTAGAATATTTGTTTTCATTTGTAGTCTTTGTTTACATTTAGGGTCTTTGTTTACACTTTGAGTTTTGTTTACATTTAGAGACTTTGTTTACACTTAGAGTTTTGTTTACATTTAGAGCATTTGTTTACATTAAGTGTCTTTTTACATTTGTACTCTTTGTTTACATTTGCAGACTTGGTTTACATTTAAAGTCTCATTTGTATTCTTTTTTTTATTTGTAGTCCGTGTTTACACTTAGAGTCCCTGTTTACATTTGTAGTCTTTGTTTTAATTTGTAGTCTTTGTTTATATTTAGAGTCGTTGTTTACATTTTTAGTTTTTGTTTACATTTAAAATCCTTGTTAACATTTAGAGTTTGTAACATTTGAGCTTTTTTTTTACATTTGTACTCTTTGTTTACATTTGTAATCTGCTTACATTTAGATTCGTTGTTTACATTTAGAGTCATTGTTTACATTTGTAGTCTGTTTACATTTAGTGTCTGTTTACGTTTGTAGTTTTTGTTTACATTTAGAGTCTTTGTTTACTTTTGTAGACTTTGTTTACATTTATATTCTCTGTTTACATTTGTAGTCTTTGTTTACACTTGTAATCTTTGTTTACACTTGTAGTCTTTGTTTACATATAGAGTCTGTTTACATTTGCAGTCTTTGTTTGCATTTTTAGACTTTGTTTACATTTAGAGTCTTTGCTTACACCTAGAGTTTTTGTTTACATTTAGAGTCTTTGTTTACATATGTAGTATTTGTTTACATTTAGAATCTTTGTTTACATTTGTAGTCATTGCTTACATTTAGTGTCTTTTTTTTGCATTTAGAGCCTTTGTTTTCATTTGTAGTCTCTGTTCACATTTTTAGACTTTGATTACATTCAGAGTCTTTGTTTACATTTGTACTTTTTGTTTACACCTACAGTTTTCGTTTACATTTAAAGTCTTTGTTTACATTTGTAGCATTTGTTTACATTCAGAATCTTTGTTTACATTTGTAGTCTGTTTACATTTGCAGTCTTTGTTTACATTAAGAGTCTGTTTCCATATAGTGTCTTTGTTTACATTTAGAGTCTTTGTTTACTTTTGTTGTCTTTGTTTACATTTAGCGTCTTTGTTTCCTTTTAGAGTCTTTGTTTATATTTGTTGTCTTTGTTTACGTTTGTAGTCTTTGTTTACATTTAGAATCTTTATTTACGTTTTTAGCCTTTGTTTACATTTGTATTCTTTAATTACATTATCGCCATTGTTTACAGTTAGAGTCTGTTTACATCTAGAATTTTTGTTTACATTTAGAGTCTGCCTACATTTGTACTCTGATTACATTTGTACTCTGATTACATTTGTAGTTTTTGTTTACATTTAGAATATTTCTTTAAATTTGTAGTCTTTGTTTACATTTAGGGTTTTTGTTTACACTTAGAGTTTTGTTTACATTTAGAGACATTGTTTGCACTTAGAGTTTTGTTTACATTTAATGTCTGTTTACATTTGTAATCTTTGTTTACATTTGTAGTCTTTGTTTGCATTTACAGAATGTTTTTATTTGTCCTATTTGTTTACATTTAGAGTCTTTGTTTATATTTGTAGTTTTTGTTTACATTTAGAGTGCTTATATTTCGAGTCCTTGTTTACATTTTGAATCTCTTAGCATTTGTGCTATTTGTTTACATTTGTAGTCTTTCTTTACATTCAGAGCCTGTTTAAATTTGTACCTTTTTTTACTTTTGTAGTCTTTTTTAATTTTACAGTCTGTTTACATTTGTAGTCTTTGTTTACATTTAGGGTCTTTGTTTAGACTTAGTGTTCTGTTTACATTTAGAGTCTTTGTTTTTATTTGTAGTCTTTGTTTACTTTTAGAGCCTTTGTTTACATTTAATGTCTGTTTACATTTGTATTCTTTGTTCACATTTAGAGTCTTTGTTTACATTTGTACTCTGTTTTTATTTGTACTCTTTGTTTATATTAAGAAGCTTTGCTTACGTTTGTAGTCTTTGTTTACATTTGGAGTCTTTAATTACATTTAGCGTCATTGTTTACAGTTAGAGTCTTTTTACATCTAGAATTTTTTTTACATTTAGAGTCTGTTTACATTTACACTCTGATTACATTTGTAGTTTTTGTTTTCATTTAGAATATTTGTTTAGGGTCTTTGTTTATTCTTTGAGTTTTGTTTACATTTAGAGACTTTGTTTACACTTAGAGTTTTGTTTACATTTAGGGCATTTGTTCACATTAAGTGTCTTTTTACATTTGTACTCTTTGTTTACATTTGCAGACTTTGTTTACATTTAAAGTCTTTCATTTGTATTCTTTTTTTTATTTGTAGTCCGTATTTACACTTAGAGTCCCTGTTTACATTTGTAGTCTTTGTTTTCATTTGTAGTCTCTGTTTACATTTTTAGACTTTGATTACATTCAAAGTCTTTGTTTACATTTGTAGTTTTTGTTTACACCTACAGTTTTCGTTTACATTTAGAGTCTTTGTTTACATTTGTAGTCTGTTTACATTTGCAGTCTTTGTTTACATTTAGAGTCTGTATCCATTTAGTGTCTTTGTTTACATTTAGAGTCTTTGTTTATATTTGATGTCATTGTTTACATTTAGTGCCTTTGTTTAAATTTGTAGTCTGTTTCAGTTTAGAGACTTTGTTTATATTTGCTGCCTTTGTTTAAATTTGTAGTCTGTTTCCAATTAGAGTCTTTGTTTATATTTGCTGTCTTTGTTTACATTTGTAGTCTTTATTTACATTTAGAATCTTTATTTACGTTTGTATTCTTTGTTTACATTTGTAGTCTGTTTACATTTATCGCCTGTTTCCATTTAGTGTCTTTGTTTAAATTTAGATTCTTTATTTACATTTGTAGTCTTTGTTTACATATAGATCATTTTTTTGCATTTGGAGTTTTGTTTACATTTGCTGTCTTTGTTTACATTTAGCGTCTTTGTTTCTTTTTGTTGCCTTTGTTTACATTTAGAGCCTTTGTTTAAATTTGTAGTCTTTATTTCCATTTAGAGTCTTTGTTTATATTTGTTGTCTTTGTTTACGTTTGTAGTCTTTGTTTACATTTAGAATCTTTATTTACGTTTTTAGCCTTTGTTTACATTTGTATTCTTTAATTACATTTAGCGCCACTGTTTACAGTTAGAGTCTGTTTGCATCTCGAATTTTTGTTTACAGTTAGAGTCTGTCTACATTTGTACTCTGATTACATTTGTAGTTTTTGTTTACATTTAGAATATTTGTTTAAATTTGTAGTCTTTGTTTACATTTAGGGTTTTTGTTTACACTTAGAGTTTTGTTTACATTTAGAGACAATGTTTACACTTAGAGTTTTGTTTACATTTAGTGTCTGTTTACATTTGCAATCTTTGTTTACATTTGTAGTGTTTGTTTACACCTAGAGTCCTTGTTTACACCTAGAGTTTTCGTTTACATTTAGAGTCTTTCTTTAGTATTTGTTTACACACAGAAACTGTGTTTACATTTGTAGTCTGTTTACATTTGCATTCTTTGTTTATATTTAGAGTCTTTTTCCATTTAGTGTCTTTGTTTACATTTAGAGTCTTTGTTTACTTTTGTTGTCTTTGTTTACATTTAGAGCTTTGTTCAAATTTGTAGTCTTTGTTTCCATTTAGAGTCTTTGTGTATATTTGTTCTCTTTGTTTATGTTTGTAGTCTTTGTTTACATTTAGAATCTTTATTTACGTTTGTAGCCTTTGTTTACATATGTAGTCTGTTTACATTTATCGTCTGTTACCATTTAGTGTCATTGTTTACATTTAGATTCTTTGTTTACATTTCTTGTCTTTGTTTACATTTTGATCCTTTTTTTAAATTTGTAGTTTCTGTTTACATTTAGAGTCCTTGTTTACATTTAGAGTCTTTGTTTACGTTTGTAGTCTTTGTTTACATTCAGCGCCTGTTTTAATTTGTACCTTTTTTTTACATTTGTAGTCTTTGTTTACATTTACATTCTGTTTTTATTTTTAGTCTTTGTTTACATTTAGAATATTTGTTTACATTTGTAGTCTTTGTTTACATTTAGAGTCTCTTTTTACATTTGTAGTGTTTGTTTACTTTTGTAGTCTTTGTTTATATTTAGAGTCTTGTTTACATTTACAGTCTTTGTTTACATATATAGTCTTTGTTTACAACTGGAGCATTTGTTTGCACCTAGAGTTTTTGTTTTCACTTAAGGTCTTTGTTTACATTTAGAATCTGTTTACATTTGTAGTCTTTGTTTACATTTGAATCTTTGTTTACATACAGAGCCTCTTTAAATTTGTACACTTTGTTTACATTTGTAGTCTTTGTTTGCATTTACAGAATGTTTTTATTTGTCCTATTTGTTTACATTTAGAGTCTTTGTTTATATTTGTAGTTTTTGTTTACATTTAGAGTGCTTTTATTTAGAGTCCTTGTTTACATTTTGAATCTCTTAGCATTTGTGCTATTTGTTTACATTTGTAGTCTTTCTTTACATTCAGAGCCTGTTTAAATTTGTACCATTTTTTACTTTTGTAGTCTTTTTTAATTTTACAGTCTGTTTACATTTGTAGTCTTTGTTTACATTTAGGGTCTTTGTTTAGACTTAGTGTTCTGTTTACATTTAGAGTCTTTGTTTTTATTTGTAGTCTTTGTTTACTTTTAGAGCCTTTGTTTACATTTAATGTCTGTTTACATTTGTATTCTTTGTTCACATTTAGAGTCTTTGTTTACATTTGTACTCTGTTTTTATTTGTACTCTTTGTTTATAATAAGAAGCTTTGCTTACGTTTGTAGTCTTTGTTTACATTTGGAGTCTTTAATTACATTTAGCGTCATTGTTTACAGTTAGAGTCTTTTTACATCTAGAATTTTTTTTACATTTAGAGTCTGTTTACGTTTGTACTCTGATTACATTTGTAGTTTTTGTTTACATTTAGAATATTTGTTTTCATTTGTAGTCTTTGTTTACATTTAGGGTCTTTGTTTACACATTGAGTTTTGTTTACATTTAGAGACTTTGTTTACACTTAGAGTTTTGTTTACATTTAGAGTATTTGTTTACATTAAGTGTCTTTTTACATTTGTACTCTTTGTTTACATTTGCAGACTTGGTTTACATTTAAAGTCTCATTTGTATTCTTTTTTTTATTTGTAGTCCGTGTTTACACTTAGAGTCCCTGTTTACATTTGTAGTCTTTGTTTTAATTTGTAGTCTTTGTTTATATTTAGAGTCGTTGTTTACATTTTTAGTTTTTGTTTACATTTAAAATCCTTGTTAACATTTAGAGTTTGTAACATTTGAGCTTTTTTTTACATTTGTACTCTTTGTTTACATTTGTAATCTGCTTACATTTAGATTCGTTGTTTACATTTAGAGTCATTGTTTACATTTGTAGTCTGTTTACATTTAGTGTCTGTTTACGTTTGTAGTTTTTGTTTACATTTAGAGTCTTTGTTTACTTTTGTAGACTTTGTTTACATTTATATTCTCTGTTTACATTTGTAGTCTTTGTTTACATTTGTAATCTTTTTTTACACTTGTAGTCTTTGTTTACATATAGAGTCTGTTTACATTTACAGTGTTTGTTTGCCTTTTTAGACGTTGTTTACATTTAGAGTCTTTGCTTACACCTAGAGTTTTTGTTTACATTTAGAGTCTTTGTTTTTATTTGTAGTCTTTGTTTACTTTTAGAGCCTTTTTTTACATTTAATGTCTGTTTACATTTGTATTCTTTGTTCACATTTAGAGTCTTTGTTTACATTTGTACTCTGTTTTTATTTGTACTCTTTGTTTACATTAAGAAGCTTTGCTTAAGTTTGTAGTCTTTGTTTACATTTGGAGTCTTTAATTACATTTAGCGTCATTGTTTACAGTTAGAGTCTTTTTACATCTAGAATTTTTGTTTACATTTAGAGTCTGTTTACATTTGTACTCTGATTACATTTGTAGTTTTTGTTTACATTTAGAATATTTGTTTACATTTGTAGTCTGTTTACATATAGGGTCTTTGTTTACACTTTGAGTTTTGTTTACATTTAGAGACTTTGTTTACACTTAGAGTTTTGTTTACATTTAGGGCATTTGTTCACATTAAGTGTCTTTTTACATTTGTACTCTTTGTTACATTTAAAGTCTTTCATTTGTATTCTTTTTTTATTTGTAGTCCGTATTTACACTTAGAGTCCCTGTTTACATTTGTAGTCTTTGTTTTCATTTGTAGTCTGTGTTTACATTTTTAGACTTTGATTACATTCAAAGTCTTTGTTTACATTTGTAGTTTTTGTTTACACCTACAGTTTTCGTTTACATTTAGAGTCTTTGTTTACATTTGTAGTCTGTTTACATTTGCAGTTTTTGTTAAAATTTAGAGTCTGTATCCATTTAGTGTCTTTGTTTACATTTAGAGTCTTTGTTTATATTTGATGTCTTTGTTTACATTTAGTGCCTTTGTTTAAATTTGTAGTCTGTTTCCATTTAGAGACTTTGTTTATATATGCTGCCTTTGTTTAAATTTGTAGTCTGTTTCCATTTAGAGTCTTTGTTTATATTTGCTGTCTTTGTTTACATTTGTAGTCTTTATTTACATTTAGAATCTTTATTTACGTTTGTATTCTTTGTTTACATATGTAGTCTGTTTACATTTATCGCCTGTTTCCATTTAGTGTCTTTGTTTACATTTAGATTCTTTATTTACATTTGTAGTCTTTGTTTACATATAGATCATTTTTTTGCATTTGGAGTTTTGTTTACATTTAGAGTCTTTGTTTACGTTTGTAGTCTTTGTTTACATTCAGCGCCTGTTTTAATTTGTGCCTTTTTTTTACATTTGTAGTCTTTGTTTACATTTACATTCTGTTTTTATTTTTAGCCTTTGTTTACATTTAGAATATTTGTTTACATTTGTAGTCTTTCTTTACATTTAGAGTCTCTTTTTACATTTGTAGTGTTTGTTTACTTTTGTAGTCTTTGTTTATATTTAGAGTCTTGTTTACATTTACAGTCTTTGTTTACATATATAGTCTTTGTTTACAACTGGAGCATTTGTTTGCACCTAGAGTTTTTGTTTTCACTTAAGGTCTTTGTTTACGTTTAGAATCTGTTTACATTTGTAGTCTTTGTTTACATTTGAATCTTTGTTTACATACAGAGCCTCTTTAAATTTGTACACATGTTTTACATTTGTAGTCTTTGTTTGCATTTACAGTATGTTTTTATTTGTCCTATTTGTTTACATTTAGAGTCTTTGTTTATATTTGTAGTTTTTGTTTACAATTAGAGTGCTTATATTTAGAGTCCTTGTTTACATTTTGAATCTCTTAGCATTTGTGCTATTTGTTTACATTTGTAGTCTTTCTTTACATTCAGAGCCTGTTTAAATTTGTACCTTTTTTTACATTTGTAGTCTTTTTTAATTTTACAGTGGGTTTTTATTTGTAGTCTTTGTTTACATTTAGATTCTTATTTACATTGTACTCTTTGTTTACATTTTTTGTCTTTGTTTACATTTAGGGTCTTTGTTTAGACTTAGTGTTCTGTTTACATTTAGAGTCTTTGTTTTTATTTGTAATCTTTGTTTACTTTTAGAGCCTTTGTTTACATTTAATGTCTGTTTATATTTGTATTCTTTGTTCACGTTTAGAGTCTTTGTTTACATTTGTACTCTGTTTTTATTTGTACTCTTTGTTTATATTAAGAAGCTTTGCTTACGTTTGTAGTCTTTGTTTACATTTGGAGTCTTTAATTACATTTAGCGTCATTGTTTACAGTTAGAGTCTTTTTACATCTAGAATTTTTTTTACATTTAGAGTCTGTTTACATTTGTACTCTGATTACATTTGTAGTTTTTGTTTACATTTAGAATATTTGTTTTCATTTGTACTCTTTGTTTACATTTAGGGTCTTTGTTTACACTTTGAGTTTTGTTTACACTTAGAGTTTTGTTTACATATAGAGCATTTGTTTACATTAAGTGTCTTTTTACATTTGTACTCTTTGTTTACATTTGCAGACTTGGTTTACATTTAAAGTCTCATTTGTATTCTTTTTTTATTTGTAGTCCGTGTTTACACTTAGAGTCCCTGTTTACATTTGTAGTCTTTGTTTTAATTTGTAGTCTTTGTTTATATTTAGAGTCGTTGTTTACATTTTTAGTTTTTGTTTACATTTAAAATCCTTGTTAACATTTAGAGTTTGTAACATTTGAGCTTTTTTTTACATTTGTACTCTTTGTTTACATTTGTAATCTGCTTACATTTAGATTCGTTGTTTACATTTAGAGTCATTGTTTACATTTGTAGTCTGTTTACATTTAGTGTCTGTTTACGTTTGTAGTTTTTGTTTACATTTAGAGTCTTTGTTTACTTTTGTAGACTTTGTTTACATTTATAATCTCTGTTTACATTTGTAGTCTTTGTTTACATTTGTAATCTTTTTTTACACTTGTAGTCTTTGTTTACATATAGAGTCTGTTTACATTTACAGTGTTTGTTTGCCTTTTTAGACTTTGTTTACATTTAGAGTCTTTGCTTACACCTAGAGTTTTTGTTTACATTTAGAGTCTTTGTTTTTATTTGTAGTCTTTGTTTACTTTTAGAGCCTTTTTTTACATTTAATGTCTGTTTACATTTGTATTCTTTGATCACATTTAGAGTCTTTGTTTACATTTGTACTCTGTTTTTATTTGTACTCGTTGTTTACATTAAGAAGCTTTGCTTAAGTTTGTAGTCTTTGTTTACATTTGGAGTCTTTAATTACCTTTAGCGTCACTGTTTACAGTTAGAATCTTTTTACATCTAGAATTTTTGTTTACATTTAGAGTCTGTTTACATTTGTACTCTGATTACATTTGTAGTTTTTGTTTACATTTAGAATATTTGTTTACATTTGTGGTCTGTTTACATATAGGGTCTTTGTTTACACTTTGAGTTTTGTTTACATTTAGAGACTTTGTTTACACTTAGAGTTTTGTTTACATTTAGAGCATTTGTTTACATTTAGTGTCTGTTTACATTTGTACTCTTTGCTTACATTTAGATTCGTAGTTTACATTTAGAGTCATTGTTTATATTTGTAGTCTGTTTACATTTAGTGTCTGTTTATGTTTGTAGTTTTTGTTTACATTTAGAGTCTTTGTTTACTTTTGTAGACTTTGTTTACATTTATATTCTCTGTTTACATTTGTAGTCTTTGTTTACACTTGTAATCTTTGTTTACACTTGTAGTCTTTGTTTACATATAGAGTCTGTTTACATTTGCAGTCTTTGTTTGCATTTTTAGACTTTGTTTACATTTAGAGTCTTTGCTTACACCTAGAGTTTTTGTTTACATTTAGAGTCTTTGTTTACATATGTAGTATTTGTTTACATTTAGAATCTTTGTTTACATTTGTAGTCATTGCTTACATTTAGTGTCTTTTTTTTACATTTAGAGCCTTTGTTTTCATTTGTAGTCTCTGTTCACATTTTTAGACTTTGATTACATTCAGAGTCTTTGTTTACATTTGTACTTTTTGTTTATACCTACAGTTTTCGTTTACATTTAAAGTCTTTGTTTACATTTGTAGCATTTGTTTACATTCAGAATCTTTGTTTACATTTGTAATCTGTTTACATTTGCAGTCTTTGTTTACGTTTAGAGTCTGTTTCCATATACTGTCTTTGTTTACATTTAGAGTCTTTGTTTACTTTTGTTGTCTTAATTTACATTTAGCGTCTTTGTTTCCTTTTAGAGTCTTTGTTTATATTTGTTGTCTTTGTTTACGTTTGTAGTCTTTGTTTAAATTTAGAATCTTTATTTACGTTTTTAGCCTTTGTTTACATTTGTATTCTTTAATTACATTTAGCGCCATTGTTTACAGTTAGAGTCTGTTTACATCTAGAATTTTTGTTTACATTTAGAGACTGCCTACATTTGTACTCTGATTACATTTGTAGTTTTTGTTTACATTTAGAATATTTGTTTAAATTTGTAGTCTTTGTTTACATTTAGGGTTTTTGTTTACACTTAGAGTTTTGTTTACATTTAGAGACATTGTTTACACTTAGAGTTTTGTTTACATTTAGTGTCTGTTTATATTTGTAATCTTTGTTTACATTTGTAGTCTTTGTTTACATTTAGAGTCTTTTTCATTTGTATTCTTTTTTTTATTTGTAGTCCGTGTTTACATTTAGAGTCCTTGTTTACATTTGTAGTCTTTGTATTTGTAGTCTTTGTTTATATTTAGAGTCGTTGTTTACATTTGTAGTCTTTGTTTACATTTAGAGACATTGTTTACATTTGTAGTCTGTTTACATTTAGAGTCTGTTTACGTTTGTAGTTTTTGTTTACATTTAGAGTCTTTGTTTACATTTGTAATCTTTGTTTACATTTAGTGTCTGTTGTTTACACTTATAGCCTTTGTTTACATTTGTAGTCTTTGTTTACACTTAGAGCCTTTGTTTACATTTGTAGTCTTTGTTTACATTTTTAGACTTTGTTTACATTCAGAGACTTTGTTTACATTTGTAGTCTTTGCTTACACCTAGAGTCCTTGTTTACACCTAGAGTTTTCGTTTATATTTAGAGTCTTTCTTTACATTTGTAGTATTTGTTTACATTCAGAAACTTTGTTTACATTTGTAGTCTGTTTACATTTGCAGTCTTTGTTTATATTTAGTCTTTTTCCATTTAGTGTCTTTGTTTACATTTAGAGTCTTTGTTTACTTTTGTTGTCTTTGTTTACATTTAGAGCTTTGTTTAAATTTGTAGTCTTTGTTTCCATTTAGAGTCTTTGTGCATATTTGTTCTCTTTGTTTACGTTTGTAGTCTTTGTTTACATTTAGATTCTTTATTTACGTTTGTAGCCTTTGTTTACATTTGTAGTCTGTTACCATTTATCGTCTGTTACCATTTAGTGTCATTTTTTACATTTAGATTCTTTGTTTACATTTCTTGTCTTTGTTTACATTTAGATCCTTTTTTTACATTTGTAGTTTTTGTTTACATTTAGAGTCCTTGTTTACATTTAGAGTCTTTGTTTACGTTTGTAGTCTTTGTTTACATTTAGAGTCTCTTTTTACATTTGTAGTCTTTGTTTACATTTCTAGTCTTTGTTTATATTTAGAGTCTTCTTTACATTTACAGTCTTTGTTTACATATATAGTCTTTGTTTACAACTGGAGCATTTGTTTGCACCTAGAGTTTTTGTTTTCACTTAAGGTCTTTGTTTACATTTAGAATCTGTTTACATTTGTAGTCTTTGTTTACATTTGAATCTTTGTTTACATACAGAGCCTCTTTAAATTTGTGCACTTTGTTTACATTTGTAGTCTTTGTTTGCATTTACAGAATGTTTTTATTTGTCCTATTTGTTTACATTTGTAGTCTTTCTTTACATTCAGAGCCTGTTTAAATTTGTACCTTTTTTTACATTTGTAGTCTTTTTTAATTTTACAGTCTGTTTTTATTTGTAGTCTTTGTTTACATTTAGGGTCTTTGTTTACACTTAGTGTTCCGTTTACATTTAGAGTCTTTGTTTTTATTTGTAGTCTTTGTTTACTTTTAGAGCCTTTGTTTACATTTAATGTCTGTTTACATTTGGATACTTTGTTCACATTTAGAGTTTTTGTTTACATTTGTACTCTGTTTTTATTTGTACTCTTTGTTTATATTAAGAAGCTTTGCTTACGTTTGTAGTCTTTGTTTACATTTGGAGTCTTTAATTACATTTAGCGCCATTGTTTACAGTTAGAGTCTTTTTACATCTAGAATTTTTGTTTACATTTAGAATATTTGTTTACATTTGTAGTCTTTGTTTACATTTAGAGACTTTGTTTACACTTAGAGTTTTGTTTACATTTAGGGCATTTGTTCACATTAAGTGTCTTTTTACATTTGTACTCTTTGTTTACATTTGCAGACTTTGTTTACATTTAAAGTCTTTCATTTGTATTCTTTTTTTATTTGCAGTCCGTATTTACACTTAGAGTCCCTGTTTACATTTGTAGTCTTTGTTTTCATTTGTAGTCTCTGTTTACATTTTTAGACTTTGATTACATTCAAAGTCTTTGTTTACATTTGTAGTTTTTGTTTACACCTACAGTTTTCGTTTACATTTAGAGTCTTTGTTTACATTTGTAGTCTGTTTACATTTGCAGTCTTTGTTTACATTTAGAATCTGTATCCATTTAGTGTCTTTGTTTACATTTAGAGTCTTTGTTTATATTTGATGTCTTTGTTTACATTTAGTGCCTTTGTTTAAATTTTTAGTCTGTTTCCATTTAGAGACTTTGATTATATTTGCTGCCTTTGTTTAAATTTGTAGTCTGTTTCCATTTAGAGTCTTTGTTTATATTTGCTGTCTTTGATTACATTTGTAGTTTATTATTTACATTTAGAATCTTTATTTACGTTTGTATTCTTTGTTTACATTTGTAGTCTGTTTACATTTATCGCCTGTTTCCATTTAGTGTCTTTGTTTACATTTAGATTCTTTATTTACATTTGTAGTCTTTGTTTACATATAGATCATTTTTTGCATTTGGAGTTTTGTTTACATTTAGAGTCTTTTCCATTTAGAGTCTTTGTTTACATTTGCTGTCTTTGTTTACATTTAGCGTCTTTGTTTCTTTTTGTTGCCTTTGTTTACATTTAGAGCCTTTGTTTAAATTTGTAGTCTTTATTTCCATTTATAGTCTTTGTTTCCATTTAGAATCTTTATTTACGTTTTTAGCCTTTGTTTACATTTGTATTCTTTAATTACATTTAGCGCCACTGTTTACAGTTAGAGTCTGTTTGCATCTAGAATTTTTGTTTACATTTAGAGTCTGTCTACATTTGTACTCTGATTACATTTGTAGTTTTTGTTTACATTTAGAATATTTGTTTAAATTTGTAGTCTTTGTTTACATTTAGGGTTTTTGTTTACACTTAGAGTTTTGTTTACATTTAGAGACATTGTTTACACTTAGAGTTTTGTTTACATTTAGTGTCTGTTTACATTTGCAATCTTTGTTTACATTTGTAGTCGACTGGAAAGTCGACTTCAGAAAGTCGACTGGAGTCACTCAACATTTTTATTATTTCTCTTTAAGTTTCTGCATATTTATCAAATTGATTATATATATATATATATACAGTCATACACATGTCACATTTATATTATTAAAGACATTACTTTTGTGAAAAATAAATAAATAACTTTTCTATGTGGAAGTAAAATTTAATTTTGTATTTTTTTCATCTGGAATTTCTATTACCAAGTAATAATTTTTTTTTACAAAATTAAAATAAGAAATATATTCAGAAAATTCAAAGTCGTTAAATTAGTACCCATTTTCCAAAAATTGATTTTTTAAATTTTTAGTATTTCATTTTGTGGTTAAAAAAAGCAATTTGTGTGAAAATTTGCATTTTTGAACGAAAAAAATATATAAAAATTTTTAAAAATCAATTTCTTCGAAAATGAGTACCAATTTAATGGTTGTGAATTTTCTGAAAGTGAAAACGGAATTAAAAAACTACATTTGGTAATGAGTAATCTCTATATATAAAAAAAAAAAAATTACTGTCGCTGGCGTCAAATTTTTTTTGTCTGCGACAGCATCTTCTCGCGGAGGGCAGGGTCTTTCGCATCATGAGAGGTATCAATGTGTTCCGAATACTTCAAGGAAGACATTTCAGCTGCTTAGAAATTTCTATCATTTTAATTAAAGAAGTTATTAGCTATAAACGACAAATTTGTGAAAGTACTCTATTTGTCACCTTGAAAAAAGTTTCTCCCAGTGACGTTGGTCTTCTGTCATGAAGTCATTTTACACGGGAAAAATAAAATACGATCCATGGTTGTAGGTAGGTAGGTTGGATTTAACATCGCCCAAGTACTGCGCTATGGGTAATTGGTGACTGTCTGGGAAGCACTTCTAGGGATGTTCCAGAGACATCACAATTTTGATCCTCCATGGAGGAGATTCCCCCAGACGTATATTTTTGATGGGAACATAGAGGACTTTGTGGCCACGACAGATTTTATGTACACCAGACACCATTAGTGCACACGACAGTCTTTGACCGGCTCAAGTATCGAATCAGCAATCTTCCAATTATGAGCTCGGTGCTTTATGGACTGGCTATACCGCTGCTCGGAACCATGGTTGTAAAAAATAAATGTCAGTGTTGCTATTAATAACTTTTTTTCTCTACTTTTAGAAAGTAAATTTTCTTACATGGGCAAATTAAAATATCCATGGTTGTAGGTAGGTAGGTAGTTAGATAGGTTGGATATGACATTGGCCATTACTGCACTATGGATAATTGGCGACGATCTGGGGCACACCCCTAGGTATGTTTCAGAGACATGCCATCACATTTTTGATCCTACACGGAAGAGATGGCTCCCCCGCTTCGGTGACCCAAAAAGGTATAGTTTTGATGGGAATATGGAGGATATTGTCGCCACAACAGATTTTACGTGCACCAGCCACCATTAGTGTACACAACGGTCTTTGGCCAGCTCGAGTACCGAACCCGCAATCTTCCAATTATGAGGTCGGCGTGCTATCGACTGGGGTGCCGCGGTCCTGATCTATAGTTAAAAAACAAAGGTGATATACTAAAGCTATAATAGAAAATAGTCTGGATATTACGGATTTCTTTCTATTAAAAAAAAAAAAAAACTGATTTTAAGCATGATTTTTATAAAAATAAAATAATGTGCTATTAAATATTACATATTTCAATTTGACATTGAATATGGGGATTTATATAATAATTTTCTGCTTTTGTCTTGTGTTATGCACTATTAACATTCCTATTCAGTGAAAGGAAAGCAGCGGATAGGCGGGCAGAGCTCTGCATGTGTTAACAAGTAAAGTGAGTCGGGGGAAGGCGAAGCCTCCCTCAGGGGTTGGTGAGCGGAGCGAGCAGGGGCAGAGCCCCCTAGTTATGAAAATAGATCTTCCCATAAGATAGGCCATAGCTGTTGCCAAGATTAGGTATTGTCCTCTCTTAAGAATAACTTCTTCACATTCTACATCATTATCACTTAAATTAGCATCAGACAATTTGTTTTTAATTAGTTAATAGATTGTGAATAACTCCAAAGTCATGATATAATATCAAAGTTCACATACTCATCAAAATTTATATTTAGAATGGTAAAATAATGACCAGTCAAGAAATTTTGTGAATTTTAGAAAAGTGGAAAAGACATAACTAATATTGTGTGACTTATAAACAAAGGAATTTTTCATTCAAATGAATAGGAATGAATCAGGACTTCACTAAAAGATCGTATAAATGTAAAAGATGTATAAATTGGGTTTTTTTGTAATGGAAATTTTGTGATTACGATAACTTGACATAATACTCAAAATTGAATTGAACCAAAGTTATACAGCAAACTTATCGTACAAATATCTTAGATGAGTTCGTTAACTAAGTTGCTCTGCAGTTTGTTTTCAAGTGGCAGCTACGTGAAAATTTCAAATCCACATTTTGAATTTTGATGTTTAGATTGACCACATAAAGGTCTCAACCAAGTATTTATTAATGAATTTTGTCTGCCATTTTTAACAAAATGACCGATATCTTTAGTACGGCCATTTCAAATCAGGATACCACTTGTAAATTTATCATCAGAATACCTTTTGAAATACTGAATCAGTTCAAGTTGGACATTGAACTTATCACACCAATATCTTGGATGAATTTTGTACCAATATTTAGTTTCCAAGTTGCAGCCGCTTGAAATCAGGCTGCTACTTGAAAATGCGCCACCATAGTAACTTTTAGAATACTAAACTGGTTCAAATCAAAGTTGGGAAGTGAACTTACAATTCAAATATCTTGGATAAGTTTGCTAGGCAACTTGCTCCACCATTTTGTTTCCAAGTGGCGGCCACTTAAATTTTTTTTATTACAATAACTTTTGTAATACTGAATCAGTTCGAATCACGTTTGCACAGTTGACATATCATTCAAGTACCTTTGATAAGTTCACTGGGCATCTCAGTCACTCTGTCCTTTTGTTTCAAAATGGTGGCCACTTGAAAATTATCACAATAACCCTTGAACCGATTTGCTTAAAACTCCATATATACATAGCCCTCATTAATAAATCCATCAAATTCATTAATAAAATGTAGCTGCCATTTTGGAAAAATGGTGGCAAATTCTTAAGAAAAGATAAATCAACCTAACCTTCCTATGAGCCGGAAGGACTTGTTTTAATTTTTTGATCAATAACCTCTAAAAAGTAATGATATCAGTACAAAAACCCTTAACGGGTTAAAAGTTTGTGACGCAGCTACTTTATCGCTATAAAATTTTGAAATATGGGTCTTAAAAATAATGATATAAATTTTAAGTGACGCTTTACTATTAGTTAAAATATACGTAGATTTTCTTATTTGAGCATTTGCTTTTTTCTTTTATTTATATTTACAATGCAAACATAATATTTTTAACTTCAAGATAAGACAAATATATTAAATATACTCACTGATACTTTTTCATTTGCACTTCAATTTAAAAATAACAGTTTTAAAAGGAATGATATAAAAATTCCAGTGACTCCTCAGTGTCATTTTAAAAGATTTGTTTTTTGATTCCATTAAAATTACCTTTGTTTTGTCTATTAAAGTATATTTACACATTGAAACAGTGCTTTTAATTTTCAAATATACTGTCAAATAATCACACTTTCACTGAGTTTGCATTATAAATTGAAATTATTTATTTCAATAAATTGATTTGTCTTTTGCGTTACGCTATCCAAAACTGCAAACAAAATTTGTGTAAATGTATTCTTTGCATCACACTATCTCTTTGCACAAATTTTCACTTAGTTGGATACTATGATACAAAGTAACATTTACATAAATTTTATTCACAGTTTTGGATAGCGTGACGCAAAAGACAAATCAATTTATTGAAATAAATAATTTCAATTTATAATGCAAACTCAGTGAAAGTGTGATTATTTGACAGTATATTTGAAAATTAAAAGCACTGTTTCAATGTGTAAATATACTTTAATAGACAAAACAAAGGTAATTTTAATGGAATCAAAAAACAAATCTTTTAAAATGACACTGAGGAGTCACTGGAATTTTTATATCATTCCTTTTAAAACTGTTATTTTTAAATTGAAGTGCAAATGAAAAAGTATCAGTGAGTATATTTAATATATTTGTCTTATCTTGAAGTTAAAAATATTATGTTTGCATTGTAAATATAAATAAAAGAAAAAAGCAAATGCTCAAATAAGAAAATCTACGTATATTTTAACTAATAGTAAAGCGTCACTTAAAATTTATATCATTATTTTTAAGACCCATATTTCAAAATTTTATAGCGATAAAGTAGCTGCGTCACAAACTTTTAACCCGTTAAGGGTTTTTGTACTGATTTGTTTACATTCAGAAACTTTGTTTACATTTGTAGTCTGTTTACATTTGCAGTCTTTGTTTATATTTAGAGTTTTTCCATTTAGTGTCTTTGTTTACATTTAGAGTCTTTGTTTACTTTTGTTGTCTTTGTTTACATTTAGAGCTTTGTTTAAATTTGTAGTCTTTGTTTCCATTTAGAGTCTTTGTGTATATTTGTTCTCTTTGTTTAGGTTTGTAGTCTTTGTTTACATTTAGAATCTTTATTTACGTTTGTAGCCTTTGTTTACATTTGTAGTCTGTTACCATTTATCGTCTGTTACCATTTAGTGTCATTGTTTACATTTAGATTCTTTGTTTACATTTTTTGTCTTTGTTTACATTTAGATCCTTTTTTTACATTTGTAGTTTCTGTTTACATTTAGAGTCCTTGTTTACATTTAGAGTCTTTGTTTACGTTTGTAGTCTTTGTTTACATTTAGAGTCTCTTTTTACGTTTGTAGTCTTTGTTTACATTTCTAGTCTTTGTTTATATTTAGAGTCTTCTTTACATTTACAGTCTTTGTTTACATATATAGTCTTTGTTTACAACTGGAGCATTTGTTTGCACCTAGAGTTTTTGTTTTCACTTAAGGTCTTTGTTTACATTTAGAATCTGTTTACATTTGTAGTCTTTGTTTACATTTGAATCTTTGTTTACATACAGAGCCTCTTTAAATTTGTACACTTTGTTTACATTTGTAGTCTTTGTTTGCATTTACAGAATGTTTTTATTTGTCCTATTTGTTTACATTTAGAGTCTTTGTTTATATTTGTAGTTTTTGTTTACATTTAGAGTGCTTATATTTCGAGTCCTTGTTTACATTTTGAATCTCTTAGCATTTGTGCTATTTGTTTACATTTGTAGTCTTTCTTTACATTCAGAGCCTGTTTAAATTTGTACCTTTTTTTACTTTTGTAGTCTTTTTTAATTTTACAGTCTGTTTACATTTGTAGTCTTTGTTTACATTTAGGGTCTTTGTTTAGACTTAGTGTTCTGTTTACATTTAGAGTCTTTGTTTTTATTTGTAGTCTTTGTTTACTTTTAGAGCCTTTGTTTACATTTAATGTCTGTTTACATTTGTACTCTTTGTTCCCATTTAGAGTCTTTGTTTACATTTGTACTCTGTTTTTATTTGTACTCTTTGTTTATATTAAGAATCTTTGCTTACGTTTGTAGTGTTTGTTTACATTTGGAGTCTTTAATTACATTTAGCGTCATTGTTTACAGTTAGAGTCTTTTTACATCTAGAATTTTTTTTACATTTAGAGTCTGTTTACGTTTGTACTCTGATTACATTTGTAGTTTTTGTTTACATTTAGAATATTTGTTTTCATTTGTAGTCTTTGTTTACATTTAGGGTCTTTGTTTACACTTTGAGTTTTGTTTACATTTAGAGACTTTGTTTACACTTAGAGTTTTGTTTACATTTAGAGCATTTGTTTACATTAAGTGTCTTTTTACATTTGTACTCTTTGTTTACATTTGCAGACTTGGTTTACATTTAAAGTCTCATTTGTATTCTTTTTTTTATTTGTAGTCCGTGTTTACACTTAGAGTCCCTGTTTACATTTGTAGTCTTTGTTTTAATTTGTAGTCTTTGTTTATATTTAGAGTCGTTGTTTACATTTTTAGTTTTTGTTTACATTTAAAATCCTTGTTAACATTTAGAGTTTGTAACATTTGAGCTTTTTTTTTACATTTGTACTCTTTGTTTACATTTGTAATCTGCTTACATTTAGATTCGTTGTTTACATTTAGAGTCATTGTTTACATTTGTAGTCTGTTTACATTTAGTGTCTGTTTACGTTTGTAGTTTTTGTTTACATTTAGAGTCTTTGTTTACTTTTGTAGACTTTGTTTACATTTATATTCTCTGTTTACATTTGTAGTCTTTGTTTACACTTGTAATCTTTGTTTACACTTGTAGTCTTTGTTTACATATAGAGTCTGTTTACATTTGCAGTCTTTGTTTGCATTTTTAGACTTTGTTTACATTTAGAGTCTTTGCTTACACCTAGAGTTTTTGTTTACATTTAGAGTCTTTGTTTACATATGTAGTATTTGTTTACATTTAGAATCTTTGTTTACATTTGTAGTCATTGCTTACATTTAGTGTCTTTTTTTTGCATTTAGAGCCTTTGTTTTCATTTGTAGTCTCTGTTCACATTTTTAAACTTTGATTACATTCAGAGTCTTTGTTTACATTTGTACTTTTTGTTTACACCTACAGTTTTCGTTTACATTTAAAGTCTTTGTTTACATTTGTAGCATTTGTTTACATTCAGAATCTTTGTTTACATTTGTAGTCTGTTTACATTTGCAGTCTTTGTTTACATTAAGAGTCTGTTTCCATATAGTGTCTTTGTTTACATTTAGAGTCTTTGTTTACTTTTGTTGTCTTTGTTTACATTTAGCGTCTTTGTTTCCTTTTAGAGTCTTTGTTTATATTTGTTGTCTTTGTTTACGTTTGTAGTCTTTGTTTACATTTAGAATCTTTATTTACGTTTTTAGCCTTTGTTTACATTTGTATTCTTTAATTACATTATCGCCATTGTTTACAGTTAGAGTCTGTTTACATCTAGAATTTTTGTTTACATTTAGAGTCTGCCTACATTTGTACTCTGATTACATTTGTACTCTGATTACATTTGTAGTTTTTGTTTACATTAAGAATATTTCTTTAAATTTGTAGTCTTTGTTTACATTTAGGGTTTTTGTTTACACTTAGAGTTTTGTTTACATTTAGAGACATTGTTTGCACTTAGAGTTTTGTTTACATTTAATGTCTGTTTACATTTGTAATCTTTGTTTACATTTGTAGTCTTTGTTTACATTTAGAGTCTTTTTCATTTGTATTCTTTTTTTTATTTGTAGTCCGTGTTTACATTTAGAGCCCTTGTTTACATTTGTAGTCTTTGTATTTGTAGTCTTTGTTTATATTTATAGTCGTTGTTTACATTTGTAGTCTTTGTTTACATTTAGAGACATTGTTTACATTTGTAGTCTGTTTACATTTAGAGTCTGTTTACGTTTGTAGTTTTTGTTTACATTTAGAGTCTTTGTTTACATTTGTAATCTTTGTTTACATTTAGTGTCTGTTGTTTACACTTAAAGCCTTTGTTTACATTTGTAGTCTTTGTTTACACTTAGAGCCTTTGTTTACATTTGTAGTCTTTGTTTACATTTTTAGACTTTGTTTACATTCAGAGACTTTGTTTACATTTGTAGTCTTTGTTTACACCTAGAGTCCTTGTTTACACCTAGAGTTTTCGTTTATATTTAGAGTCTTTGTTTACATTTGTAGTATTTGTTTACATTCAGAAACTTTGTTTACTTTTGTTGTCTTTGTTTACATTTAGAGCTTTGTTTAAATTTGCAGTCTTTGTTTCCATTTAGAGTCTTTGTTTATATTTGTTGTCTTTGTTTACGTTTGTAGTCTTTGTTTACATTTAGAATCCTTATTTACGTTTTTAGCCTTTGTTTACATTTGTATTCTTTAATTACATTTAGCGCCACTGTTTACAGTTAGAGTCTGTTTGCATCTAGAATTTTTGTTTACATTTAGAGTCTGTCTACATTTGTACTCTAATTACATTTGTAGTTTTTGTTTACATTTAGAATATTTGTTTAAATTTGTAGTCTTTGTTTACATTTAGGGTTTTTGTTTACACTTAGAGTTTTGTTTACATTTAGAGACATTGTTTACACTTAGAGTTTTGTTTACATTTAGTGTCTGTTTACATTTGCAATCTTTGTTTATATTTGTAGTCTTTGTTTACATTTAGAGTCTTTTTCATTTGTATTCTTTTTTTATTTGTAGTCCGTGTTTACATTTAGAGTCGTTGTTTACATTTGTAGTCTTTGTTTACATTTAGAGACATTGTTTACATTTGTAGTCTGTTTACATTTAGAGTCTGTTTTCGTTTGTAGTTTTTGTTTACATTTAGAGTCTTTGTATACATTTGTAGTCATTGTTTATATTTTGTGTCTGTTGTTCACATTTGGAGCCTTTGTTTACATTTGTAGTCTTTGTTTACATTTTTAGACTTTGTTTACATTCAGAGACTTTGTTCACATTTGTAGTCTTTGTTTACACCTAGAGTCCTTGTTTACACCTAGAGTTTTCGTTTACATTTAGAGTCTTTCTTTACACTTGTAGTATTTGTTTACACTCAGAAACTTTGTTTACATTTGTAGTCTGTTTACATTTGCATTCTTTGTTTATATTTAGAGTCTTTTTCCATTTACTGTCTTTGTTTACATTTAGAGTCTTTGTTTACTTTTGTTGTCTTTGTTTACATTTAGAGCATTGTTTAAATTTGTAGTCTTTGTTTCCATTTAGAGTCTTTGTGTATATTTGTTCTCTTTGTTTATGTTTGTAGTCTTTGTTTACATTTAGAATCTTTATTTACGTTTGTAGCCTTTGTTTACATATGTAGTCTGTTTACATTTATCGTCTGTTACCATTTAGTGTCATTGTTTACATTTAGATTCTTTGTTTACATTTCTTGTCTTTTTTTATATTTTGATCCTTTTTTTAAATTTGTAGTTTCTGTTTACATTTAGAGTCCTTGTTTACATTTAGAGTCTTTGTTTAGGTTTGTAGTCTTTGTTTACATTCAGCGCCTGTTTTAATTTGTACCTTTTTTTTACATTTGTAGTCTTTGTTTACATTTACATTCTGTTTTTATTTTTAGTCTTTGTTTACATTTAGAATATTTGTTTACATTTGTAGTCTTTGTTTACATTTAGAGTCTCTTTTTACATTTGTAGTGTTTGTCTACTTTTGTAGTCTTTGTTTATATTTAGAGTCTTCTTTACATTTACAGTCTTTGTTTACATATATAGTCTTTGTTTACACCTGGAGTATTTGTTTGCACCTAGAGTTTTTGTTTTCACTTAAGGTCTTTGTTTACATTTAAAATCTGTTTACATTTGTAGTCTTTGTTTACATTTGAATCTTTGTTTACATTCAGAGCCTGTTTAAATTTGTACACTTTGTTTACATTTGTAGTCTTTGTTTGCATTTACAGTATGTTTTTATTTGTCCTATTTGTTTACATTTTGAGTCTTTGTTTATATTTGTAGTTTTTGTTTACATTTAGAGTGTTTATATTTAGAGTCCTTGTTTACATTTTGAATCCCTTAGCATTTGTGCTATTTGTTTACATTTGTAGTCTTTCTTTACATTCAGAGCCTGTTTAAATTTGTACCTTTTTTTACATTTGTAGTCTTTTTTAATTTTACAGTCTGTTTTTATTTGTAGTCTTTGATTACATTTAGGGTCTTTGTTTAGACTTAGTGTTCCGTTTACATTTAGAGTCTTTGTTTTTATTTGTAGTCTTTGTTTACTTTTAGAGCCTTTGTTTACATTTAATGTCTGTTTACATTTGTATACTTTGTTTACATTTAGAGTTTTTGTTTACATTTGTACTCTGTTTTTATATGTTCTCTTTGTTTACATTAAGAAACTTTGCTTACGTTTGTAGTCTTTGTTTACATTTGGAGTCTTTAATTACATTTAGCGTCATTGTTTACAGTTAGAGTCTTTTTACATCTAGAATTTTTGTTTACATTTAGAATATTTGTTTACATTTGTAGTCTTTGTTTACATTTAGGGTCTTTGTTTACACTTTGAGTTTTGTTTACATTTAGAGACTTTGTTTACACTTAGAGTTTTGTTTACATTTAGGGCATTTGTTCACATTAAGTGTCTTTTTACATTTGTACTCTTTGTTTACATTTGCAGACTTTGTTTACATTTAAAGTCTTTCATTTCTATTTTTTTTTATTTGTAGTCCGTATTTACACTTAGAGTCCCTGTTTACATTTGTAGTCTTTGTTTTCATTTGTAGTCTCTGTTTACATTTTTAGACTTTGATTACATTCAAAGTCTTTGTTTACATTTGTAGTTTTTGTTTACACCTACAGTTTTCGTTTACATTTAGAGTCTTTGTTTACATTTGTAGTCTGTTTACATTTGCAGTCTTTGTTTACATTTAGAGTCTGTATCCATTTAGTGTCTTTGTTTACATTTAGAGTCTTTGTTTATATTTGATGTCATTGTTTACATTTAGTGACTTTGTTTAAATTTGTAGTCTGTTTCCATTTAGAGACTTTGTTTATATTTGCTGCCTTTGTTTAAATTTGTAGTCTGTTTCCATTTAGAGTCTTTGTTTATATTTGCTGTCTTTGTTTACATTTGTAGTCTTTATTTACATTTAGAATCTTTATTTACGTTTGTATTCTTTGTTTACATTTGTAGTCTGTTTACATTTATCGCCTGTTTCCATTTAGTGTCTTTGTTTACATTTAGATTCTTTATTTACATTTGTAGTCTTTGTTTACATATAGATCATTTTTTTGCATTTGGAGTTTTGTTTACATTTGCTGTCTTTGTTTACATTTAGCGTCTTTGTTTCTTTTTGTTGCCTTTGTTTACATTTAGAGCCTTTGTTTAAATTTGTAGTCTTTATTTCCATTTAGAGTCTTTGTTTATATTTGTTGTCTTTGTTTACGTTTGTAGTTTTTGTTTACATTTAGAATCTTTATTTACGTTTTTAGCCTTTGTTTACATTTGTATTCTTTAATTACATTTAGCGCCACTGTTTACAGTTAGAGTCTGTTTGCATCTCGAATTTTTTTTTACATTTAGAGTCTGTCTACATTTGTACTCTGATTACATTTGTACTCTGATTACATTTGTAGTTTTTGTTTACATTTAGAGTATTTGTTTAAATTTGTAGTCTTTGTTTACATTTAGGGGTTTTGTTTACATTTAGAGACAATGTTTACACTTAGAGTTTTGTTTACATTTAGTGTCTGTTTACATTTGCAATCTTTGTTTACATTTGTAGTCTTTGTTTACATTTAGAGTCTTTTTCATTTGTATTCTTTTTTTATTTGTAGTCCGTGTTTACATTTAGAGTCCTTGTTTATATTTGTATTCTTTGTATTTGTAGTCTTTGTTTATATTTAGAGTCGTTGTTAACATTTGTAGTCTTTGTTTACATTTAGAGACATTGTTTACATTTGTAGTCTGTTTACATTTAGAGTCTGTTTTCGTTTGTAGTTTTTGTTTACATTTAGAGTCTTCGTATACATTTGTAGTCATTGTTTATATTTTGTGTCTGTTGTTCACATTTGGAGCCTTTGTTTACATTTGTAGTCTTTGTTTACATTTTTAGACTTTGTTTACATTCAGAGACTTTGTTTACATTTGTAGTCTTTGTTTACACCTAGAGTCCTTGTTTACACCTAGAGTTTTCTTTTATATTTAGAGTCTTTGTTTACATTTGTAGTATTTGTTTACATTCAGAAACTTTGTTTACATTTGTAGTCTGTTTACATTTGCAGTCTTTGTTTATATTTAGAATCTTTTTCCATTTAGTGTCTTTGTTTACATTTAGAGTCTTTGTTTACTTTTGTTGTCTTTGTTTACATTTAGAGCTTTGTTTAAATTTGTAGTCTTTGTTTCCATTTAGAGTCTTTGTGTATATTTGTTCTCTTTGTTTACGTTTGTAGTCTTTGTTTACATTTAGAATCTTTATTTACGTTTGTAGCCTTTGTTTACATTTGTAGTCTGTTACCATTTATCGTCTGTTACCATTTAGTGTCATTGTTTACATTTAGATTCTTTGTTTACATTTCTTGTCTTTGTTTACATTTAGATCCTTTTTTTACATTTGTAGTCTTTGTTTACATTTCTAGTCTTTGTTTATATTTAGAGTCTTCTTTACATTTACAGTCTTTGTTTACATATATAGTCTTTGTTTACACCTGGAGTATTTGTTTGCACCTAGAGTTTTTGTTTTCACTTAAGGTCTTTGTTTACATTTAAAATCTGTTTACATTTGTAGTCTTTGTTTACATTTGAATCTTTGTTTACATTCAGAGCCTGTTTAAATTTGTACACTTTGTTTACATTTGTAGTCTTTGTTTGCATTTACAGTATGCTTTTATTTATCCTATTTGTTTACATTTAGAGTCTTTGTTTATATTTGTAGTTTTTGTTTACATTTAGAGTGTTTATATTTAGAGTCCTTGTTTACATTTTGAATCTCTTAGCATTTGTGCTATTTGTTTACATTTGTAGTCTTTCTTTACATTCAGAGCCTGTTTAAATTTGTACCTTTTTTTACATTTGTAGTCTTTTTTAATTTTACAGTCTGTTTTTATTTGTAGTCTTTGTTTACATTTAGGGTCTTTGTTTAGATTTAGTGTTCCGTTTACATTTAGAGTTTTTGTTTTTATTTGTAGTCTTTGGTTACTTTTAGAGCCTTTGTTTACATTTAATGTCTGTTTACATATGTATACTTTGTTCACATTTAGAGTTTTTGTTTACATTTGTACTCTGTTTTTATTTGTACTCTTTGTTTACATTAAGAAGCTTTGCTTACGTTTGTAGTCTTTGTTTACATTTGGAGTCTTTAATTACATTTAGCGTCATTGTTTACACTTTGAGTTTTGTTTACATTTAGAGACTTTGTTTACACTTAGAGTTTTGTTTACATTTAGGGCATTTGTTCACATTAAGTGTCTTTTTACATTTGTACTCTTTGTTTACATTTGCAGACTTTGTTTACATTTAAAGTCTTTCATTTGTATTCTTTTTTTATTTGTAGTCCGTATTTACACTTAGAGTCCCTGTTTACATTTGTAGTCTTTGTTTTCATTTGTAGTCACTGTTTACATTTTTAGACTTTGATTACATTCAAAGTCTTTGTTTACATTTGTAGTTTTTGTTTACACCTACAGTTTTCGTTTACATTTAGAGTCTTTGTTTACATTTGTAGTCTGTTTACATTTGCAGTCTTTGTTTACATTTAGAGTCTGTATCCATTTAGTGTCTTTGTTTAGATTTAGAGTCTTTGTTTATATTTGATGTCTTTGTTTACATTTAGTGCCTTTGTTTAAATTTGTAGTCTGTTTCCATTTAGAGACTTTGTTTATATTTGCTGCCTTTGTTTAAATTTGTAGTCTGTTTCCATTTAGAGTCTTTGTTTATATTTGCTGTCTTTGTTTACATTTCTAGTCTTTATTTACATTTAGAATCTTTATTTACGTTTGTATTCTTTGTTTACATTTGTAGTCTGTTTACATTTATCGCCTGTTTCCATTTAGTGTCTTTGTTTACATTTAGATTCTTTATTTACATTTGTAGTCTTTGTTTACATATAGATCATTTTTTTGCATTTGGAGTTTTGTTTACATTTAGAGTCTTTTCCATTTAGAGTCTTTGTTTACTTTTGGTGTCATTGTTTACATTTAGCGTCTTTGTTTCTTTTTGTTGCCTTTGTTTACATTTAGAGCCTTTGTTTAAATTTGTAGTCTTTATTTCCATTTAGAGTCTTTGTTTATATTTGTTGTCTTTGTTTACGTTTGTAGTCTTTGTTTACATTTAGAATCTTTATTTACGTTTTTAGCCTTTGTTTACATTTGTATTCTTTAATTACATTTAGCGCCACTGTTTACAGTTAGAGTCTGTTTGCATCTAGAATTTTTGTTTACATTTAGAGCCTGTCTACATTTGTACTCTGATTACATTTGTAGTTTTTGTTTACATTTAGAATATTTGTTTAAATTTGTAGTCTTTGTTTACATTTAGGGTTTTTGTTTACACTTAGAGTTTTGTTTACATTTAGAGATAATGTTTACACTTAGAGTTTTGTTTACATTTAGTGTCTGTTTACATTTGTAATCTTTGTTTACATTTGTAGTCTTTGTTTACATTTAGAGTCTTTTTCATTTGTATTCTTTTTTTATTTGTAGTCCGTCTTTACATTTAGAGTCCTTGTTTACATTTGTATTCTTTGTATTTGTAGTCTTTGTTTATATTTAGAGTCGTTGTTTACATTTGTAGTCTTTGTTTACATTTAGAGACATTGTTTACATTTGTAGTCCGTTTACATTTAGAGTCTGTTTTCGTTTGTAGTTTTTGTTTACATTTAGAGTGTTTGTATACATTTGTATTCATTGTTTATATTTTGTGTCTGTTGTTCACATTTGGAGCCTTTGTTTACATTTGTAGTCTTTGTTTACATTTTTAGACTTTGTTTACATTCAGAAACTTTGTTTACATTTGTAGTCTTCGTTTACACCTAGACTCCTTGTTTACACCTAGAGATTTCGTTTACATTTAGAGTCTTTCTTTACACTTGTAGTATTTGTTTACACTCATAAACTTTGTTTACATTTGTAGTCTGTTTACATTTGCATTCTTTGTTTATATTTAGAGTCTTTTTCCATTTAGTGTCTTTGTTTACATTTACATTCTGTTTTTATTTTTAGTCTTTGTTTACATTTAGAATATTTGTTTACATTTGTAGTCTTTCTTTACATTTAGAGTCTCTTTTTACATTTGTAGTGTTTGTTTACTTTTGTAGTCTTTGTTTATATTTAGAGTCTTTTTTACATTTACAGTCTTTGTTTACATATATAGTCTTTGTTTACAACTGGAGCATTTGTTTGCACCTAGAGTTTTTGTTTTCACTTAAGGTCTTTGTTTACGTTTAGAATCTGTTTACATTTGTAGTCTTTGTTTACATTTGAATCTTTGTTTACATACAGAGCCTCTTTAAATTTGTACACTTTGTTTACATTTGTAGTCTTTGTTTGCATTTACAGTATGTTTTTATTTGTCCTATTTGTTTACATTTAGAGTCTTTGTTTATATTTGTAGTTTTTGTTTACAATTAGAGTGCTTATATTTAGAGTCCTTGTTTACATTTTGAATCTCTTAGCATTTGTGCTATTTGTTTACATTTGTAGTCTTTCTTTACATTCAGAGCCTGTTTAAATTTGTACCTTTTTTTACATTTGTAGACTTTTTTAATTTTACAGTCTGTTTATATTTGTATCTTTGTTCACATTTAGAGTCTTTGTTTACATTTGTACTCTGTTTTTATTTGTACTCTTTGTTTATATTAAGAAGCTTTGCTTACGTTTGCAGTCTTTGTTTACATTTGGAGTCTTTAATTACATTTAGCGTCATTGTTTACAGTTAGAGTCTTTTTACATCTAGAATTTTTTTTACATTTAGAGTCTGTTTACATTTGTACTCTGATTACATTTGTAGTTTTTGTTTACATTTAGAATATTTGTTTTCATTTGTACTCTTTGTTTACATTTAGGGTCTTTGTTTACACTTTGAGTTTTGTTTACATTTAGAGACTTTGTTTACACTTAGAGTTTTGTTTACATTTAGAGCATTTGTTTACTTTAAGTGTCTTTTTACATTTGTACTCTTTGTTTACATTTGCAGACTTGGTTTACATTTAAAGTCTCATTTGTATTCTTTTTTTTATTTGTAGTCCGTGTTTACACTTAGAGTCCCTGTTTACATTTGTAGTCTTTGTTTTAATTTGTAGTCTTTGTTTATATTTAGAGTCGTTGTTTACATTTTTAGTTTTTGTTTACATTTAAAATCCTTGTTAACATTTAGAGTTTGTAACATTTGAGCTTTTTTTTACATTTGTACTCTTTGTTTACATTTGTAATCTGCTTACATTTAGATTCGTTGTTTACATTTAGAGTCATTGTTTACATTTGTAGTCTGTTTACATATAGGGTCTTTGTTTACACTTTGAGTTTTGTTTACATTTAGAGACTTTGTTTACACTTAGATTTTTGTTTACATTTAGAGCATTTGTTTACATTTAGTGTCTGTTTACATTTGTACTCTTTGTTTACATTTGTAGTCTGCTTACATTTAGATTCGTTGTTTACATTTAGAGTCATTGTTTACATTTGTAGTCTGTTTACATTTAGTGTCTGTTTACGTTTGTAGTTTTTGTTTACATTTAGAGTCTTTGTTTACTTTTGTAGACATTGTTTACATTTATATTCTCTGTTTACATTTGTAGTCTTTGTTTACACTTGTAATCTTTGTTTACACTTGTAGTCTTTGTTTACATATAGAGTCTGTTTACATTTGCAGTCTTTGTTTGCATTTTTAGACTTTGTTTACATTTAGAGTCTTTGCTTACACCTAGAGTTTTTGTTTACATTTAGAGTCTTTGTTTACATATGTAGTATTTGTTTACATTTAGAATCTTTGTTTACATTTGTAGTCATTGCTTACATTTAGTGTCTTTTTTTTACATTTAGAGCCTTTGTTTTCATTTGTAGTCTCTGTTCACATTTTTAGAATTTGATTACATTCAGAGTCTTTGTTTACATTTGTACTTTTTGTTTACACCTACAGTTTTCGTTTAGATTTAAAGTCTTTGTTTACATTTGTAGCATTTGTTTACATTCAGAATCTTTGTTTACATTTGTAGTCTGTTTACATTTGCAGTCTTTGTTTACATTTAGAGTCTGTTTCCACATAGTGTCTTTGTTTACATTTAGAGTCTTTGTTTACTTTTGTTGTCTTTGTTTACATTTAGCGTCTTTGTTTCCTTTTAGAGTCTTTGTTTATATTTGTTGTCTTTGTTTACGTTTGTAGTCTTTGTATACATTTAGAATCTTTAGTTACGTTTTTAGCCTTTGTTTACATTTGTATTCTTTAATTACATTTAGCGCCATTGTTTACAGTTAGAGTCTGTTTACATCTAGAATTTTTGTTTACATTTAGAGTCTGCCTACATTTGTACTCTGATTACATTTGTAGTTTTTGTTTACATTTAGAATATTTGTTTAAATTTGTAGTCTTTGTTTACATTTAGGGGTTTTGTTTACACTTAGAGTTTTGTTTACATTTAGAGACATTGTTTACACTTAGAGTTTTGTTTACATTTAGTGTCTGTTTACATTTGTAATCTTTGTTTACATTTGTAGTCTTTGTTTACATTTAGAGTCTTTTTCATTTGTATTCTTTTTTTTATTTGTAGTCCGTGTTTACATTTAGAGTCCTTGCTTACATTTGTAGTCTTTGTATTTGTAGTCTTTGTTTATATTTAGAGTCGTTGTTTACATTTGTAGTCTTTGTTTACATTTAGAGACATTGTTTACATTTGTAGTCTGTTTACATTTAGAGTCTGTTTACGTTTGTAGTTTTTGTTTACATTTAGAGTCTTTGTTTACATTTGTAATCTTTGTTTACATTTAGTATCTGTTGTTTACACTTAGAGCCTTTGTTTACATTTGTAGTCTTTGTTTACACTTAGAGCCTTTGTTTACATTTGTAGTCTTTGTTTACATTTTTAGACTTTGTTTACATTCAGAGACTTTGTTTACATTTGTAGTCTTTGTTTACACCTAGAGTCCTTGTTTACACCTAGAGTTTTCGTTTATATTTAGAGTCTTTGTTTACATTTGTAGTATTTGTTTACATTCAGAAACTTTGTTTACATTTGTAGTCTGTTTACATTTGCAGTCTTTGTTTATATTTAGAGTCTTTTTCCATTTAGTGTCTTTGTTTACATTTAGAGTCTTTGTTTACATTTGTTGTCTTTGTTTACATTTAGAGCTTTGTTTAAATTTGTAGTCTTTGTTTCCATTTAGAGTCTTTGTGTATATTTGTTCTCTTTGTTTACGTTTGTAGTCTTTGTTTACATTTAGAATCTTTATTTACGTTTGTAGCATTTGTTTACATTTGTAATCTGTTACCATTTATCGTCTGTTACCATTTAGTGTCATTGTTTACATTTAGATTCTTTGTTTACATTTCTTGTCTTTGTTTACATTTAGATCCTTTTTTTACATTTGTAGTTTTTGTTTACATTTAGAGTCCTTGTTTACATTTAGAGTCTTTGTTTACGTTTGTAGTCTTTGTTTACATTTAGAGTCTCTTTTTACATTTGTAGTCTTTGTTTACATTTCTAGTCTTTGTTTATATTTAGAGTCTTCTTTACATTTACAGTCTTTGTTTACATATATAGTCTTTGTTTACACCTGGAGTATTTGTTTGCACCTAGAGTTTTTGTTTTCACTTAAGGTCTTTGTTTACATTTAAAATCTGTTTACATTTGTAGTCTTTGTTTACATTTGAATCTTTGTTTACATTCAGAGCCTGTTTAAATTTGTACACTTTGTTTACATTTGTAGTCTTTGTTTGCATTTACAGTATGTTTTTATTTGTCCTATTTGTTTATATTTAGAGTCTTTGTTTATATTTGTAGTTTTTGTTTACATTTAGAGTGTTTATATTTAGAGTCCTTGTTTACATTTTGAATCTCTTAGCATTTGTGCTATTTGTTTATATTTGTAGTCTTTCTTTACATTCAGAGCCTGTTTAAATTTGTACCTTTTTTTACATTTGTAGTCTTTTTTAATTTTACAGTCTGTTTTTATTTGTAGTCTTTGTTTACATTTAGGGTCTTTGTTTAGACTTAGTGTTCCGTTTACATTTAGAGTCTTTGTTTTTATTTGTAGTCTTTGTTTACTTTTAGAGCCTTTGTTTACATTTAATGTCTGTTTACATTTGTATACTTTGTTCACATTTAGAGTTTTTGTTTACATTTGTACTCTGTTTTTATCTGTACTCTTTGTTTACATTAAGAAGCTTTGCTTACGTTTGTAGTCTTTGTTTACATTTGGAGTCTTTAATTACATTTAGCGTCATTGTTTACAGTTAGAGTCTTTTTACATCTAGAATTTTTGTTTACATTTAGAATATTTGTTTACATTTGTAGTCTTTGTTTACATTTAGGGTCTTTGTTTACACTTTGAATTTTGTTTACATTTAGAGACTTTGTTTACACTTAGAGTTTTGTTTACATTTAGGGCATTTGTTCACATTAAGTGTCTTTTTACATTTGTACTCTTTGTTTACATTTGCAGACTTTGTTTACATTTAAAGTCTTTCATTTGTATTCTTTTTTTATTTGTAGTCCGTATTTACACTTAGAGTCCCTGTTTACATTTGTAGTCTTTGTTTTCATTTGTAGTCTTTGTTTACATTTAGAGTCTGTATCCATTTAGTGTCTTTGTTTACATTTAGAGTCTTTGTTTATATTTGATGTCATTGTTTACATTTAGTGCCTTTGTTTAAATTTGTAGTCTGTTTCCATTTAGAGACTTTGTTTATATTTGCTGCCTTTGTTTAAATTTGTAGTCTGTTTCCATTTAGAGTCTTTGTTTATATTTGCTGTCTTTGTTTACATTTCTAGTCTTTATTTACATTTAGAATCTTTATTTACGTTTGTATTCTTTGTTTACATTTGTAGTCTGTTTACATTTATCGCCTGTTTCCATTTAGTGTCTTTGTTTACATTTAGATTCTTTATTTACATTTGTAGTCTTTGTTTACATATAGATCATTTTTTGCATTTGGAGTTTTGTTTACATTTAGAGTCTTTTCCATTTAGAGTCTTTGTTTACATTTGCTGTCTTTGTTTACATTTAGCGTCTTTGTTTCTTTTTGTTGCCTTTGTTTACATTTAGAGCCTTTGTTTAAATTTGTAGTCTTTATTTCCATTTAGAGTCTTTGTTTATATTTGTTGTCTTTGTTTACGTTTGTAGTCTTTGTTTACATTTAGAATCTTTATTTACGTTTTTAGCCTTTGTTTACATTTGTATTCTTTAATTACATTTAGCGCCACTGTTTACAGTTAGAGTCTGTTTGCATCTAGAATTTTTGTTTACATTTAGAGTCTGTCTACATTTGTACTCTGATTACATTTGTAGTTTTTGTTTACATTTAGAATATTTGTTTAAATTTGTAGTCTTTGTTTACATTTAGGGTTTTTGTTTACACTTAGAGTTTTGTTTACATTTAGAGACAATGTTTACACTTAGAGTTTTGTTTACATTTAGTGTCTGTTTACATTTGTAATCTTTGTTTACATTTGTAGTCTTTGTTTACATTTAGAGTCTTTTTCATTTGTATTCTTTTTTTATTTGTAGTCCGTGTTTACATTTAGAGTCCTTGTTTACATTTGTATTCTTTGTATTTGTAGTCTTTGTTTATATTTAGAGTCGTTGTTTACATTTGTAGTCTTTGTTTACATTTAGAGACATTGTTTACATTTGTAGTCTGTTTACATTTAGAGTCTGTTTTCGTTTGTAGTTTTTGTTTACATTTAGAGTGTTTGTATACATTTGTAGTCATTGTTTATATTTTGTGTCTGTTGTTCACATTTGGAGCCTTTGTTTACATTTGTAGTCTTTGTTTACATTTTTAGACTTTGTTTACATTCAGAAACTTTGTTTACATTTGTAGTCTTTGTTTACACCTAGAGTCCTTGTTTACACCTAGAGTTTTCGTTTACATTTAGAGTCTTTCTTTACACTTGTAGTATTTGTTTACACTCAGAAACTTTGTTTACATTTGTAGTCTGTTTACATTTGCATTCTTTGTTTATATTTAGAGTCTTTTTCCATTTAGTGTCTTTGTTTACATTTAGAGTCTTTGTTTACTTTTGTTGTCTTTGTTTCCATTTAGAGCTTTGTTTAAATTTGTAGTCTTTGTTTCCATTTAGAGTCTTTGTGTATATTTGTTCTCTTTGTTTATGTTTGTAGTCTTTGTTTACATTTAGAATCTTTATTTACGTTTGTAGCCTTTGTTTACATATGTAGTCTGTTTACATTTATCGTCTGTTACCATTTAGTGTCATTGTTTACATTTTGATTCTTTGTTTACATTTCTTGTCTTTGTTTACATTTTGATCCTTTTTTTAAATTTGTAGTTTCTGTTTACATTTAGAGTCCTTGTTTACATTTAGAGTCTTTGTTTACGTTTGTAGTCTTTGTTTACATTCAGCGCCTGTTTTAATTTGTGCCTTTTTTTTACATTTGTAGTCTTTGTTTACATTTACATTCTGTTTTTATTTTTAGTCTTTGTTTACATTTAGAATATTTGTTTACATTTGTAGTCTTTCTTTACATTTAGAGTCTCTTTTTACATTTGTAGTGTTTGTTTACTTTTGTAGTCTTTGTTTATATTTAGAGTCTTGTTTACATTTACAGTCTTTGTTTACATACATAGTCTTTGTTTACAACTGGAGCATTTGTTTGCACCTAGAGTTTTTGTTTTCACTTAAGGTCTTTGTTTACGTTTAGAATCTGTTTACATTTGTAGCCTTTGTTTACATTTGAATCTTTGTTTACATACAGAGCCTCTTTAAATTTGTACACTTTGTTTACATTTGTAGTCTTTGTTTGCATTTACAGTATGTTTTTATTTGTCCTATTTGTTTACATTTAGAGTCTTTGTTTATATTTGTAGTTTTTGTTTACAATTAGAGTTCTTATATTTAGAGTCCTTGTTTACATTTTGAATCTCTTAGCATTTGTGCTATTTGTTTACATTTGTAGTCTTTCTTTACATTCAGAGCCTGTTTAAATTTGTACCTTTTTTTACATTTGTAGTCTTTTTTAATTTTACAGTCTGTTTTTATTTGTAGTCTTTGTTTACATTTAGATTCTTATTTACATTGTACTCTTTGTTTACATTTTTTGTCTTTGTTTACATTTAGGGTCTTTGTTTAGACTTTGTGTTCCGTTTACATTTAGAGTCTTTGTTTTTATTTGTAGTCTTTGTTTACTTTTAGAGCCTTTGTTTACATTTAAAGTCTGTTTACATTTGTATTCTTTGTTCACATTTAGAGTCTTTGTTTACATTTGTACTCTGTTTTTATTTGTACTCTTTGTTTATATTAAGAAGCTTTGCTTACGTTTGTAGTCTTTGTTTACATTTGGAGTCTTTAATTACATTTAGCACCATTGTTTACAGTTAGAGTCTGTTTACATCTAGAATTTTTGTTTACATTTAGAGTCTGCCTACATTTGTACTCTGATTACATTTGTAGTTTTTGTTTACATTTAGAATATTTGTTTAAATTTGTAGTCTTTGTTTACATTTAGGGGTTTTGTTTACACTTAGAGTTTTGTTTACATTTAGAGACATTGTTTACACTTAGAGTTTTGTTTACATTTAGTGTCTGTTTACATTTGTAATCTTTGTTTACATTTGTAGTCTTTGTTTACATTTAGAGTCTTTTTCATTTGTATTCTTTTTTTTATTTGTAGTCCGTGTTTACATTTAGAGTCCTTGCTTACATTTGTAGTCTTTGTATTTGTAGTCTTTGTTTATATTTAGAGTCGTTGTTTACATTTGTAGTCTTTGTTTACATTTAGAGACATTGTTTACATTTGTAGTCTGTTTACATTTAGAGTCTGTTTACGTTTGTAGTTTTTGTTTACATTTAGAGTCTTTGTTTACATTTGTAATCTTTGTTTACATTTAGTATCTGTTGTTTACACTTAGAGCCTTTGTTTACATTTGTAGTCTTTGTTTACACTTAGAGCCTTTGTTTACATTTGTAGTCTTTGTTTACATTTTTAGACTTTGTTTACATTCAGAGACTTTGTTTACATTTGTAGTCTTTGTTTACACCTAGAGTCCTTGTTTACACCTAGAGTTTTCGTTTATATTTAGAGTCTTTGTTTACATTTGTAGTATTTGTTTACATTCAGAAACTTTGTTTACATTTGTAGTCTGTTTACATTTGCAGTCTTTGTTTATATTTAGAGTCTTTTTCCATTTAGTGTCTTTGTTTACATTTAGAGTCTTTGTTTACATTTGTTGTCTTTGTTTACATTTAGAGCTTTGTTTAAATTTGTAGTCTTTGTTTCCATTTAGAGTCTTTGTGTATGTTTGTTCTCTTTGTTTACGTTTGTAGTCTTTGTTTACATTTAGAATCTTTATTTACGTTTGTAGCATTTGTTTACATTTGTAATCTGTTACCATTTATCGTCTGTTACCATTTAGTGTCATTGTTTACATTTAGATTCTTTGTTTACATTTCTTGTCTTTGTTTACATTTAGATCCTTTTTTTACATTTGTAGTTTTTGTTTACATTTAGAGTCCTTGTTTACATTTAGAGTCTTTGTTTACGTTTGTAGTCTTTGTTTACATTTAGAGTCTCTTTTTACATTTGTAGTCTTTGTTTACATTTCTAGTCTTTGTTTATATTTAGAGTCTTCTTTACATTTACAGTCTTTGTTTACATATATAGTCTTTGTTTACACCTGGAGTATTTGTTTGCACCTAGAGTTTTTGTTTTCACTTAAGGTCTTTGTTTACATTTAAAATCTGTTTACATTTGTAGTCTTTGTTTACATTTGAATCTTTGTTTACATTCAGAGCCTGTTTAAATTTGTACACTTTGTTTACATTTGTAGTCTTTGTTTGCATTTACAGTATGTTTTTATTTGTCCTATTTGTTTATATTTAGAGTCTTTGTTTATATTTGTAGTTTTTGTTTACATTTAGAGTGTTTATATTTAGAGTCCTTGTTTACATTTTGAATCTCTTAGCATTTGTGCTATTTGTTTATATTTGTAGTCTTTCTTTACATTCAGAGCCTGTTTAAATTTGTACCTTTTTTTACATTTGTAGTCTTTTTTAATTTTACAGTCTGTTTTTATTTGTAGTCTTTGTTTACATTTAGGGTCTTTGTTTAGACTTAGTGTTCCGTTTACATTTAGAGTCTTTGTTTTTATTTGTAGTCTTTGTTTACTTTTAGAGCCTTTGTTTACATTTAATGTCTGTTTACATTTGTATACTTTGTTCACATTTAGAGTTTTTGTTTACATTTGTACTCTGTTTTTATCTGTACTCTTTGTTTACATTAAGAAGCTTTGCTTACGTTTGTAGTCTTTGTTTACATTTGGAGTCTTTAATTACATTTAGCGTCATTGTTTACAGTTAGAGTCTTTTTACATCTAGAATTTTTGTTTACATTTAGAATATTTGTTTACATTTGTAGTCTTTGTTTACATTTAGGGTCTTTGTTTACACTTTGAATTTTGTTTACATTTAGAGACTTTGTTTACACTTAGAGTTTTGTTTACATTTAGGGCATTTGTTCACATTAAGTGTCTTTTTACATTTGTACTCTTTGTTTACATTTGCAGACTTTGTTTACATTTAAAGTCTTTCATTTGTATTCTTTTTTTATTTGTAGTCCGTATTTACACTTAGAGTCCCTGTTTACATTTGTAGTCTTTGTTTTCATTTGTAGTCTTTGTTTACATTTAGAGTCTGTATCCATTTAGTGTCTTTGTTTACATTTAGAGTCTTTGTTTATATTTGATGTCATTGTTTACATTTAGTGCCTTTGTTTAAATTTGTAGTCTGTTTCCATTTAGAGACTTTGTTTATATTTGCTGCCTTTGTTTAAATTTGTAGTCTGTTTCCATTTAGAGTCTTTGTTTATATTTGCTGTCTTTGTTTACATTTCTAGTCTTTATTTACATTTAGAATCTTTATTTACGTTTGTATTCTTTGTTTACATTTGTAGTCTGTTTACATTTATCGCCTGTTTCCATTTAGTGTCTTTGTTTACATTTAGATTCTTTATTTACATTTGTAGTCTTTGTTTACATATAGATCATTTTTTGCATTTGGAGTTTTGTTTACATTTAGAGTCTTTTCCATTTAGAGTCTTTGTTTACATTTGCTGTCTTTGTTTACATTTAGCGTCTTTGTTTCTTTTTGTTGCCTTTGTTTACATTTAGAGCCTTTGTTTAAATTTGTAGTCTTTATTTCCATTTAGAGTCTTTGTTTATATTTGTTGTCTTTGTTTACGTTTGTAGTCTTTGTTTACATTTAGAATCTTTATTTACGTTTTTAGCCTTTGTTTACATTTGTATTCTTTAATTACATTTAGCGCCACTGTTTACAGTTAGAGTCTGTTTGCATCTAGAATTTTTGTTTACATTTAGAGTCTGTCTACATTTGTACTCTGATTACATTTGTAGTTTTTGTTTACATTTAGAATATTTGTTTAAATTTGTAGTCTTTGTTTACATTTAGGGTTTTTGTTTACACTTAGAGTTTTGTTTACATTTAGAGACAATGTTTACACTTAGAGTTTTGTTTACATTTAGTGTCTGTTTACATTTGTAATCTTTGTTTACATTTGTAGTCTTTGTTTACATTTAGAGTCTTTTTCATTTGTATTCTTTTTTTATTTGTAGTCCGTGTTTACATTTAGAGTCCTTGTTTACATTTGTATTCTTTGTATTTGTAGTCTTTGTTTATATTTAGAGTCGTTGTTTACATTTGTAGTCTTTGTTTACATTTAGAGACATTGTTTACATTTGTAGTCTGTTTACATTTAGAGTCTGTTTTCGTTTGTAGTTTTTGTTTACATTTAGAGTGTTTGTATACATTTGTAGTCATTGTTTATATTTTGTGTCTGTTGTTCACATTTGGAGCCTTTGTTTACATTTGTAGTCTTTGTTTACATTTTTAGACTTTGTTTACATTCAGAAACTTTGTTTACATTTGTAGTCTTTGTTTACACCTAGAGTCCTTGTTTACACCTAGAGTTTTCGTTTACATTTAGAGTCTTTCTTTACACTTGTAGTATTTGTTTACACTCAGAAACTTTGTTTACATTTGTAGTCTGTTTACATTTGCATTCTTTGTTTATATTTAGAGTCTTTTTCCATTTAGTGTCTTTGTTTACATTTAGAGTCTTTGTTTACTTTTGTTGTCTTTGTTTCCATTTAGAGCTTTGTTTAAATTTGTAGTCTTTGTTTCCATTTAGAGTCTTTGTGTATATTTGTTCTCTTTGTTTATGTTTGTAGTCTTTGTTTACATTTAGAATCTTTATTTACGTTTGTAGCCTTTGTTTACATATGTAGTCTGTTTACATTTATCGTCTGTTACCATTTAGTGTCATTGTTTACATTTTGATTCTTTGTTTACATTTCTTGTCTTTGTTTACATTTTGATCCTTTTTTTAAATTTGTAGTTTCTGTTTACATTTAGAGTCCTTGTTTACATTTAGAGTCTTTGTTTACGTTTGTAGTCTTTGTTTACATTCAGCGCCTGTTTTAATTTGTGCCTTTTTTTTACATTTGTAGTCTTTGTTTACATTTACATTCTGTTTTTATTTTTAGTCTTTGTTTACATTTAGAATATTTGTTTACATTTGTAGTCTTTCTTTACATTTAGAGTCTCTTTTTACATTTGTAGTGTTTGTTTACTTTTGTAGTCTTTGTTTATATTTAGAGTCTTGTTTACATTTACAGTCTTTGTTTACATACATAGTCTTTGTTTACAACTGGAGCATTTGTTTGCACCTAGAGTTTTTGTTTTCACTTAAGGTCTTTGTTTACGTTTAGAATCTGTTTACATTTGTAGCCTTTGTTTACATTTGAATCTTTGTTTACATACAGAGCCTCTTTAAATTTGTACACTTTGTTTACATTTGTAGTCTTTGTTTGCATTTACAGTATGTTTTTATTTGTCCTATTTGTTTACATTTAGAGTCTTTGTTTATATTTGTAGTTTTTGTTTACAATTAGAGTTCTTATATTTAGAGTCCTTGTTTACATTTTGAATCTCTTAGCATTTGTGCTATTTGTTTACATTTGTAGTCTTTCTTTACATTCAGAGCCTGTTTAAATTTGTACCTTTTTTTACATTTGTAGTCTTTTTTAATTTTACAGTCTGTTTTTATTTGTAGTCTTTGTTTACATTTAGATTCTTATTTACATTGTACTCTTTGTTTACATTTTTTGTCTTTGTTTACATTTAGGGTCTTTGTTTAGACTTTGTGTTCCGTTTACATTTAGAGTCTTTGTTTTTATTTGTAGTCTTTGTTTACTTTTAGAGCCTTTGTTTACATTTAATGTCTGTTTACATTTGTATACTTTGTTCACATTTAGAGTTTTTGTTTACATTTGTACTCTGTTTTTATTTGTACTCTTTGTTTACACTAAGAAGCTTTGCTTACGTTTGTAGTCTTTGTTTACATTTGGAGTCTTTAATTACATTTAGCGTCATTGTTTACAGTTAGAGTCTTTTTACATCTAGAATTTTTGTTTACATTTAGAATATTTGTTTACATTTGTAGTCTTTGTTTACATTTAGGGTCTTTGTTTACACTTTGAGTTTTGTTTACATTTAGAGACTTTGTTTACACTTAGAGTTTTGTTTACATTTAGGGCATTTGTTCACATTAAGTGTCTTTTTACATTTGTACTCTTTGTTTACATTTGCAGACTTTGTTTACATTTAAAGTCTTTCATTTGTATTCTTTTTTTTATTTGTAGTCCGTGTTTACACTTAGAGTCCCTGTTTACATTTGTAGTCTTTGTTTTCATTTGTAGTCTCTGTTTGCATTTTTAGACTTTGATTACTTTCAAAGTCTTTGTTTACATTTGTAGTTTTTGTTTACACCTACAGTTTTCGTTTACATTTAGAGTCTTTGTTTACATTTGTAGTCTGTTTACATTTGCAGTCTTTGTTTACATTTAGAGTCTGTATCCATTTAGTGTCTTTGTTTACATTTAGAGTCTTTGTTTATATTTGATGTCATTGTTTACATTTAGTGCCTTTGTTTAAATTTGTAGTCTGTTTCCATTTAGAGACTTTGTTTATATTTGCTGCCTTTGTTTAAATTTGTAGTCTGTTTCCATTTAGAGTCTTTGTTTATATTTGCTGTCTTTGTTTACATTTGTAGTCTTTATTTACATTTAGAATCTTTATTTACGTTTGTATTCTTTGTTTACATTTGTAGTCTGTTTACATTTATCGCCTGTTTCCATTTAGTGTCTTTGTTTACATTTAGATTCTTTATTTACATTTGTAGTCTTTGTTTACATATAGATCATTTTTTTTGCATTTGGAGTTTTGTTTACATTTAGAGTCTTTTCCATTTAGAGTCTTTGTTTACTTTTGCTGTCTTTGTTTACATTTAGCGTCTTTGTTTCTTTTTGTTGCCTTTGTTTACATTTAGAGCCTTTGTTTAAATTTGTAGTCTTTATTTCCATTTAGAGTCTTTGTTTATATTTGTTGTCTTTGTTTACGTTTGTAGTCTTTGTTTACATTTAGAATCCTTATTTACGTTTTTAGCCTTTGTTTACATTTGTATTCTTTAATTACATTTAGCGCCACTGTTTACAGTTAGAGTCTGTTTGCATCTAGAATTTTTGTTTACATTTAGAGTCTGTCTACATTTGTACTCTAATTACATTTGTAGTTTTTGTTTACATTTAGAATATTTGTTTAAATTTGTAGTCTTTGTTTACATTTAGGGTTTTTGTTTACACTTAGAGTTTTGTTTACATTTAGAGACAATGTTTACACTTAGAGTTTTGTTTACATTTAGTGTCTGTTTACATTTGCAATCTTTGTTTACATTTGTAGTCTTTGTTTACATTTAGAGTCTTTTTCATTTGTATTCTTTTTTATTTGTAGTCCGTGTTTACATTTAGAGTCCTTGTTTACATTTGTATTCTTTGTATTTGTAGTCTTTGTTTATATTTAGAGTCGTTGTTTACATTTGTAGTCTTTGTTTACATTTAGAGACATTGTTTACATTTGTAGTCTGTTTACATTTAGAGTCTGTTTTCGTTTGTAGTTTTTGTTTATATTTAGAGTGTTTGTATACATTTGTAGTCATTGTTTATATTTTGTGTCTGTTGTTCACATTTAGAGCCTTTGTTTACATTTGTAGTCTTTGTTTACATTTTTAGACTTTGTTTACATTCAGAAACTTTGTTTACATTTGTAGTCTTTGTTTACACCTAGAGTCCTTGTTTACACCTAGAGTTTTCGTTTACATTTAGAGTCTTTCTTTACACTTGTAGTATTTGTTTACACTCAGAAACTTTGTTTACATTTGTAGTCTGTTTACATTTGCATTCTTTGTTTATATTTAGAGTCTTTTTCCATTTAGTGTCTGTCTTTGTTTACTTTTGTTGTCTTTGTTTACATTTAGAGCTTTGTTTAAATTTGTAGTCTTTGTTTCCATTTAGAGTCTTTGTGTATATTTGTTCTCTTTGTTTATGTTTGTAGTCTTTGTTTACATTTAGAATCTTTATTTACGTTTGTAGCCTTTGTTTACATATGTAGTCTGTTTACATTTATCGTCTGTTACCATTTAGTGTCATTGTTTACAATTTGATTCTTTGTTTACATTTCTTGTCTTTGTTTACATTTTGATCCTTTTTTTAAATTTGTAGTTTCTGTTTACATTTAGAGTCCTTGTTTACATTTAGAGTCTTTGTTTACGTTTGTAGTCTTTGTTTACATTCAGCGCCTGTTTTAATTTGTGCCTTTTTTTTACATTTGTAGTCTTTGTTTACATTTACATTCTGTTTTTATTTTTAGTCTTTGTTTACATTTAGAATATTTGTTTACATTTGTAGTCTTTCTTTACATTTAGAGTCTCTTTTTACATTTGTAGTGTTTGTTTACTTTTGTAGTCTTTGTTTATATTTAGAGTCTTGTTTACATTTACAGTCTTTGTTTACATACATAGTCTTTGTTTACAACTGGAGCATTTGTTTGCACCTAGAGTTTTTGTTTTCACTTAAGGTCTTTGTTTACGTTTAGAATCTGTTTACATTTGTAGCCTTTGTTTACATTTGAATCTTTGTTTACATACAGAGCCTCTTTAAATTTGTACACTTTGTTTACATTTGTAGTCTTTGTTTGCATTTACAGTATGTTTTTATTTGTCCTATTTGTTTACATTTAGAGTCTTTGTTTATATTTGTAGTTTTTGTTTACAATTAGAGTTCTTATATTTAGAGTCCTTGTTTACATTTTGAATCTCTTAGCATTTGTGTTATTTGTTTACATTTGTAGTCTTTCTTTACATTCAGAGCCTGTTTAAATTTGTACCTTTTTTTACATTTGTAGTCTTTTTTAATTTTACAGTCTGTTTTTATTTGTAGTCTTTGTTTACATTTAGATTCTTATTTACATTGTACTCTTTGTTTACATTTTTTGTCTTTGTTTACATTTAGGGTCTTTGTTTAGACTTAGTGTTCCGTTTACATTTAGAGTCTTTGTTTTTATTTGTAGTCTTTGTTTACTTTTAGAGCCTTTGTTTACATTTAATGTCTGTTTACATTTGTATACTTTGTTCACATTTAGAGTTTTTGTTTACATTTGTACTCTGTTTTTATTTGTACTCTTTGTTTACACTAAGAAGCTTTGCTTACGTTTGTAGTCTTTGTTTACATTTGGAGTCTTTAATTACATTTAGCGTCATTGTTTACAGTTAGAGTCTTTTTACATCTAGAATTTTTGTTTACATTTAGAATATTTGTTTACATTTGTAGTCTTTGTTTACATTTAGGGTCTTTGTTTACACTTTGAGTTTTGTTTACATTTAGAGACTTTGTTTACACTTAGAGTTTGGTTTACATTTAGGGCATTTGTTCACATTAAGTGTCTTTTTACATTTGTACTCTTTGTTTACATTTGCAGACTTTGTTTACATTTAAAGTCTTTCATTTGTATTCTTTTTTTTATTTGTAGTCCGTGTTTACACTTAGAGTCCCTGTTTACATTTGTAGTCTTTGTTTTCATTTGTAGTCTCTGTTTACATTTTTAGACTTTGATTACATTCAAAGTCTTTGTTTACATTTGTAGTTTTTGTTTACACCTACAGTTTTCGTTTACATTTAGAGTCTTTGTTTACATTTGTAGTCTGTTTACATTTGCAGTCTTTGTTTACATTTAGAGTCTGTATCCATTTAGTGTCTTTGTTTACATTTAGAGTCTTTGTTTATATTTGATGTCATTGTTTACATTTAGTGCCTTTGTTTAAATTTGTAGTCTGTTTCCATTTAGAGACTTTGTTTATATTTGCTGCCTTTGTTTAAATTTGTAGTCTGTTTCCATTTAGAGACTTTGTTTATATTTGCTGCCTTTGTTTAAATTTGTAGTCTGTTTCCATTTAGAGTCTTTGTTTATATTTGCTGTCTTTGTTTACATTTGTAGTCTTTATTTACATTTAGAATCTTTATTTACGTTTGTATTCTTTGTTTACATTTGTAGTCTGTTTACATTTATCGCCTGTTTCCATTTAGTGTCTTTGTTTAAATTTAGATTCTTTATTTACATTTGTAGTCTTTGTTTACATATAGATCATTTTTTTGCATTTGGAGTTTTGTTTACATTTGCTGTCTTTGTTTACATTTAGCGTCTTTGTTTCTTTTTGTTGCCTTTGTTTACATTTAGAGCCTTTGTTTAAATTTGTAGTCTTTATTTCCATTTAGAGTCTTTGTTTATATTTGTTGTCTTTGTTTACGTTTGTAGTCTTTGTTTACATTTAGAATCTTTATTTACGTTTTTAGCCTTTGTTTACATTTGTATTCTTTAATTACATTTAGCGCCACTGTTTACAGTTAGAGTCTGTTTGCATCTCGAATTTTTGTTTACAGTTAGAGTCTGTCTACATTTGTACTCTGATTACATTTGTAGTTTTTGTTTACATTTAGAATATTTGTTTAAATTTGTAGTCTTTGTTTACATTTAGGGTTTTTGTTTACACTTAGAGTTTTGTTTACATTTAGAGACAATGTTTACACTTAGAGTTTTGTTTACATTTAGTGTCTGTTTACATTTGCAATCTTTGTTTACATTTGTAGTCTTTGTTTACACCTAGAGTCCTTGTTTACACCTAGAGTTTTCGTTTACATTTAGAGTCTTTCTTTACACTTGTAGTATTTGTTTACACTCAGAAACTGTGTTTACATTTGTAGTCTGTTTACATTTGCATTCTTTGTTTATATTTAGAGTCTTTTTCCATTTAGTGTCTTTGTTTACATTTAGAGTCTTTGTTTACTTTTGTTGTCTTTGTTTACATTTAGAGCTTTGTTTAAATTTGTAGTCTTTGTTTCCATTTAGAGTCTTTGTGTATATTTGTTCTCTTTGTTTATGTTTGTAGTCTTTGTTTACATTTAGAATCTTTATTTACGTTTGTAGCCTTTGTTTACATATGTAGTCTGTTTACATTTATCGTCTGTTACCATTTAGTGTCATTGTTTACATTTAGATTCTTTGTTTACATTTCTTGTCTTTGTTTATATTTTGATCCTTTTTTTAAATTTGTAGTTTCTGTTTACATTTAGAGTCCTTGTTTACATTTAGAGTCTTTGTTTACGTTTGTAGTCTTTGTTTACATTCAGCGCCTGTTTTAATTTGTGCCTTTTTTTTACATTTGTAGTCTTTGTTTACATTTACATTCTGTTTTTATTTTTAGTCTTTGTTTACATTTAGAATATTTGTTTACATTTGTAGTCTTTGTTTACATTTAGAGTCTCTTTTTACATTTGTAGTGTTTGTTTACTTTTGTAGTCTTTGTTTATATTTAGAGTCTTCTTTACATTTACAGTCTTTGTTTACATATATAGTCTTTGTTTACACCTGGAGTATTTGTTTGCACCTAGAGTTTTTGTTTTCACTTAAGGTCTTTGTTTACGTTTAAAATCTGTTTACATTTGTAGTCTTTGTTTACATTTGAATCTTTGTTTACATTCAGAGCCTGTTTAAATTTGTACACTTTGTTTACATTTGTAGTCTTTGTTTGCATTTACAGTATGTTTTTATTTGTCCTATTTGTTTACATTTTGAGTCTTTGTTTATATTTGTAGTTTTTGTTTACATTTAGAGTGTTTATATTTAGAGTCCTTGTTTACATTTTGAATCCCTTAGCATTTGTGCTATTTGTTTACATTTGTAGTCTTTCTTTACATTCAGAGCCTGTTTAAATTTGTACCTTTTTTTACATTTGTAGTCTTTTTTAATTTTACAGTCTGTTTTTATTTGTAGTCTTTGTTTACATTTAGGGTCTTTGTTTAGACTTAGTGTTCCGTTTACATTTATAGTCTTTGTTTTTATTTGTAGTCTTTGTTTACTTTTAGAGCCTTTGTTTACATTTAATGTCTGTTTACATTTGTATACTTTGTTCACATTTAGAGTTTTTGTTTACATTTGTACTCTGTTTTTATATGTTCTCTTTGTTTACATTAAGAAGCTTTGCTTACGTTTGTAGTCTTTGTTTACATTTGGAGTCTTTAATTACATTTAGCGTCATTGTTTACAGTTAGAGTCTTTTTACATCTAGAATTTTTGTTTACATTTAGAATATTTGTTTACATTTGCAGTCTTTGTTTACATTTAGGGTCTTTGTTTACACTTTGAGTTTTGTTTACATTTAGAGACTTTGTTTACACTTAGAGTTTTGTTTACATTTAGGGCATTTGTTCACATTAAGTGTCTTTTTACATTTGTACTCTTTGTTTACATTTGCAGACTTTGTTTACATTTAAAGTCTTTCATTTGTATTCTTTTTTTTATTTGTAGTCCGTATTTACACTTAGAGTCCCTGTTTACATTTGTAGTCTTTGTTTTCATTTGTAGTCTCTGTTTACATTTTTAGACTTTGATTACATTCAAAGTCTTTGTTTACATTTGTAGTTTTTGTTTACACCTACAGTTTTCGTTTACATTTAGAGTCTTTGTTTACATTTGTAGTCTGTTTACATTTGCAGTCTTTGTTTACATTTAGAGTCTGTATCCATTTAGTGTCTTTGTTTACATTTAGAGTCTTTGTTTATATTTGATGTCATTGTTTACATTTAGTGCCTTTGTTTAAATTTGTAGTCTGTTTCAGTCTAGAGACTTTGTTTATATTTGCTGCCTTTGTTTAAATTTGTAGTCTGTTTCCAATTAGAGTCTTTGTTTATATTTGCTGTCTTTGTTTACATTTGTAGTCTTTATTTACATTTAGAATCTTTATTTACGTTTGTATTCTTTGTTTACATTTGTAGTCTGTTTACATTTATCGCCTGTTTCCATTTAGTGTCTTTGTTTAAATTTAGATTCTTTATTTACATTTGTAGTCTTTGTTTACATATAGATCATTTTTTTGCATTTGGAGTTTTGTTTACATTTGCTGTCTTTGTTTACATTTAGCGTCTTTGTTTCTTTTTGTTGCCTTTGTTTACATTTAGAGCCTTTGTTTAAATTTGTAGTCTTTATTTCCATTATAGTCTTTGTTTATATTTGTTGTCTTTGTTTACGTTTGTAGTCTTTGTTTACATTTAGAATCTTTATTTACGTTTTTAGCCTTTGTTTACATTTGTATTCTTTAATTACATTTAGCGCCACTGTTTACAGTTAGAGTCTGTTTGCATCTCGAATTTTTGTTTACAGTTAGAGTCTGTCTACATTTGTACTCTGATTACATTTGTAGTTTTTGTTTACATTTAGAATATTTGTTTAAATTTGTAGTCTTTGTTTACATTTAGGGTTTTTGTTTACACTTAGAGTTTTGTTTACATTTAGAGACAATGTTTACACTTAGAGTTTTGTTTACATTTAGTGTCTGTTTACATTTGCAATCTTTGTTTACATTTGTAGTGTTTGTTTACACCTAGAGTCCTTGTTTACACCTAGAGTTTTCGTTTACATTTAGAGTCTTTCTTTACACTTGTAGTATTTGTTTACACTCAGAAACTGTGTTTACATTTGTAGTCTGTTTACATTTGCATTCTTTGTTTATATTTAGAGTCTTTTTCCATTTAGTGTCTTTGTTTACATTTAGAGTCTTTGTTTACTTTTGTTGTCTTTGTTTACATTTAGAGCTTTGTTCAAATTTGTAGTCTTTGTTTCCATTTAGAGTCTTTGTGTATATTTGTTCTCTTTGTTTATGTTTGTAGTCTTTGTTTACATTTAGAATCTTTATTTACGTTTGTAGCCTTTGTTTACATATGTAGTCTGTTTACATTTATCGTCTGTTACCATTTAGTGTCATTGTTTACATTTAGATTCTTTGTTTACATTTCTTGTCTTTGTTTACATTTTGATCCTTTTTTTAAATTTGTAGTTTCTGTTTACATTTAGAGTCCTTGTTTACATTTAGAGTCTTTGTTTACGTTTGTAGTCTTTGTTTACATTCAGCGCCTGTTTTAATTTGTACCTTTTTTTTACATTTGTAGTCTTTGTTTACATTTACATTCTGTTTTTATTTTTAGTCTTTGTTTACATTTAGAATATTTGTTTACATTTGTAGTCTTTGTTTACATTTAGAGTCTCTTTTTACATTTGTAGTGTTTGTTTACTTTTGTAGTCTTTGTTTATATTTAGAGTCTTGTTTACATTTACAGTCTTTGTTTACATATATAGTCTTTGTTTACAACTGGAGCATTTGTTTGCACCTAGAGTTTTTGTTTTCACTTAAGGTCTTTGTTTACATTTAGAATCTGTTTACATTTGTAGTCTTTGTTTACATTTGAATCTTTGTTTACATACAGAGCCTCTTTAAATTTGTACACTTTGTTTACATTTGTAGTCTGTTTGCATTTACAGAATGTTTTTATTTGTCCTATTTGTTTACATTTAGAGTCTTTGTTTATATTTGTAGTTTTTGTTTACATTTAGAGTGCTTTTATTTAGAGTCCTTGTTTACATTTTGAATCTCTTAGCATTTGTAGTCTTTCTTTACATTCAGAGCCTGTTTAAATTTGTACCATTTTTTACTTTTGTAGTCTTTTTTAATTTTACAGTCTGTTTACATTTGTAGTCTTTGTTTACATTTAGGGTCTTTGTTTAGACTTAGTGTTCTGTTTACATTTAGAGTCTTTGTTTTTATTTGTAGTCTTTGTTTACTTTTAGAGCCTTTGTTTACATTTAATGTCTGTTTACATTTGTATTCTTTGTTCACATTTAGAGTCTTTGTTTACATTTGTACTCTGTTTTTATTTGTACTCTTTGTTTATAATAAGAAGCTTTGCTTACGTTTGTAGTCTTTGTTTACATTTGGAGTCTTTAATTACATTTAGCGTCATTGTTTACAGTTAGAGTCTTTTTACATCTAGAATTTTTTTTACATTTAGAGTCTGTTTACGTTTGTACTCTGATTACATTTGTAGTTTTTGTTTACATTTAGAATATTTGTTTTCATTTGTAGTCTTTGTTTACATTTAGGGTCTTTGTTTACACATTGAGTTTTGTTTACATTTAGAGACTTTGTTTACACTTAGAGTTTTGTTTACATTTAGAGTATTTGTTTACATTAAGTGTCTTTTTACATTTGTACTCTTTGTTTACATTTGCAGACTTGGTTTACATTTAAAGTCTCATTTGTATTCTTTTTTTTATTTGTAGTCCGTGTTTACACTTAGAGTCCCTGTTTACATTTGTAGTCTTTGTTTTAATTTGTAGTCTTTGTTTATATTTAGAGTCGTTGTTTACATTTTTAGTTTTTGTTTACATTTAAAATCCTTGTTAACATTTAGAGTTTGTAACATTTGAGCTTTTTTTTACATTTGTACTCTTTGTTTACATTTGTAATCTGCTTACATTTAGATTCGTTGTTTACATTTAGAGTCATTGTTTACATTTGTAGTCTGTTTACATTTAGTGTCTGTTTACGTTTGTAGTTTTTGTTTACATTTAGAGTCTTTGTTTACTTTTGTAGACTTTGTTTACATTTATATTCTCTGTTTACATTTGTAGTCTTTGTTTACATTTGTAATCTTTTTTTACACTTGTAGTCTTTGTTTACATATAGAGTCTGTTTACATTTACAGTGTTTGTTTGCCTTTTTAGACGTTGTTTACATTTAGAGTCTTTGCTTACACCTAGAGTTTTTGTTTACATTTAGAGTCTTTGTTTTTATTTGTAGTCTTTGTTTACTTTTAGAGCCTTTTTTTACATTTAATGTCTGTTTACATTTGTATTCTTTGTTCACATTTAGAGTCTTTGTTTACATTTGTACTCTGTTTTTATTTGTACTCTTTGTTTACATTAAGAAGCTTTGCTTAAGTTTGTAGTCTTTGTTTACATTTGGAGTCTTTAATTACATTTAGCGTCATTGTTTACAGTTAGAGTCTTTTTACATCTAGAATTTTTGTTTACATTTAGAGTCTGTTTACATTTGTACTCTGATTACATTTGTAGTTTTTGTTTACATTTAGAATATTTGTTTACATTTGTAGTCTGTTTACATATAGGGTCTTTGTTTACACTTTGAGTTTTGTTTACATTTAGAGACTTTGTTTACACTTAGAGTTTTGTTTACATTTAGGGCATTTGTTCACATTAAGTGTCTTTTTACATTTGTACTCTTTGTTACATTTAAAGTCTTTCATTTGTATTCTTTTTTTATTTGTAGTCCGTATTTACACTTAGAGTCCCTGTTTACATTTGTAGTCTTTGTTTTCATTTGTAGTCTGTGTTTACATTTTTAGACTTTGATTACATTCAAAGTCTTTGTTTACATTTGTAGTTTTTGTTTACACCTACAGTTTTCGTTTACATTTAGAGTCTTTGTTTACATTTGTAGTCTGTTTACATTTGCAGTTTTTGTTTACATTTAGAGTCTGTATCCATTTAGTGTCTTTGTTTACATTTAGAGTCTTTGTTTATATTTGATGTCTTTGTTTACATTTAGTGCCTTTGTTTAAATTTGTAGTCTGTTTCCATTTAGAGACTTTGTTTATATATGCTGCCTTTGTTTAAATTTGTAGTCTGTTTCCATTTAGAGTCTTTGTTTATATTTGCTGTCTTTGTTTACATTTGTAGTCTTTATTTACATTTAGAATCTTTATTTACGTTTGTATTCTTTGTTTACATATGTAGTCTGTTTACATTTATCGCCTGTTTCCATTTAGTGTCTTTGTTTACATTTAGTTCTTTATTTACATTTGTAGTCTTTATTTACATATAGATCATTTTTTTGCATTTGGAGTTTTGTTTACATTTAGAGTCTTTGTTTACGTTTGTAGTCTTTGTTTACATTCAGCGCCTGTTTTAATTTGTGCCTTTTTTTTACATTTGTAGTCTTTGTTTACATTTACATTCTGTTTTTATTTTTAGCCTTTGTTTACATTTAGAATATTTGTTTACATTTGTAGTCTTTCTTTACATTTAGAGTCTCTTTTTACATTTGTAGTGTTTGTTTACTTTTGTAGTCTTTGTTTATATTTAGAGTCTTGTTTACATTTACAGTCTTTGTTTACATATATAGTCTTTGTTTACAACTGGAGCATTTGTTTGCACCTAGAGTTTTTGTTTTCACTTAAGGTCTTTGTTTACGTTTAGAATCTGTTTACATTTGTAGTCTTTGTTTACATTTGAATCTTTGTTTACATACAGAGCCTCTTTAAATTTGTACACTTTGTTTACATTTGTAGTCTTTGTTTGCATTTACAGTATGTTTTTATTTGTCCTATTTGTTTACATTTAGAGTCTTTGTTTATATTTGTAGTTTTTGTTTACAATTAGAGTGCTTATATTTAGAGTCCTTGTTTACATTTTGAATCTCTTAGCATTTGTGCTATTTGTTTACATTTGTAGTCTTTCTTTACATTCAGAGCCTGTTTAAATTTGTACCTTTTTTTACATTTGTAGTCTTTTTTAATTTTACAGTGGGTTTTTATTTGTAGTCTTTGTTTACATTTAGATTCTTATTTACATTGTACTCTTTGTTTACATTTTTTGTCTTTGTTTACATTTAGGGTCTTTGTTTAGACTTAGTGTTCTGTTTACATTTAGAGTCTTTGTTTTTATTTGTAATCTTTGTTTACTTTTAGAGCCTTTGTTTACATTTAATGTCTGTTTATATTTGTATTCTTTGCTCACGTTTAGAGTCTTTGTTTACATTTGTACTCTGTTTTTATTTGTACTCTTTGTTTATATTAAGAAGCTTTGCTTACGTTTGTAGTCTTTGTTTACATTTGGAGTCTTTAATTACATTTAGCGTCATTGTTTACAGTTAGAGTCTTTTTACATCTAGAATTTTTTTTACATTTAGAGTCTGTTTACATTTGTACTCTGATTACATTTGTAGTTTTTGTTTACATTTAGAATATTTGTTTTCATTTGTACTCTTTGTTTACATTTAGGGTCTTTGTTTACACTTTGAGTTTTGTTTACACTTAGAGGTTTGTTTACATATAGAGCATTTGTTTACATTAAGTGTCTTTTTACATTTGTACTCTTTGTTTACATTTGCAGACTTGGTTTACATTTAAAGTCTCATTTGTATTCTTTTTTTTATTTGTAGTCCGTGTTTACACTTAGAGTCCCTGTTTACATTTGTAGTCTTTGTTTTAATTTGTAGTCTTTGTTTATATTTAGAGTCGTTGTTTACATTTTTAGTTTTTGTTTACATTTAAAATCCTTGTTAACATTTAGAGTTTGTAACATTTGAGCTTTTTTTTACATTTGTACTCTTTGTTTACATTTGTAATCTGCTTACATTTAGATTCGTTGTTTACATTTAGAGTCATTGTTTACATTTGTAGTCTGTTTACATTTAGTGTCTGTTTACGTTTGTAGTTTTTGTTTACATTTAGAGTCTTTGTTTACTTTTGTAGACTTTGTTTACATTTATATTCTCTGTTTACATTTGTAGTCTTTGTTTACATTTGTAATCTTTTTTTACACTTGTAGTCTTTGTTTACATATAGAGTCTGTTTACATTTACAGTGTTTGTTTGCCTTTTTAGACTTTGTTTACATTTAGAGTCTTTGCTTACACCTAGAGTTTTTGTTTACATTTAGAGTCTTTGTTTTTATTTGTAGTCTTTGTTTACTTTTAGAGCCTTTTTTTACATTTAATGTCTGTTTACATTTGTATTCTTTGATCACATTTAGAGTCTTTGTTTACATTTGTACTCTGTTTTTATTTGTACTCGTTGTTTACATTAAGAAGCTTTGCTTAAGTTTGTAGTCTTTGTTTACATTTGGAGTCTTTAATTACCTTTAGCGTCACTGTTTACAGTTAGAATCTTTTTACATCTAGAATTTTTGTTTACATTTGTAGTCTTTCTTTACATTCAGAGCCTGTTTAAATTTGTACCTTTTTTTACATTTGTAGTCTTTTTTAATTTTACAGTGGGTTTTTATTTGTAGTCTTTGTTTACATTTAGATTCTTATTTACATTGTACTCTTTGTTTACATTTTTTGTCTTTGTTTACATTTAGGGTCTTTGTTTAGACTTAGTGTTCTGTTTACATTTAGAGTCTTTGTTTTTATTTGTAATCTTTGTTTACTTTTAGAGCCTTTGTTTACATTTAATGTCTGTTTATATTTGTATTCTTTGTTCACGTTTAGAGTCTTTGTTTACATTTGTACTCTGTTTTTATTTGTACTCTTTGTTTATATTAAGAAGCTTTGCTTACGTTTGTAGTCTTTGTTTACATTTGGAGTCTTTAATTACATTTAGCGTCATTGTTTACAGTTAGAGTCTTTTTACATCTAGAATTTTTTTTACATTTAGAGTCTGTTTACATTTGTACTCTGATTACATTTGTAGTTTTTGTTTACATTTAGAATATTTGTTTTCATTTGTACTCTTTGTTTACATTTAGGGTCTTTGTTTACACTTTGAGTTTTGTTTACACTTAGAGTTTTGTTTACATATAGAGCATTTGTTTACATTAAGTGTCTTTTTACATTTGTACTCTTTGTTTACATTTGCAGACTTGGTTTACATTTAAAGTCTCATTTGTATTCTTTTTTTTATTTGTAGTCCGTGTTTACACTTAGAGTCCCTGTTTACATTTGTAGTCTTTGTTTTAATTTGTAGTCTTTGTTTATATTTAGAGTCGTTGTTTACATTTTTAGTTTTTGTTTACATTTAAAATCCTTGTTAACATTTAGAGTTTGTAACATTTGAGCTTTTTTTTACATTTGTACTCTTTGTTTACATTTGTAATCTGCTTACATTTAGATTCGTTGTTTACATTTAGAGTCATTGTTTACATTTGTAGTCTGTTTACATTTAGTGTCTGTTTACGTTTGTAGTTTTTGTTTACATTTAGAGTCTTTGTTTACTTTTGTAGACTTTGTTTACATTTATAATCTCTGCTTACATTTGTAGTCTTTGTTTACATTTGTAATCTTTTTTTACACTTGTAGTCTTTGTTTACATATAGAGTCTGTTTACATTTACAGTGTTTGTTTGCCTTTTTAGACTTTGTTTACATTTAGAGTCTTTGCTTACACCTAGAGTTTTTGTTTACATTTAGAGTCTTTGTTTTTATTTGTAATCTTTGTTTACTTTTAGAGCCTTTGTTTACATTTAATGTCTGTTTATATTTGTATTCTTTGTTCACATTTAGAGTCTTTGTTTACATTTGTACTCTGTTTTTATTTGTACTCTTTGTTTATAATAAGAAGCTTTGCTTACGTTTGTAGTCTTTGTTTACATTTGGAGTCTTTAATTACATTTAGCGTCATTGTTTACAGTTAGAGTCTTTTTACATCTAGAATTTTTTTTACATTTAGAGTCTGTTTACGTTTGTACTCTGATTACATTTGTAGTTTTTGTTTACATTTAGAATATTTGTTTTCATTTGTAGTCTTTGTTTACATTTAGGGTCTTTGTTTACACATTGAGTTTTGTTTACATTTAGAGACTTTGTTTACACTTAGAGTTTTGTTTACATTTAGAGTATTTGTTTACATTAAGTGTCTTTTTACATTTGTACTCTTTGTTTACATTTGCAGACTTGGTTTACATTTAAAGTCTCATTTGTATTCTTTTTTTTATTTGTAGTCCGTGTTTACACTTAGAGTCCCTGTTTACATTTGTAGTCTTTGTTTTAATTTGTAGTCTTTGTTTATATTTAGAGTCGTTGTTTACATTTTTAGTTTTTGTTTACATTTAAAATCCTTGTTAACATTTAGAGTTTGTAACATTTGAGCTTTTTTTTACATTTGTACTCTTTGTTTACATTTGTAATCTGCTTACATTTAGATTCGTTGTTTACATTTAGAGTCATTGTTTACATTTGTAGTCTGTTTACATTTAGTGTCTGTTTACGTTTGTAGTTTTTGTTTACATTTAGAGTCTTTGTTTACTTTTGTAGACTTTGTTTACATTTATATTCTCTGTTTACATTTGTAGTCTTTGTTTACATTTGTAATCTTTTTTTACACTTGTAGTCTTTGTTTACATATAGAGTCTGTTTACATTTACAGTGTTTGTTTGCCTTTTTAGACGTTGTTTACATTTAGAGTCTTTGCTTACACCTAGAGTTTTTGTTTACATTTAGAGTCTTTGTTTTTATTTGTAGTCTTTGTTTACTTTTAGAGCCTTTTTTTACATTTAATGTCTGTTTACATTTGTATTCTTTGTTCACATTTAGAGTCTTTGTTTACATTTGTACTCTGTTTTTATTTGTACTCTTTGTTTACATTAAGAAGCTTTGCTTAAGTTTGTAGTCTTTGTTTACATTTGGAGTCTTTAATTACATTTAGCGTCATTGTTTACAGTTAGAGTCTTTTTACATCTAGAATTTTTGTTTACATTTAGAGTCTGTTTACATTTGTACTCTGATTACATTTGTAGTTTTTGTTTACATTTAGAATATTTGTTTACATTTGTAGTCTGTTTACATATAGGGTCTTTGTTTACACTTTGAGTTTTGTTTACATTTAGAGACTTTGTTTACACTTAGAGTTTTGTTTACATTTAGGGCATTTGTTCACATTAAGTGTCTTTTTACATTTGTACTCTTTGTTACATTTAAAGTCTTTCATTTGTATTCTTTTTTTATTTGTAGTCCGTATTTACACTTAGAGTCCCTGTTTACATTTGTAGTCTTTGTTTTCATTTGTAGTCTGTGTTTACATTTTTAGACTTTGATTACATTCAAAGTCTTTGTTTACATTTGTAGTTTTTGTTTACACCTACAGTTTTCGTTTACATTTAGAGTCTTTGTTTACATTTGTAGTCTGTTTACATTTGCAGTTTTTGTTTACATTTAGAGTCTGTATCCATTTAGTGTCTTTGTTTACATTTAGAGTCTTTGTTTATATTTGATGTCTTTGTTTACATTTAGTGCCTTTGTTTAAATTTGTAGTCTGTTTCCATTTAGAGACTTTGTTTATATATGCTGCCTTTGTTTAAATTTGTAGTCTGTTTCCATTTAGAGTCTTTGTTTATATTTGCTGTCTTTGTTTACATTTGTAGTCTTTATTTACATTTAGAATCTTTATTTACGTTTGTATTCTTTGTTTACATATGTAGTCTGTTTACATTTATCGCCTGTTTCCATTTAGTGTCTTTGTTTACATTTAGTTCTTTATTTACATTTGTAGTCTTTGTTTACATATAGATCATTTTTTTGCATTTGGAGTTTTGTTTACATTTAGAGTCTTTGTTTACGTTTGTAGTCTTTGTTTACATTCAGCGCCTGTTTTAATTTGTGCCTTTTTTTTACATTTGTAGTCTTTGTTTACATTTACATTCTGTTTTTATTTTTAGCCTTTGTTTACATTTAGAATATTTGTTTACATTTGTAGTCTTTCTTTACATTTAGAGTCTCTTTTTACATTTGTAGTGTTTGTTTACTTTTGTAGTCTTTGTTTATATTTAGAGTCTTGTTTACATTTACAGTCTTTGTTTACATATATAGTCTTTGTTTACAACTGGAGCATTTGTTTGCACCTAGAGTTTTTGTTTTCACTTAAGGTCTTTGTTTACGTTTAGAATCTGTTTACATTTGTAGTCTTTGTTTACATTTGAATCTTTGTTTACATACAGAGCCTCTTTAAATTTGTACACTTTGTTTACATTTGTAGTCTTTGTTTGCATTTACAGTATGTTTTTATTTGTCCTATTTGTTTACATTTAGAGTCTTTGTTTATATTTGTAGTTTTTGTTTACAATTAGAGTGCTTATATTTAGAGTCCTTGTTTACATTTTGAATCTCTTAGCATTTGTGCTATTTGTTTACATTTGTAGTCTTTCTTTACATTCAGAGCCTGTTTAAATTTGTACCTTTTTTTACATTTGTAGTCTTTTTTAATTTTACAGTGGGTTTTTATTTGTAGTCTTTGTTTACATTTAGATTCTTATTTACATTGTACTCTTTGTTTACATTTTTTGTCTTTGTTTACATTTAGGGTCTTTGTTTAGACTTAGTGTTCTGTTTACATTTAGAGTCTTTGTTTTTATTTGTAATCTTTGTTTACTTTTAGAGCCTTTGTTTACATTTAATGTCTGTTTATATTTGTATTCTTTGCTCACGTTTAGAGTCTTTGTTTACATTTGTACTCTGTTTTTATTTGTACTCTTTGTTTATATTAAGAAGCTTTGCTTACGTTTGTAGTCTTTGTTTACATTTGGAGTCTTTAATTACATTTAGCGTCATTGTTTACAGTTAGAGTCTTTTTACATCTAGAATTTTTTTTACATTTAGAGTCTGTTTACATTTGTACTCTGATTACATTTGTAGTTTTTGTTTACATTTAGAATATTTGTTTTCATTTGTACTCTTTGTTTACATTTAGGGTCTTTGTTTACACTTTGAGTTTTGTTTACACTTAGAGGTTTGTTTACATATAGAGCATTTGTTTACATTAAGTGTCTTTTTACATTTGTACTCTTTGTTTACATTTGCAGACTTGGTTTACATTTAAAGTCTCATTTGTATTCTTTTTTTTATTTGTAGTCCGTGTTTACACTTAGAGTCCCTGTTTACATTTGTAGTCTTTGTTTTAATTTGTAGTCTTTGTTTATATTTAGAGTCGTTGTTTACATTTTTAGTTTTTGTTTACATTTAAAATCCTTGTTAACATTTAGAGTTTGTAACATTTGAGCTTTTTTTTACATTTGTACTCTTTGTTTACATTTGTAATCTGCTTACATTTAGATTCGTTGTTTACATTTAGAGTCATTGTTTACATTTGTAGTCTGTTTACATTTAGTGTCTGTTTACGTTTGTAGTTTTTGTTTACATTTAGAGTCTTTGTTTACTTTTGTAGACTTTGTTTACATTTATATTCTCTGTTTACATTTGTAGTCTTTGTTTACATTTGTAATCTTTTTTTACACTTGTAGTCTTTGTTTACATATAGAGTCTGTTTACATTTACAGTGTTTGTTTGCCTTTTTAGACTTTGTTTACATTTAGAGTCTTTGCTTACACCTAGAGTTTTTGTTTACATTTAGAGTCTTTGTTTTTATTTGTAGTCTTTGTTTACTTTTAGAGCCTTTTTTTACATTTAATGTCTGTTTACATTTGTATTCTTTGATCACATTTAGAGTCTTTGTTTACATTTGTACTCTGTTTTTATTTGTACTCGTTGTTTACATTAAGAAGCTTTGCTTAAGTTTGTAGTCTTTGTTTACATTTGGAGTCTTTAATTACCTTTAGCGTCACTGTTTACAGTTAGAATCTTTTTACATCTAGAATTTTTGTTTACATTTGTAGTCTTTCTTTACATTCAGAGCCTGTTTAAATTTGTACCTTTTTTTACATTTGTAGTCTTTTTTAATTTTACAGTGGGTTTTTATTTGTAGTCTTTGTTTACATTTAGATTCTTATTTACATTGTACTCTTTGTTTACATTTTTTGTCTTTGTTTACATTTAGGGTCTTTGTTTAGACTTAGTGTTCTGTTTACATTTAGAGTCTTTGTTTTTATTTGTAATCTTTGTTTACTTTTAGAGCCTTTGTTTACATTTAATGTCTGTTTATATTTGTATTCTTTGTTCACGTTTAGAGTCTTTGTTTACATTTGTACTCTGTTTTTATTTGTACTCTTTGTTTATATTAAGAAGCTTTGCTTACGTTTGTAGTCTTTGTTTACATTTGGAGTCTTTAATTACATTTAGCGTCATTGTTTACAGTTAGAGTCTTTTTTCATCTAGAATTTTTTTTACATTTAGAGTCTGTTTACATTTGTACTCTGATTACATTTGTAGTTTTTGTTTACATTTAGAATATTTGTTTTCATTTGTACTCTTTGTTTACATTTAGGGTCTTTGTTTACACTTTGAGTTTTGTTTACACTTAGAGTTTTGTTTACATATAGAGCATTTGTTTACATTAAGTGTCTTTTTACATTTGTACTCTTTGTTTACATTTGCAGACTTGGTTTACATTTAAAGTCTCATTTGTATTCTTTTTTTTATTTGTAGTCCGTGTTTACACTTAGAGTCCCTGTTTACATTTGTAGTCTTTGTTTTAATTTGTAGTCTTTGTTTATATTTAGAGTCGTTGTTTACATTTTTAGTTTTTGTTTACATTTAAAATCCTTGTTAACATTTAGAGTTTGTAACATTTGAGCTTTTTTTTACATTTGTACTCTTTGTTTACATTTGTAATCTGCTTACATTTAGATTCGTTGTTTACATTTAGAGTCATTGTTTACATTTGTAGTCTGTTTACATTTAGTGTCTGTTTACGTTTGTAGTTTTTGTTTACATTTAGAGTCTTTGTTTACTTTTGTAGACTTTGTTTACATTTATAATCTCTGCTTACATTTGTAGTCTTTGTTTACATTTGTAATCTTTTTTTACACTTGTAGTCTTTGTTTACATATAGAGTCTGTTTACATTTACAGTGTTTGTTTGCCTTTTTAGACTTTGTTTACATTTAGAGTCTTTGCTTACACCTAGAGTTTTTGTTTACATTTAGAGTCTTTGTTTTTATTTGTAGTCTTTGTTTACTTTTAGAGCCTTTTTTTACATTTAATGTCTGTTTACATTTGTATTCTTTGATCACATTTAGAGTCTTTGTTTACATTTGTACTCTGTTTTTATTTGTACTCGTTGTTTACATTAAGAAGCTTTGCTTAAGTTTGTAGTCTTTGTTTACATTTGGAGTCTTTAATTACCTTTAGCGTCACTGTTTACAGTTAGAATCTTTTTACATCTAGAATTTTTGTTTACATTTAGAGTCTGTTTACATTTGTACTCTGATTACATTTGTAGTTTTTGTTTACATTTAGAATATTTGTTTACATTTGTGGTCTGTTTACATATAGGGTCTTTGTTTACACTTTGAGTTTTGTTTACATTTAGAGACTTTGTTTACACTTAGAGTTTTGTTTACATTTAGAGCATTTGTTTACATTTAGTGTCTGTTTACATTTGTACTCTTTGCTTACATTTAGATTCGTTGTTTACATTTAGAGTCATTGTTTATATTTGTAGTCTGTTTACATTTAGTGTCTGTTTATGTTTGTAGTTTTTGTTTACATTTAGAGTCTTTGTTTACTTTTGTAGACTTTGTTTACATTTATATTCTCTGTTTACATTTGTAGTCTTTGTTTACACTTGTAATCTTTGTTTACACTTGTAGTCTTTGTTTACATATAGAGTCTGTTTACATTTGCAGTCTTTGTTTGCATTTTTAGACTTTGTTTACATTTAGAGTCTTTGCTTACACCTAGAGTTTTTGTTTACATTTAGAGTCTTTGTTTACATATGTAGTATTTGTTTACATTTAGAATCTTTGTTTACATTTGTAGTCATTGCTTACATTTAGTGTCTTTTTTTTACATTTAGAGCCTTTGTTTTCATTTGTAGTCTCTGTTCACATTTTTAGACTTTGATTACATTCAGAGTCTTTGTTTACATTTGTACTTTTTGTTTATACCTACAGTTTTCGTTTACATTTAAAGTCTTTGTTTACATTTGTAGCATTTGTTTACATTCAGAATCTTTGTTTACATTTGTAATCTGTTTACATTTGCAGTCTTTGTTTACGTTTAGAGTCTGTTTCCATATACTGTCTTTGTTTACATTTAGAGTCTTTGTTTACTTTTGTTGTCTTAATTTACATTTAGCGTCTTTGTTTCCTTTTAGAGTCTGTTTATATTTGTTGTCTTTGTTTACGTTTGTAGTCTTTGTTTAAATTTAGAATCTTTATTTACGTTTTTAGCCTTTGTTTACATTTGTATTCTTTAATTACATTTAGCGCCATTGTTTACAGTTAGAGTCTGTTTACATCTAGAATTTTTGTTTACATTTAGAGACTGCCTACATTTGTACTCTGATTACATTTGTAGTTTTTGTTTACATTTAGAATATTTGTTTAAATTTGTAGTCTTTGTTTACATTTAGGGTTTTTGTTTACACTTAGAGTTTTGTTTACATTTAGAGACATTGTTTACACTTAGAGTTTTGTTTACATTTAGTGTCTGTTTATATTTGTAATCTTTGTTTACATTTGTAGTCTTTGTTTACATTTAGAGTCTTTTTCATTTGTATTCTTTTTTTTATTTGTAGTCCGTGTTTACATTTAGAGTCCTTGTTTACATTTGTAGTCTTTGTATTTGTAGTCTTTGTTTATATTTAGAGTCGTTGTTTACATTTGTAGTCTTTGTTTACATTTAGAGACATTGTTTACATTTGTAGTCTGTTTACATTTAGAGTCTGTTTACGTTTGTAGTTTTTGTTTACATTTAGAGTCTTTGTTTACATTTGTAATCTTTGTTTACATTTAGTGTCTGTTGTTTACACTTATAGCCTTTGTTTACATTTGTAGTCTTTGTTTACACTTAGAGCCTTTGTTTACATTTGTAGTCTTTGTTTACATTTTTAGACTTTGTTTACATTCAGAGACTTTGTTTACATTTGTAGTCTTTGCTTACACCTAGAGTCCTTGTTTACACCTAGAGTTTTCGTTTATATTTAGAGTCTTTCTTTACATTTGTAGTATTTGTTTACATTCAGAAACTTTGTTTACATTTGTAGTCTGTTTACATTTGCAGTCTTTGTTTATATTTAGTCTTTTTCCATTTAGTGTCTTTGTTTACATTTAGAGTCTTTGTTTACTTTTGTTGTCTTTGTTTACATTTAGAGCTTTGTTTAAATTTGTAGTCTTTGTTTCCATTTAGAGTCTTTGTGCATATTTGTTCTCTTTGTTTACGTTTGTAGTCTTTGTTTACATTTAGATTCTTTATTTACGTTTGTAGCCTTTGTTTACATTTGTAGTCTGTTACCATTTATCGTCTGTTACCATTTTGTGTCATTTTTTACATTTAGATTCTTTGTTTACATTTCTTGTCTTTGTTTACATTTAGATCCTTTTTTTACATTTGTAGTTTTTGTTTACATTTAGAGTCCTTGTTTACATTTAGAGTCTTTGTTTACGTTTGTAGTCTTTGTTTACATTTAGAGTCTCTTTTTACATTTGTAGTCTTTGTTTACATTTCTAGTCTTTGTTTATATTTAGAGTCTTCTTTACATTTACAGTCTTTGTTTACATATATAGTCTTTGTTTACAACTGGAGCATTTGTTTGCACCTAGAGTTTTTGTTTTCACTTAAGGTCTTTGTTTACATTTAGAATCTGTTTACATTTGTAGTCTTTGTTTACATTTGAATCTTTGTTTACATACAGAGCCTCTTTAAATTTGTACACTTTGTTTACATTTGTTGTCTTTGTTTGCATTTACAGAATGTTTTTATTTGTCCTATTTGTTTACATTTGTAGTCTTTCTTTACATTCAGAGCCTGTTTAAATTTGTACCTTTTTTTACTTTTGTAGTCTTTTTTAATTTTACAGTCTGTTTACATTTGTAGTCTTTGTTTACATTTAGGGTCTTTGTTTAGACTTAGTGTTCTGTTTACATTTAGAGTCTTTGTTTTTATTTGTAGTCTTTGTTTACTTTTAGAGCCTTTGTTTACATTTAATGTCTGTTTACATTTGTATTCTTTGTTCACATTTAGAGTCTTTGTTTACATTTGTACTCTGTTTTTATTTGTACTCTTTGTTTATATTAAGAAGCTTTGCTTACGTTTGTAGTCTTTGTTTACATTTGGAGTCTTTAATTACATTTAGCGTCATTGTTTACAGTTAGAGTCTTTTTACATCTAGAATTTTTTTTACATTTAGAGTCTGTTTACGTTTGTACTCTGATTACATTTGTAGTTTTTGTTTACATTTAGAATATTTGTTTTCATTTGTAGTCTTTGTTTACATTTAGGGTCTTTGTTTACACTTTGAGTTTTGTTTACATTTAGAGACTTTGTTTACACTTAGAGTTTTGTTTACATTTAGAGCTTTTTTTTATTTGTAGTCCGTGATTACACTTAGAGTCCCTGTTTACATTTGTAGTCTTTGTTTTAATTTGTAGTCTTTGTTTATATTTAGAGTCGTTGTTTACATTTTTAGTTTTTGTTTACATTTAAAATCCTTGTTAACATTTAGAGTTTGTAACATTTGAGCTTTTTTTTACATTTGTACTCTTTGTTTACATTTGTAATCTGCTTACATTTAGATTCGTTGTTTACATTTAGAGTCATTGTTTACATTTGTAGTCTGTTTACATTTAGTGTCTGTTTACGTTTGTAGTTTTTGTTTACATTTAGAGTCTTTGTTTACTTTTGTAGACTTTGTTTACATTTATATTCTCTGTTTACATTTGTAGTCTTTGTTTACATTTGTAATCTTTTTTTACACTTGTAGTCTTTGTTTACATATAGAGTCTGTTTACATTTACAGTGTTTGTTTGCCTTTTTAGACTTTGTTTACATTTAGAGTCTTTGCTTACACCTAGAGTTTTTGTTTACATTTAGAGTCTTTGTTTTTATTTGTAGTCTTTGTTTACTTTTAGAGCCTTTTTTTACATTTAATGTCTGTTTACATTTGTATTCTTTGATCACATTTAGAGTCTTTGTTTACATTTGTACTCTGTTTTTATTTGTACTCGTTGTTTACATTAAGAAGCTTTGCTTAAGTTTGTAGTCTTTGTTTACATTTGGAGTCTTTAATTACCTTTAGCGTCACTGTTTACAGTTAGAATCTTTTTACATCTAGAATTTTTGTTTACATTTAGAGTCTGTTTACATTTGTACTCTGATTACATTTGTAGTTTTTGTTTACATTTAGAATATTTGTTTACATTTGTGGTCTGTTTACATATAGGGTCTTTGTTTACACTTTGAGTTTTGTTTACATTTAGAGACTTTGTTTACACTTAGAGTTTTGTTTACATTTAGAGCATTTGTTTACATTTAGTGTCTGTTTACATTTGTACTCTTTGCTTACATTTAGATTCGTTGTTTACATTTAGAGTCATTGTTTATATTTGTAGTCTGTTTACATTTAGTGTCTGTTTACGTTTGTAGTTTTTGTTTACATTTAGAGTCTTTGTTTACTTTTGTAGACTTTGTTTACATTTATATTCTCTGTTTACATTTGTAGTCTTTGTTTACACTTGTAATCTTTGTTTACACTTGTAGTCTTTGTTTACATATAGAGTCTGTTTACATTTGCAGTCTTTGTTTGCATTTTTAGACTTTGTTTACATTTAGAGTCTTTGCTTACACCTAGAGTTTTTGTTTACATTTAGAGTCTTTGTTTACATATGTAGTATTTGTTTACATTTAGAATCTTTGTTTACATTTGTAGTCATTGCTTACTTTTAGTGTCTTTTTTTTACATTTAGAGCCTTTGTTTTCATTTGTAGTCTCTGTTCACATTTTTAGACTTTGATTACATTCAGAGTCTTTGTTTACATTTGTACTTTTTGTTTACACCTACAGTTTTCGTTTACATTTAAAGTCTTTGTTTACATTTGTAGCATTTGTTTACATTCAGAATCTTTGTTTACATTTGTAATCTGTTTACATTTGCAGTCTTTGTTTACGTTTAGAGTCTGTTTCCATATACTGTCTTTGTTTACATTTAGAGTCTTTGTTTACTTTTGTTGTCTTAATTTACATTTAGCGTCTTTGTTTCCTTTTAGAGTCTTTGTTTATATTTGTTGTCTTTGTTTACGTTTGTAGTCTTTGTTTAAATTTAGAATCTTTATTTACGTTTTTAGCCTTTGTTTACATTTGTATTCTTTAATTACATTTAGCGCCATTGTTTACAGTTAGAGTCTGTTTACATCTAGAATTTTTGTTTACATTTAGAGACTGCCTACATTTGTACTCTGATTACATTTGTAGTTTTTGTTTACATTTAGAATATTTGTTTAAATTTGTAGTCTTTGTTTACATTTAGGGTTTTTGTTTACACTTAGAGTTTTGTTTACATTTAGAGACATTGTTTACACTTAGAGTTTTGTTTACATTTAGTGTCTGTTTATATTTGTAATCTTTGTTTACATTTGTAGTCTTTGTTTACATTTAGAGTCTTTTTCATTTGTATTCTTTTTTTTATTTGTAGTCCGTGTTTACATTTAGAGTCCTTGTTTACATTTGTAGTCTTTGTATTTGTAGTCTTTGTTTATATTTAGAGTCGTTGTTTACATTTTTAGTCTTTGTTTACATTTAGAGACATTGTTTACATTTGTAGTCTGTTTACATTTAGAGTCTGTTTACGTTTGTGGTTTTTGTTTACATTTAGAGTCTTTGTTTACATTTGTAATCTTTGTTTACATTTAGTGTCTGTTGTTTACACTTATAGCCTTTGTTTACATTTGTAGTCTTTGTTTACACTTAGAGCCTTTGTTTACATTTGTAGTCTTTGTTTACATTTTTAGACTTTGTTTACATTCAGAGACTTTGTTTACATTTGTAGTCTTTGTTTACACCTAGAGTCCTTGTTTACACCCAGAGTTTTCGTTTATATTTAGAGTCTTTGTTTACATTTGTAGTATTTGTTTACATTCAGAAACTTTGTTTACATTTGTAGTCTGTTTACATTTGCAGTCTTTGTTTATATTTAGAGTCTTTTTCCATTTAGTGTCTTTGTTTACATTTAGAGTCTTTGTTTACTTTTGTTGTCTTTGTTTACATTTAGAGCTTTGTTTAAATTTGTAGTCTTTGTTTCCATTTAGAGTCTTTGTGCATATTTGTTCTCTTTGTTTACGTTTGTAGTCTTTGTTTACATTTAGATTCTTTATTTACGTTTGTAGCCTTTGTTTACATTTGTAGTCTGTTACCATTTATCGTCTGTTACCATTTAGTGTCATTGTTTACATTTAGATTCTTTGTTTACATTTCTTGTCTTTGTTTACATTTAGATCCTTTTTTTACATTTGTAGTTTTTGTTTACATTTAGAGTCCTTGTTTACATTTAGAGTCTTTGTTTACGTTTGTAGTCTTTGTTTACATTTAGAGTCTCTTTTTACATTTGTAGTCTTTGTTTACATTTCTAGTCTTTGTTTATATTTAGAGTCTTCTTTACATTTACAGTCTTTGTTTACATATATAGTCTTTGTTTACAACTGGAGCATTTGTTTGCACCTAGAGTTTTTGTTTTCACTTAAGGTCTTTGTTTACATTTAGAATCTGTTTACATTTGTAGTCTTTGTTTACATTTGAATCTTTGTTTACATACAGAGCCTCTTTAAATTTGTACACTTTGTTTACATTTGTAGTCTTTGTTTGCATTTACAGAATGTTTTTATTTGTCCTATTTAATTACATTTGTAGTCTTTCTTTACATTCAGAGCCTGTTTAAATTTGTACCTTTTTTTACTTTTGTAGTCTTTTTTAATTTTACAGTCTGTTTACATTTGTAGTCTTTGTTTACATTTAGGGTCTTTGTTTAGACTTAGTGTTCTGTTTACATTTAGAGTCTTTGTTTTTATTTGTAGTCTTTGTTTACTTTTAGAGCCTTTGTTTACATTTAATGTCTGTTTACATTTGTATTCTTTGTTCACATTTAGAGTCTTTGTTTACATTTGTACTCTGTTTTTATTTGTATTCTTTGTTTATATTAAGAAGCTTTGCTTACGTTTGTAGTCTTTGTTTACATTTGGAGTCTTTAATTACATTTAGCGTCATTGTTTACAGTTAGAGTCTTTTTACATCTAGAATTTTTTTTACATTTAGAGTCTGTTTACATTTACACTCTGATTACATTTGTAGTTTTTGTTTTCATTTAGAATATTTGTTTAGGGTCTTTGTTTACACTTTGAGTTTTGTTTACATTTAGAGACTTTGTTTACACTTAGAGTTTTGTTTACATTTAGAGCATTTGTTTACATTAAGTGTCTTTTTACATTTGTACTCTTTGTTTACATTTGCAGACTTGGTTTACATTTAAAGTCTCATTTGTATTCTTTTTTTTATTTGTAGTCCGTGTTTACACTTAGAGTCCCTGTTTACATTTGTAGTCTTTGTTTTAATTTGTAGTCTTTGTTTATATTTAGAGTCGTTGTTTACATTTTTAGTTTTTGTTTACATTTAAAATCCTTGTTAACATTTAGAGTTTGTAACATTTGAGCTTTTTTTACATTTGTACTCTTTGTTTACATTTGTAATCTGCTTACATTTAGATTCGTTGTTTACATTTAGAGTCATTGTTTACATTTGTAGTCTGTTTACATTTAGTGTCTGTTTACGTTTGTAGTTTTTGTTTACATTTAGAGTCTTTGTTTACTTTTGTAGACTTTGTTTACATTTATATTCTCTGTTTACATTTGTAGTCTTTGTTTACATTTGTAATCTTTTTTTACACTTGTAGTCTTTGTTTACATATAGAGTCTGTTTACATTTACAGTGTTTGTTTGCCTTTTTAGACTTTGTTTACATTTAGAGTCTTTGCTTACACCTAGAGTTTTTGTTTACATTTAGAGTCTTTGCTTACACCTAGAGTTTTTGTTTACATTTAGAGTCTTTGTTTTTATTTGTAGTCTTTGTTTACTTTTAGAGCCTTTTTTTACATTTAATGTCTGTTTACATTTGTATTCTTTGTTCACATTTAGAGTCTTTGTTTACATTTGTACTCTGTTTTTATTTGTACTCTTTGTTTACATTAAGAAGCTTTGCTTAAGTTTGTAGTCTTTGTTTACATTTGGAGTCTTTAATTACATTTAGCGTCATTGTTTACAGTTAGAGTCTTTTTACATCTAGAATTTTTGTTTACATTTAGAGTCTGTTTACATTTGTACTCTGATTACATTTGTAGTTTTTGTTTACATTTAGAATATTTGTTTACATTTGTAGTCTGTTTACATATAAGGTCTTTGTTTACACTTTGAGTTTTGTTTACATTTAGAGACTTTGTTTACACTTAGAGTTTTGTTTACATTTAGAGCATTTGTTTACATTTAGTGTCTGTTTACATATGACTCTTTGTTTACATTTGTAGTCTGCTTACATTTAGATTCGTTGTTTACATTTAGAGTCATTGTTTACATTTGTAGTCTGTTTACATTTAGTGTCTGTTTACGTTTGTAGTTTTTGTTTACATTTAGAGTCTTTGTTTACTTTTGTAGACTTTGTTTACATTTATATTCTCTGTTTACATTTGTAGTGTTTGTTTACACTTGTAATCTTTGTTTACACTTGTAGTCTTTGTTTACATATAGAGTGTTTACATTTGCAGTCTTTGTTTGCATTTTTAGACTTTGTTTACATTTAGAGTCTTTGCTTACACCTAGAGTTTTTGTTTACATTTAGAGTCTTTGTTTACATATGTAGTATTTGTTTACATTTAGAATCTTTGTTTACATTTGTAGTCATTGCTTACATTTAGTGTCTTTTTTTTACATTTAGAGCCTTTGTTTTCATTTGTAGTCTCTGTTCACATTTTTAGACTTTGATTATATTCAGAGTCTTTGTTTACATTTGTACTTTTTGTTTACACCTACAGTTTTCGTTTACATTTAAAGTCTTTGTTTACATTTGTAGCATTTGTTTACATTCAGAATCTCTGTTTACATTTGCAGTCTGTTTACATTTGCAGTCTTTGTTTACATTTAGAGTCTGTTTCCATATAGTGTCTTTGTTTACATTTAGAGTCTTTGTTTACTTTTGTTGTCTTTGTTTACATTTAGCGTCTTTGTTTCCTTTTGGAGTCTTTGTTTATATTTGTTGTCTTTGTTTACGTTTGTAGTCTTTGTTTACATTTAGAATCTTTATTTACGTTTTTAGCCTTTGTTTACATTTGTATTCTTTAATTACATTTAGCGCCATTGTTTACATTTAGAGTCTGTCTACATTTGTACTCTGATTACATTTGTAGTTTTTGTTTACATTTAGAATATTTATTTAAATTTGTTGTCTTTGTTTCCATTTAGGGTTTTTGTTTACACTTAGAGTTTTGTTTATATTTAGAGACATTGTTTACACTTAGAGTTTTGTTTACATTTGTAGTCTTTTTTAATTTTACAGTCTGTTTTTATTTGTAGTCTTTGTTTACATTTAGATTCTTATTTACATTGTACTCTTTGTTTACATTTTTTGTCTTTGTTTACATTTAGGGTCTTTGTTTACACTTAGTGTTCTGTTTACATTTAGAGTCTTTGTTTTTATTTGTAGTCTTTGTTTACTTTTAGAGCCTTTGTTTACATTTAATGTCTGTTTATATTTGTATCTTTGTTCACATTTAGAGTCTTTGTTTACATTTGTACTCTGTTTTTATTTGTACTCTTTGTTTATATTAAGAAGCTTTGCTTACGTTAGTAGTCTTTGTTTACATTTGGAGTCTTTAATTACATTTAGCGTCATTGTTTACAGTTAGAGTCTTTTTACATCTAGAATTTTTTTTACATTTAGAGTCTGTTTACATTTGTACTCTGATTACATTTGTAGTTTTTGTTTACATTTAGAATATTTGTTTTCATTTGTACTCTTTGTTTACATTTAGGGTCTTTGTTTACACTTTGAGTTTTGTTTACATTTAGAGACTTTGTTTACACTTAGAGTTTTGTTTACATTTAGAGCATTTGTTTACTTTAAGTGTCTTTTTACATTTGTACTCTTTGTTTACATTTGCAGACTTGGTTTACATTTAAAGTCACATTTGTATTCTTTTTTTTATTTGTAGTCCGTGTTTACACTTAGAGTCCCTGTTTACATTTGAAGTCTTTGTTTTAATTTGTAGTCTTTGTTTATATTTAGAGTCGTTGTTTACATTTTTAGTTTTTGTTTACATTTAAAATCCTTGTTAACATTTAGAGTTTGTAACATTTGAGCTTTTTTTTACATTTGTACTCTTTGTTTACATTTGTAATCTGCTTACATTTAGATTCGTTGTTTACATTTAGAGTCATTGTTTACATTTGTAGTCTGTTTACATATAGGGTCTTTGTTTACACTTTGAGTTTTGTTTACATTTAGAGACTTTGTTTACACTTAGATTTTTGTTTACATTTAGAGCATTTGTTTACATTTAGTGTCTGTTTACATTTGTACTCTTTGTTTACATTTGTAGTCTGCTTACATTTAGATTCGTTGTTTACATTTAGAGTCATTGTTTACATTTGTAGTCTGTTTAGATTTAGAGTCTTTTTCATTTGTATTCTTTTTTTTATTTGTAGTCCGTGTTTACATTTAGAGTCCTTGTTTACATTTGTAGTCTTTGTATTTGTAGTCTTTTTTTATATTTAGAGTCGTTGTTTACATTTGTAGTCTTTGTTTACATTTAGAGACATTGTTTACATTTGTAGTCTGTTTACATTTAGAGTCTGTTTACGTTTGTAGTTTTTGTTTACATTTAGAGTCTTTGTTTACATTTGTAATCTTTGTTTACATTTAGTGTCTGTTGTTTACACTTAGAGCCTTTGTTTACATTTGTAGTCTTTGTTTACACTTAGAGCCTTTGTTTACATTTGTAGTCTTTGTTTACATTTTTAGACTTTGTTTACATTCAGAGACTTTGTTTACATTTGTAGTCTTTGTTTACACCTAGAGTCCTTGTTTACACCTAGAGTTTTCGTTTATATTTAGAGTCTTTGTTTACATTTGTAGTATTTGTTTAGATTCAGAAACTTTGTTTACATTTGTAGTCTGTTTACATTTGCAGTCTTTGTTTATATTTAGAGTCTTTTTCCATTTAGTGTCTTTGTTTACATTTAGAGTCTTTGTTTACATTTGTTGTCTTTCTTTACATTTAGAGCTTTGTTTAAATTTGTAGTCTTTGTTTCCATTTAGAGTCTTTGTGTATATTTGTTCTCTTTGTTTACGTTTGTAGTCTTTGTTTACATTTAGAATCTTTATTTACGTTTGTAGCATTTGTTTACATTTGTAGTCTGTTACCATTTATCGTCTGTTACCATTTAGTGTCATTGTTTACATTTAGATTCTTTGTTTACATTTCTTGTCTTTGTTTACATTTAGATCCTTTTTTTACATTTGTAGTTTTTGTTTACATTTAGAGTCCTTGTTTACATTTAGAGTCTTTGTTTACGTTTGTAGTCTTTGTTTACATTTAGAGTCTCTTTTTACATTTGTAGTCTTTGTTTACATTTCTAGTCTTTGTTTATATTTAGAGTCTTCTTTACATTTACAGTCTTTGTTTACATATATAGTCTTTGTTTACACCTGGAGTATTTGTTTGCACCTAGAGTTTTTGTTTTCACTTAAGGTCTTTGTTTACATTTCAAATCTGTTTACATTTGTAGTCTTTGTTTACATTTGAATCTTTGTTTACATTCAGAGCCTGTTTAAATTTGTACACTTTGTTTACATTTGTAGTCTTTGTTTGCATTTACAGTATGTTTTTATTAGTCCTATTTGTTTATATTTAGAGTCTTTGTTTATATTTGTAGTTTTTGTTTACATTTAGAGTGTTTATATTTAGAGTCCTTGTTTACATTTTGAATCTCTTAGCATTTGTGCTATTTGTTTACATTTGTAGTCTTTCTTTACATTCAGAGCCTGTTTAAATTTGTACCTTTTTTTACATTTGTAGTCTTTTTTAATTTTACAGTCTGTTTTTATTTGTAGTCTTTGTTTACATTTAGGGTCTTTGTTTACACTTAGTGTTCCGTTTACATTTAGAGTCTTTGTTTTTATTTGTAGTCTTTGTTTACTTTTAGAGCCTTTGTTTACATTTAATGTCTGTTTACATTTGTATACTTTGTTCACATTTAGAGTTTTTGTTTACATTTGTACTCTGTTTTTATTTGTACTCTTTGTTTATATTAAGAAGCTTTGCTTACGTTTGTAGTCTTTGTTTACATTTGGAGTCTTTAATTACATTTAGCGCCATTGTTTACAGTTAGAGTCTTTTTACATCTAGAATTTTTGTTTACATTTAGAATATTTGTTTACATTTGTAGTCTTTGTTTACATTTAGAGACTTTGTTTACGCTTAGAGTTTTGTTTACATTTAGGGCATTTGTTCACATTAAGTGTCTTTTTACATTTGTACTCTTTGTTTACATTTGCAGACTTTGTTTACATTTAAAGTCTTTCATTTGTATTCTTTTTTTATTTGCAGTCCGTATTTACACTTAGAGTCCCTGTTTACATTTGTAGTCTTTGTTTTCATTTGTAGTCTCTGTTTACATTTTTAGACTTTGATTACATTCAAAGTCTTTGTTTACATTTGTAGTTTTTGTTTACACCTACAGTTTTCGTTTACATTTAGAGTCTTTGTTTACATTTGTAGTCTGTTTACATTTGCAGTCTTTGTTTACATTTAGAATCTGTATCCATTTAGTGTCTTTGTTTACATTTAGAGTCTTTGTTTATATTTGATGTCTTTGTTTACATTTAGTGCCTTTGTTTAAATTTTTAGTCTGTTTCCATTTAGAGACTTTGTTTATATTTGCTGCCTTTGTTTAAATTTGTAGTCTGTTTCCATTTAGAGTCTTTGTTTATATTTGCTGTCTTTGATTACATTTGTAGTTTATTATTTACATTTAGAATCTTTATTTACGTTTGTATTCTTTGTTTACATTTGTAGTCTGTTTACATTTATCGTCTGTTTCCATTTAGTGTCTTTGTTTACATTTAGATTCTTTATTTACATTTGTAGTCTTTGTGTACATATAGATCCTTTTTTTGCATTTGGACTTTTGTTTACATTTAGAGTCTTTTCCATTTAGAGTCTTTGTTTACATTTAGAGTCTTTGTTTACTTTTGCTGTCTTTGTTTGCATTTAGCGTCTTTGTTTCTTTTTGTTGCCTTTGTTTACATTTAGAGCCTTTGTTTAAATTTGTAGTCTTTATTTCCATTTAGAGTCTTTGTTTATATTTGTTGTCTTTGTTTACGTTTGTAGTCTTTGTTTCCATTTAGAATCTTTATTTACGTTTTTAGCCTTTGTTTACATTTGTATTCTTTAATTACATTTAGCGCCACTGTTTACAGTTAGAGTCTGTTTGCATCTAGAATTTTTGTTTACAATTAGAGTCTGTCTACATTTGTACTCTGATTACATTTGTAGTTTTTGTTTACATTTAGAATATTTGTTTAAATTTGTAGTCTTTGTTTACATTTAGGGTTTTTGTTTACACTTAGAGTTTTGTTTACATTTAGAGACATTGTTTACACTTAGAGTTTTGTTTACATTTAGTGTCTGTTTACATTTGCAATCTTTGTTTACATTTGTAGTCTTTGTTTACATTCAGAGTCTTTTTCATTTGTATTCTTTTTTTATTTGTAGTCCCTGTTTACATTTAGAGTCCTTGTTTACATTTGTATTCTTTGTATTTGTAGTCTTTGTTTATATTTAGAGTCGTTGTTTACATTTGTAGTCTTTGTTTACATTTAGAGACATTGTTTACATTTGTAGTCTGTTTACATTTAGAGTCTGTTTTCGTTTGTAGTTTTTCTTTACATTTAGAGTCTTTGTATACATTTGTAGTCATTGTTTATATTTTATGTCTGTTGTTCACATTTGGAGCCTTTGTTTACATTTGTAGTCTTTGTTTACATTTTTAGACTTTGTTTACATTCAGAGACTTTGTTTACATTTGTAGTCTTTGTATACACCTAGAGTCCTTGTTTACACGTAGAGTTTTCGTTTATATTCAGAGTCTTTGTTTACACTTGTAGTATTTGTTTACACTCAGAAACTTTGTTTACATTTGTAGTCTGTTTACATTTGCAGTCTTTGTTTATATTTAGAGTCTTTTTCCATTTAGTGTCTTTGTTTCCATTTAGAGTCTTTGTTTACTTTTGTTGTCTTTGTTTCCATTTAGAGTCTTTGTGTATATTTGATCTCATTGTTTATGTTTGTAGTCTTTGTTTACATTTAGAATCTTTATTTACGTTTGTAGCCTTTGTTTACATATGTAGTCTGTTTACATTTATCGTCTGTTACCATTTAGTGTCATTGTTTACATTTCTTGTCTTTGTTTACATTTTGATCCTTTTTTCAAATTTGTAGTTTTTGTTTACATTTAGAGTCCTTGTTTACATTTAGAGTCTTTGTTTATGTTTGTAGTCTTTGTTTACCTTTAGCGCCTGTTTTAATTTGTACCTTTTTTTACATTTGTAGTCTTTGTTTACATTTACATTCTGTTTTTATTTTTAGTCTTTGTTTACATTTAGAATATTTGTTTACATTTGTAGTCTTTGTTTACATTTAGAGTCTCTTTTTACATTTGTAGTGTTTGTTTACTTTTGTAGTCTTTGTTTATATTTAGAGTCTTGTTTACATTTACAGTCTTTGTTTACATATATAGTCTTTGTTTACACCTGGAGCATTTGTTTGCACCTAGAGTTTTTGTTTTCACTTAACCCTATAAGCGTTAAGCCCGTCTTTTTCCGGATTTGAAATGTGTCTCGTAAATGGTCAGGCCCGTCTTTTTCTTGATAAAGATTTTCGTCTCTGAAGCGTTGAACCCGTCTTTTCTTAGATACATATTTCCAGGGCTGAGTGGTCAAGCCCGTTTTATTCTAGATTTCACTTCCCCCCTAACGCAGACTCTTTGATTGGCATGTGGGTTGAACGGATAAGAATAGCTTACAAGCATATACAATTGATTCCCAACCAGATCCTTGGGGTTGTATCTTTAACAATACTCATGTATGTTTTGACATTAATCCTGCAGTTGAAAGATAACTTTTACTTCTTTGCTTTTAAACAAGTTCACAAGATTTCTTTTGAAATGAAATAAATATTTCTCCATGTAGAAAATAAAATTTAAATGTTACATTTATAAGTGTAATTGAATTTTCTATATGTAGGGGCGAAAACTTACATTTAAATAATGCTACTATTATATTAATAATACAATGTAATCTTATGATTTAAAATCACTTATTTAGCTCTGCTTTAATAGTTTTCCGTGTAAAATCATTTATAATTACATAACTTTTTTTTTTTTTTTTTTTCCTTTTTTTTTTTTTATTATTAAAAAATATAAGTTATACTATAATTAAAATGAAATTGTTTATAGTTAACGCCAGAGTCATTTCTGCCTTAAAATTCTGTAATTTAATAAATTATAATTCAGTGTAATATATATTAAGAATAAGCATACTGGCTAAACAAGAAATGAACGTGCCAAAAAACTTTTTTTTTTTTTTTTTTTTTTTTAAATAAATAAATAAATAAATAAATAAAAATAAATATAAGAGGTAAAGAGCAAAATAAGAAAAAAAAAAAATAATACCGTTTAAAATTTGTCTAACTGAAGTTGAAAACTTTAAACTTACAGTAAATGTAAAATTTAGTAAAATTAGTAGTTTGTTAAATAATGTAGAAGTTAAATAATATGAATAAACATTATTCCAGATTTAACATTAAATAAAAACGAATCTAATACTTTCTTCTTACGCTTATAGAAGAAATTACAAATCAGAAAAATCCAAAAAAAAAAAAAAAAGGAAAGATTTTGGGAGTCTGCATGTACAGTAGACTGGCAGAAATTCGCACATTACAACCAATATAAACAAATGAAATTCACAGTAAAGTTTCCAAGGGAAAGAAAATGAAGATGGTATTTAATTCAATGGTTATATTTTAGGTGCCGTATCTAATGAGACAGATAAAGGCAATTTTATTTGAGGTCTAGGTCATTTATGTTTGAAATAAATTAATAACTATTCAAAGACTGAAAAAAAAAAGTTTTATTTATATTTCTAAACATAGTGATATATATATATATATATATATTATAATACACAACTCAATTATATCAAATGTTTTTATACTTAAATTTTGTATCTTACCTTATAAGGCAAATTTTTATTTTTTAATTGAAAAAACATTATGCAATATAAAACTTCATATATTTTTTTAATCTTTAATTGCATTATTATTATTATTATTATTAATAATATTATTATTATGCATATTTTACATACTTATTTATATCACTATTATTTTAAAATAGTCATTATATCATAAAAACTCTAATTCAGAATTGTAAGAAAAAAAAAAAAACTGAAATCCACAAAATTAAAAAAAATAATTGTTCAGTTTTTGGCCCCGAAGTGTTCGGTTTTTTTTTTTTTTTTTTTTTTTTTTTTTTTTTTCAGTATGATGTATATATGAAAAATTAAATAGATAGATAAAATATAATGATAGCTTATTATACAAAGGGAAAGTAGTGTGAATGCCGCACCATATTATTTATTATTCAAATTAATAGATTTGTAAATTTGATACACATAAATTTTTTGGCTGAATAATATTGAAGGGATGATTTATATTATGAAGCAATAAGGGAATGACTACATTTTTTCTTATTTTTCACGCGATTTTTGAGTAGCTTTGATTCAAAATATCTCACTATTAGAGTTTTAGAACACTTTATAAAACAATTTCTTTGAATAATAATTCAAGAAAAAATAAATAAATAAATTAAATATGAACTTTTATCAAGTAAACTATTTTGATTACTATTATTTACTCAATAGATATTTATTTTTTAATTGTTAGGATCAGATATTATCCTGTGATATCAATTTATGACTGTTTGTTATTATACTTTTAATTATAATTCATTTATTAAAATAAATGAATATTTCATGATGACTTTTTTTAACACTTTAATTTTTTCAATAATAATAATAATAATAAAACCTACTTTATTTTTAATACGCATATATAAAAAATCTGGAGTGACTCCACTCGACTTTCCGAACATTGAGTAATTAACAGTTTTGTAGATAAAGTAAAGAAAGAGGAGTTGTTAAACAAACAAAAGAGAGAAAACCATAATAGAGTGTTTGAGTATTTTTCTCCATCTATTACAAGATGTTTTATTTAACGCTAATGAACTTTGAGCCCATAAATCATAATGATAAAGAATATTTCGTTGTGTCCCTGTAAAAATCTATAAATGCTAAATTCACCAAATTGCTTATAGTTAGTGCAACAGTGATTTATAATACTCATATAAATTTTCAGCTCAATTCAATAAGGCGTTTAGATGCTATCGTACTTTTAAAAATTTAGTCCCATAGGCCATAATGATAAAGAATTTTTCTTTGTGTCCCTGTAAAAAAACTGTAAGTGCTAGATTCAACAAATTCTTTACAGTTAGTTCAATTGTGATCTATAACATGTGTACAAATTTTTTGCTCAGATTAATAAGGCGTTTAGACGCTATCACACTTTTAAAAATTTGGCCCCATAGGCATAATGATAAAGAATTTTTCTTTGTGTCCCTGTAAAAAAACTATAAGTGCTAGATTCTCCAAAATCGATACAAATTGAGTATTTGTGACCTATAATATGTGTATAAATTTTTTGCTCAGATTAATAAGGCGTTTAGATGCTATCGCACTTTTAAGATTTTGCTCCCATAGGCCATAATGATAAAGAATTTTTCTTTGTGTCCCTGTAAAAAAACTATAAGTGCTAGATTCACTAAAATCTATAGGGTTCGTACTATGGTGACTTACAATATGCGTACCAACTTTCAGGTTAATCGAACGAAGCGTTTAGACGCTAGCGTGTTCACTCACAGACATACACACATACACACACACATACATACATCATCGTAAAAATAGTGAAAACGGACTCAGGGGACCTCAAAACGTATAGAAACATCAAAATCTCGAATTCGGATTTTTGACATGATTACAATACTTTCCTCACTATAGTGTTCGGAAAGTAAAAAGGCGGAATAAACTTACTACATCGAAATTCTGCAGTTCGGATGGCATATTTTGAATACTTTTATAATTATACAACATCCTGCTTAAGACGGTTAAATAGGATTAAATTTACTTTTTAGGCGCCTAAAATTTTCTGCAGAACTATATGGTAAAAAAGAAATATTCTGGTGTGGCACTCACATAACTTTCTTTTACCCGAAATTCATTACCATAATGGCAGAGTGTACATTAAAGAATAAAATAACAAATACTGTTATATAAATGTTCATTAAAAACAATTTAAAATAGGCGAAAAACATGTTTTTCGGATTCAAGGAACTTCAAAACGTGTAAATATAACAAAAACACAATTTCGAAAAGTTGACCGAAAAGCAAAACTTTATCTGCCATACATATGGATAAGAAAAAGTAAAAAGTTAAAATGTAGATAGTAATTACCGTAAATAAATTTAGAAAAAAATATTTAAAAAAAATTAAAATTAAGCGGGCATAAATTAAAATAGCCATACATAATAGTGAAAATTAATGCTTGTCAAAACTGTCCTTACTATTCTTCATACTAGACTATATTAATTTATATATTTCAATTATATTTGGTGAAAACAAATTATTACTTTAACATTTTTGATATTTATAAACCAAACTTATATAAATTTAATCCTTTACATATATTATATTTTACCATTTTTTTTTTATTAATATTATTTTATTAACTTCGATTCTGGTTTGTATGTTTGTTTGTTTGTTTGTTTGTCCAGTACAAATCTTGCAATCGATTTTTAACTAACTTCCCGACTAGCTAGATATTTGAAATTTTCAGGACAGCTCACAACACGGTGACAATACATTTTTCTAATAATTTTAGTGAACTATTTCAGGTCCCGCTGCCTTCGGCAGCGCTTATATGATTCGACAGAAAATTTATTTAACTAAATTCCCGACAAGCTAGACATTTGAAACTTTCAGAATAGTTCAGATCACGGTAAAAATGCATTTTGTTTAATACCTTTAGCCAACTGTTTCAGGTTACTGCTGCCTTCGGCAGCGTTATCAGTACAAAGCTTGCAATCGATTTTTCACAAACTTTCCGACTAGCTAGACATTTGAAACTTTCAGGCTAGCTCATAACACGGTTACAATACATTTTTTTAATACTTTTAGTCAACTGTTTCAGGTCCCTACTGCCTTCGACAGCGTTTATATGATTCAACAGAAAATTTATTTAACTAACTTCCCGACATTTGAAACTTTCAGAATAGTTCAGAACACGGCGAAAAGGCATTTTAAAAATATTTTTAACCAACTACTTCGTGATCTTGCTGCCTTCGACAGCGTTACCAATACAAAGCTTGCAATCGATTTTTCACTAACTTCCCGACTAGCTAGACATTTGAAACACGGTGACAATACCTTTTTTAATTCTTTTAGTCAACTGCTTCAGGTCCCTACTGCCTTCGGCAGCGTTTATATGATTCAACAGAATTTATATTATTAATATTATTTTATTAACTTCGATTCTGGTTTGTATGTTTGTTTGTTTGTTTGTTTGTCCAGTACAAATCTTGCAATCGATTTTTAACTAACTTCCTGACTAGCTAGACATTTGAAACTTTCACAATAGTTCAGAACACAGTGAAAATGCATTTTTTTAAATATTTTTAGCCAACTGTTTCGGGTTCCTGCTGCCTTCGGCAGCGTTACCAGTACAAAGCTTGCAATCGATTTTTCACTAACTTCCCGACTAGCTAGATATTTGAAACTTTCTGGATAGCTCAGAAAACGGTGACAATACATTTTTTTTAATACTTTTAGTCAACTGTTTCAGGTCCCTACTGTATTCGGAAGTGTTTATATGATTCAACACAAAATTTATTTAACTGACTTCCCGAGTAGCTAGACATTTGAAACTTTCAGAATAGTTCAGAATACGGTGAAAATGCATTTTAAAAATATTTTTTATCAATTGCTTCGGAACTCTGCTGCCTTCGGCAGCGTTACCAGTACAAAGCTGGCAATCAACTTTTAACTAACTTCCCGGCTAGATAGCCATTTGAAACTTTTATAATAGCTCAAAACACGATAGCAAGGAATTTTTTAATACTTTTATTCAATTGCTCCGGCTTCCCGCTGCCTTCAGTATCGTTTATATGATTCAACAGAAAATTTAAAAACATGGTATATAAAAGTTCGTTTTATCTTGTAATTATTTAAATATTATCACTTCGGTAAAGTTATACTGAATGATGATCACTGATCAGATCATAATCATAAATGGATCGTCTTTTGGAATGCACGGTAGTCATTCATACTGTCAAGATATTAGAAAAATGTATAGGATCATACGCATCCAAGAAGCATGAAAACAGTGGGGTGGGGGGAAGAAAAGAAATAAGAGGAAGGAAAGAAAGAAAACTAATAATACACACAAGCAAATGCTATTTTCTTCCATTCTTCTTCTTCTTCTTCTTCTTCTTTTTTTTTTTTTAAGAATATAAATACATATAATCTATAAAATGCTATAACAGATTACTAAATTATCAGATGAATCCCTTATAATTTGTAGATTATCATAAACGAAAATGCTGTTCATAAAGGAAAATTTGTCCATTTTGATTTTTTTTTTTTTTGTATATTTTGGAATGCACGGTAGACAACCATAAGAATCTCTAATATTGAATATATATTCCTTGGGAAAATATGTTATTGCATTGCATGAGATGCTTTAGATAAATGTTACTTTATCTCCAGTGTTTTTCTGCAATATTAAAACGAAGATTAATTGCAGGGCTCACTCGAGACTTAGCAGTATGAAAAACCCAGTGTCTCCGCCCCCGCCCCCCACCTCCTCCAAATTAATGTCTTACACACAACATTTTGAATAAAATTGCATTGCTTCATATTAGTTCAATTCATTTTAAATAAAAAAGATTACACTTTGTTAGTTCTACAGTTTAATTACAAAAGTACTTTTAAAATTTAAATGTATAATATAGAATTATGTGTAATCAGCTATCTTTAGAAGTGAAATACACAAATTACTTTCAATAGAAAAAATAGTCTTTCTTTGTATTTTTTTTCTCCATTCTTTATTTTTAAAATTAATTTATATTAAAGTTAATCAGGATAACTTCCATCAAAATTTTATTTATTTTCCATTCACATATATAGAGTAATCCAATCATCATGCATTTTAATTCTATTAAATAATTTAAATTTAAATACTAAAGGATTGGGGCGATGCAAAGAGAAAGCCATATAATTAATCCATTGTTTGTTAATATTCTAAAACTCTATAAAGAAATATTATTTTTTTTTTCAATAAATAAATAGAAACTGTTATTCAAAAAAATAGAAAAATAAATTAAAATACTATGTCTAACATACATATTTCTTACAAACGCGAGGGTGAAAATATTGTATTTCTTGCTTCCGTAGAAAACAAAATCAAATATATGTCATTAAAATCATGAAAATTTGTTTTTCATTTATTAATTTTATTGACACAGCAGTTTTGTATTAAATGTTGAATAACACTGCTCGGCATGAAAATTTTCTCTGACATCATTTCTGCATCTTCGTATGTAAAATCTCCTCCTGAATCCGAATAGGACGACCATTTTGACCTATAACCCATCATTTTTTAGGAATGGCCCCCTATTTTTATCCTTTTTCGGTGATTTTATGGCTATAAATTTGATTTTTAGGAGGGGGGGGGGAGGTATTTTAATCGTTAAATATCTTCTGAGGGGCTACAGCGTTACAAAATTCTAAAATTTGGACATGTGCGACAAAGGAAAATTTGGGAGGGGGGGGGGGGAGTTGCCACTGAAATTATGCATTACATAACTTATATTTTTTAAATCTGTTATTACTGTTTTTTTTGTTTTTAAACTTTATATTTTTTTGTTTTCAGGTGTAAAATTAATTATTTTTTATTCTTTAAATCAAATTCATGGTCATAAAATTATCGGACATAGTAATAAATTATGGGAGGGGGTGGTGTATCTAGAAAACGGTGGGTGACTGGGCAAAATGAGAATCATGTTCGGATTCAGGAGGTCACTTTACATAAGAATCAGCAAGAATAGTATCATATCTCGATTTTTATTTATTTATTTATTTATTTATTTTGGCCGCGCAGTGTAATTTAGCTATAAAATGTCTCAATTACTGATTAAAATGATTTCTTCTGCAGATGATCACATCTAACTTCTTGAGCTGCAAAGCATAATTATTATCAAATAACTTTCAGCCCATGCATTTTACTAAACATATATTATCATTTAATCTTTTAACTTACATTAGCTTCGCAGTAAAATTAAACATCCAATATTCTTTTATGCAACAATTTTAAAAACACTTTTTACAATTGATTTTTAAACATTTGTTCTTTCTGTTTGTTAGCGATCATTTCTACGTTCGATCCTAGATATGCTCGTCGGCTTACCTGTTCAGAGTTTTTAGCGATTTCTTACAAAACTTGCTTAAATACGGACTAGGATCCTTAAAATGGCCTAACGGTTGGCATACATGTGGGAACCTAGCGCATTCAATTAGATTTAATGTCCCAACACAATTTTCGTTAGACAGCAGCACTACTCCGAAATTCATCAAATGATGTTTCTTAGAAAGCCATTTGTAGAAGTCATTTTAAATATCTTAGTAGGCTCGATAGCGCCTTTCTGCTTTGTTAATGAATTCGTGCTTGCCTTTTTCACCTGATGAAGTGATGTACTATTATTTTGACTTGAAATAACTGTTGCAAGTTTTGTAACTAATAAAGCTTCCTAGCAATGATATTTATTTATCAGGTTAATGATATTTGAATGTAATTAGTTTAACATATACATGTTTCGAACAAGTTATTTCTTAAAACCGACCTGACGAACCTAACGAACATTATCGTTCAAAATAATAAATAATTTGTTTATTCATGTTGCCATTTTACGAATAAGAATCTGTTGTTTTCTGCAAATTACCTTAACCCTTTCATTCCCAATTTTTTCTCTCCATAAAACAATAAATCGTATATTTAGTCATAGGAGTAATAGCAGCGTACGAATTAATATAGCTAACAAAGCAACTGGGAGGTGTTTATTTATGTTTAATATAACCACTGATGCCATTAAAAATCAAAAATTTCATATAAATAAAAATGTCAAAATTTTGGAAGAAGTACATATTGTAATTAATTAAAATACAAATTATAAACATTAAAAAATTAAATAAAAAATGTTTCAACGAGTTAATTTACGTAACCCTTTATATCCCAAATTACCTTATTTTACGAAAAATAGTTTGAAACTTTTTTATTGTATTTTTTTGCTCCATGAGAAACATCTCATATTAAATTTACTTTAAACTATAGCTTAACTATAGGGAGTTTGAAGTTCCGATGAAATCCCACAGTAAATTTAAGCTATAGTGAGGATTTTTTTTTTTTTTCTTTTGTTTGATGGGACTTTAAAGTCCCGGTGGGATACAAAGGGTTAAAATCAATTTAAATCAAGAATGTTTTATTTAATTTTATAAATGCAGAATATTTTATTAATAAGAAAAATAATCTTTATTCGATTATTTAACAAAGCAAAATGTGCAGTTTTTATCGAATATGTTGAAATTAGTTAAAAAACAACAAAATTAATTTTCATGGACTAAAAAAATAATTTCACGCTCGATTATAAGAAATCTATTTCAAAATTTATTTCTTCTTGCAAGTTCAAATTATTAAACACTGATCTACATAAAATTTAAAACAAATTTCTTCAACTCTCACCACGTGATATTTATATAAATTTGAAACGTCTCCAAGAAAAATAGAGCTGAATTTTTTTACTCTTTATTGTATAACCATGTATTCGTTTATCTTTTTATATTATTCATTTCTCTCAACGTAATTTAATTCTAAATATTTAATTTATTATTAACTAGCAAGCCCGTCCGTATTTTTTGCACTTTATTTCTTTGTAACATTTAAAATTTAAAATTATTAATATTATTTAATTTTAAAGCCATAAAATCGTCATGTAGTTTACATATGCATGAACGAATTTATTATTTAACTTTTTTTTTTTTTTTTTTTTTTTTTTTTTTTCTCGTGAAAGCATATTGTAATCATCGAGGGTGAAAAAGGGATTCCTTTTCATTTGGGAAAAGTGGGCCATTTTACTTTCTTATGGATATTTTTCCTCAAGTTAATATACACGGGAATACACATAGATAATTTAGCTAATAAAATTTATGAATAATTTATGTACTAAAAGAGAATGAAAAACTCTAGATACCCATTTTTCATCCTTTTCTTTTTCCTTTTTTTTAATTAACTATAGTATACTCATATCTGCACAAAACTGACTTTCTTTCGGCATTTATTATTATACTTCTTTGAGATAAAAATCGTCTGCATTCATCATGGAACATAATTTTAATAAATTATAATTAATAAATAATTTGTATTGCGTAAATTTGTATAAGATTATATATAAAAGAAAGTCTTGTGGTGTCCACAACATATTAGTTATGTATTATACTTTCACGGCTGCTAACTACATTTAAAAGAATTTTGAAAATTTCATATTACTTACTAATATAAAATCATCTTAAAATTTAAAGAGAGTATTTCATCAAATATAAAGACAGTAATTGTTTCATAATAATAATAAGGAACTGATTATAAAAATGATATTTTTCATAAGTTACTTGAATATAACTTATCTATGAAAACTTATCCCATTTCTTTTCATATATTTATTACAACACTTAAACGCCGTACAATATTTCTGCATTTTAAAAATTCATTAACATTCTACTCGATTATTATTTCCGAGTTTTATACTCCCTATTGTCTGATTAAATAAACAACTTATCATAGAAAATTACAATATTAATATTTAAAAAAAAAAAATAAAATAAAAAATAGTGCATATATTATTGAAAACGGCATGACGCTTCAAAAAAAAAAAGCATATAATTTATAAAATATGCAATCAATTTTTTACATAATTTTTTTCTCTTTCAACATCTCCCTCCACACACATCAAAATAAATAAAGAACAAACTCTATCCATATATATATACGAACGACTAATTTTAAATGTTTTTATTTTGTTTCAATCTACTTGTCTTAACCATTATATAAAGTTTATTTATTTATTTGTTTTTATAATTAGCTTAACTTTTAAAGATAGTTCTTAGGGATGTATTTAAAGAGATTTGATGTGCTGCATCTTTTTCAGGAACACATAAATCTGAGGAAAATAGATTCGTTTTATTAGTATTATACATAAATTACACTTTAAAATTTTCAGTCTTAACTCTACTTAGAAATATCTATGCGCTTATTTTTTCTAAAAAAAAAAGCAGTGTTTCCTTTTCCCTCAAAAATTATCGTAACTTAACTGAGAGGTATATTTGGGTAAAGGATTGTCAACTTCTATTGTGATAAGATTTCCATTGTATTGATACACACCTCTTTCAACAAAGAGACTAGCCCTCTGTGTGTGGGGGAAAAATATTTCTTCTCAACTCCAGAGCTCCTAAAGTGCAACTGTGAATTCTAAAGACAGGTGTTTATTTTTTAGTATACGGTAAACATTTCAGGTATTTTTATTGCAACCATAGAAAGAAAGACGTAACGTCGAAAGGGTTATGGTCTTTGTTTACATTTAGAATCTGTTTACATTTGTAGTCTTTGTTTACAATTGAATCTTTGTTTACATACAGAGCCTGTTTAAATTTGTACACTTTGTTTACATTTGTAGTCTTTGTTTGCATTTACAGTATGTTTTTATTTGTCCTATTTGTTTACATTTAGAGTCTTTTTTTATATTTGTAGTTTTTGTTTTCATTTAGAGTGCTTATATTTAGAGTCCTTGTTTACATTTTGAATCTCTTAGCATTTGTGCTATTTGTTTACATTTGTAGTCTTTCTTTACAATCAGAGCCTGTTTAAATTTGTACCTTTTTTTACATTTGTAGTCTTTTTTAATTTTACAGTCTGTTTTTATTTGTAATCTTTGTTTACATTTAGATTCTTATTTACATTGTACTCTTTGTTTACATTTGTAGTCTTTGTTTACATTTAGGGTCTTTGTTTAGACTTAGTGTTCTGTTTACATTTAGAGTCTTTGTTTTTATTTGTTGTCTTTGTTTACTTTTAGAGACTTTGTTTACATTTAAAGTCTGTTTACATTTGTATTCTTTGTTCACATTTAGAGTCTTTGTTTACATTTGTACTCTGTTTTTATTTGTACTCTTTGTTTATATTAAGAAGCTTTGCTTACGTTTGTAGTCTTTGTTTACATTTGGAGTCTTTAATTACATTTAGCACCATTGTTTACAGTTAGAGTCTTTTTACATCTAGAATTTTTGTTTACATTTAGAATATTTGTTTACATTTGTAGTCTTTGTTTACATTTAGAGACTTTGTTTACACTTAGAGTTTTGTTTACATTTAGGGCATTTGTTCACATTAAGTGTCTTTTTACATTTGTACTCTTTGTTTACATTTGCAGACTTTGTTTACATTTAAAGTCTTTCATTTGTATTCTTTTTTTATTTGCAGTCCGTATTTACACTTAGAGTCCCTGTTTACATTTGTAGTCTTTGTTTTCATTTGTAGTCTCTGTTTACATTTTTAGACTTTGATTACATTCAAAGTCTTTGTTTACATTTGTAGTTTTTGTTTACACGTACAGTTTTCGTTTACATTTAGAGTCTTTGTTTACATTTGTAGTCTGTTTACATTTGCAGACTTTGTTTACATTTAAAGTCTTTCATTTGTATTCTTTTTTTATTTGCAGTCCTTATTTACACTTAGAGTCCCTGTTTACATTTGTAGTCTTTGTTTTCATTTGTAGTCTCTGTTTACATTTTTAGACTTTGATTACATTCAAAGTCTTTGTTTACATTTGTAGTTTTTGTTTACACCTACAGTTTTCGTTTACATTTAGAGTCTTTGTTTACATTTGTAGTCTGTTTACATTTGCAGTCTTTGTTTACATTTAGAGTCTGTATCCATTTAGTGTCTTTGTTTACATTTAGAGTCTTTGTTTATATTTGATGTCTTTGTTTACATTTAGTGCCTTTGTTTAAATTTGTAGTCTGTTTCCATTTAGAGACTTTGTTTATATTTGCTGCCTTTGTTTAAATTTGTAGTCTGTTTCCATTTAGAGTCTTTGTTTATATTTGCTGTCTTTGATTACATTTGTAGTCTTTATTTACATTTAGAATCTTTATTTACGTTTGTATTCTTTGTTTACATTTGTAGTCTGTTTACATTTATCGTCTGTTTCCATTTAGTGTCTTTGTTTACATTTAGATTCTTTATTTACATTTGTAGTCTTTGTTTACATATAGATCCTTTTTTTGCATTTGGAGTTTTGTTTACATTTAGAGTCTTTTCCATTTAGAGTCTTTGTTTACATTTAGAGTCTTTGTTTACTTTTTCTGTCTTTGTTTGCATTTAGCGTCTTTGTTTCTTTTTGTTGCCTTTGTTTACATTTAGAGCCTTTGTTTAAATTTGTAGTCTTTATTTCCATTTAGAGTCTTTGTTTATATTTGTTGTCTTTGTTTACGTTTGTAGTCTTTGTTTCCATTTAGAATCTTTATTTACGTTTTTAGCCTTTGTTTACATTTGTATTCTTTAATTACATTTAGCGCCACTGTTTACAGTTAGTCTGTTTGCATCTAGAATTTTTGTTTACATTTAGAGTCTGTCTACATTTGTACTCTGATTACATTTGTAGTTTTTGTTTACATTTAGAATATTTGTTTAAATTTGTAGTCTTTGTTTACATTTAGGGTTTTTGTTTACACTTAGAGTTTTGTTTACATTTAGAGACATTGTTTACACTTAGAGTTTTGTTTACATTTAGTGTCTGTTTACATTTGCAATCTTTGTTTACATTTGTAGTCTTTGTTTACATTTAGAGTCTTTTTCATTTGTATTCTTTTTTTATTTGTAGTCCGTGTTTACATTTAGAGTCCTTGTTTACATTTGTATTCTTTGTATTTGTAGTCTTTGTTTATATTTAGAGTCGTTGTTTACATTTGTAGTCTTTGTTTACATTTAGAGACATTGTTTACATTTGTAGTCTGTTTACATTTAGAGTCTGTTTTCGTTTGTAGTTTTTCTTTACATTTAGAGTCTTTGTATACATTTGTAGTCATTGTTTATATTTTATGTCTGTTGTTCACATTTGGAGCCTTTGTTTACATTTGTAGTCTTTGTTTACATTTTTAGACTTTGTTTACATTCAGAGACTTTGTTTACATTTGTAGTCTTTGTATACACCTAGAGTCCTTGTTTACACCTAGAGTTTTCGTTTATATTCAGAGTCTTTGTTTACACTTGTAGTATTTGTTTACACTCAGAAACTTTGTTTACATTTGTAGTCTGTTTACATTTGCAGTCTTTGTTTATATTTAGAGTCTTTTTCCATTTAGTGTCTTTGTTTCCATTTAGAGTCTTTGTTTACTTTTGTTGTCTTTGTTTCCATTTAGAGTCTTTGTGTATATTTGATCTCACTGTTTATGTTTGTAGTCTTTGTTTACATTTAGAATCTTTATTTACGTTTGTAGCCTTTGTTTACATATGTAGTCTGTTTACATTTATCGTCTGTTACCATTTAGTGTCATTGTTTACATTTCTTGTCTTTGTTTACATTTTGATCCTTTTTTTAAATTTGTAGTTTTTGTTTACATTTAGAGTCCTTGTTTACATTTAGAGTCTTTGTTTATGTTTGTAGTCTTTGTTTACCTTTAGCGCCTGTTTTAATTTGTACCTTTTTTTACATTTGTAGTCTTTGTTTACATTTACATTCTGTTTTTATTTTTAGTCTTTGTTTACATTTAGAATATTTGTTTACATTTGTAGTCTTTGTTTACATTTAGAGTCTCTTTTTACATTTGTAGTGTTTGTTTACTTTTGTAGTCTTTGTTTATATTTAGAGTCTTGTTTACATTTACAGTCTTTGTTTACATATATAGTCTTTGTTTACACCTGGAGCATTTGTTTGCACCTAGAGTTTTTGTTTTCACTTAAGGTCTTTGTTTACATTTAGAATCTGTTTACATTTGTAGTCTTTGTTTACAATTGAATCTTTGTTTACATACAGAGCCTGTTTAAATTTGTACACTTTGTTTACATTTGTAGTCTTTGTTTGCATTTACAGTATGTTTTTATTTGTCCTATTTGTTTACATTTAGAGTCTTTTTTTATATTTGTAGTTTTTGTTTTCATTTAGAGTGCTTATATTTAGAGTCCTTGTTTACATTTTGAATCTCTTAGCATTTGTGCTATTTGTTTACATTTGTAGTCTTTCTTTACATTCAGAGCCTGTTTAAATTTGTACCTTTTTTTACATTTGTAGTCTTTTTTAATTTTACAGTCTGTTTTTATTTGTAATCTTTGTTTACATTTAGATTCTTATTTACATTGTACTCTTTGTTTACATTTGTAGTCTTTGTTTACATTTAGGGTCTTTGTTTAGACTTAGTGTTCTGTTTACATTTAGAGTCTTTGTTTTTATTTGTTGTCTTTGTTTACTTTTAGAGACTTTGTTTACAATTAAAGTCTGTTTACATTTGTATTCTTTGTTCACATTTAGAGTCTTTGTTTACATTTGTACTCTGTTTTTATTTGTACTCTTTGTTTATATTAAGAAGCTTTGCTTACGTTTGTAGTCTTTGTTTACATTTGGAGTCTTTAATTACATTTAGCACCATTGTTTACAGTTAGAGTCTTTTTACATCTAGAATTTTTGTTTACATTTAGAATATTTGTTTACATTTGTAGTCTTTGTTTACATTTAGAGACTTTGTTTACACTTAGAGTTTTGTTTACATTTAGGGCATTTGTTCACATTAAGTGTCTTTTTACATTTGTACTCTTTGTTTACATTTGCAGACTTTGTTTACATTTAAAGTCTTTCATTTGTATTCTTTTTTTATTTGCAGTCCGTATTTACACTTAGAGTCCCTGTTTACATTTGTAGTCTTTGTTTTCATTTGTAGTCTCTGTTTACATTTTTAGACTTTGATTACATTCAAAGTCTTTGTTTACATTTGTAGTTTTTGTTTACACGTACAGTTTTCGTTTACATTTAGAGTCTTTGTTTACATTTGTAGTCTGTTTACATTTGCAGACTTTGTTTACATTTAAAGTCTTTCATTTGTATTCTTTTTTTATTTGCAGTCCGTATTTACACTTAGAGTCCCTGTTTACATTTGTAGTCTTTGTTTTCATTTGTAGTCTCTGTTTACATTTTTAGACTTTGATTACATTCAAAGTCTTTGTTTACATTTGTAGTTTTTGTTTACACCTACAGTTTTCGTTTACATTTAGAGTCTTTGTTTACATTTGTAGTCTGTTTACATTTGCAGTCTTTGTTTACATTTAGAGTCTGTATCCATTTAGTGTCTTTGTTTACATTTAGAGTCTTTGTTTATATTTGATGTCTTTGTTTACATTTAGTGCCTTTGTTTAAATTTGTAGTCTGTTTCCATTTAGAGACTTTGTTTATATTTGCTGCCTTTGTTTAAATTTGTAGTCTGTTTCCATTTAGAGTCTTTGTTTATATTTGCTGTCTTTGATTACATTTGTAGTCTTTATTTACATTTAGAATCTTTATTTACGTTTGTATTCTTTGTTTACATTTGTAGTCTGTTTACATTTATCGTCTGTTTCCATTTAGTGTCTTTGTTTAAATTTAGATTCTTTATTTACATTTGTAGTCTTTGTTTACATATAGATCCTTTTTTTGCATTTGGAGTTTTGTTTACATTTAGAGTCTTTTCCATTTAGAGTCTTTGTTTACATTTAGAGTCTTTGTTTACTTTTTCTGTCTTTGTTTGCATTTAGCGTCTTTGTTTCTTTTTGTTGCCTTTGTTTACATTTAGAGCCTTTGTTTAAATTTGTAGTCTTTATTTCCATTTAGAGTCTTTGTTTATATTTGTTGTCTTTGTTTACGTTTGTAGTCTTTGTTTCCATTTAGAATCTTTATTTACGTTTTTAGCCTTTGTTTACATTTGTATTCTTTAATTACATTTAGCGCCACTGTTTACAGTTAGAGTCTGTTTGCATCTAGAATTTTTGTTTACATTTAGAGTCTGTCTACATTTGTACTCTGATTACATTTGTAGTTTTTGTTTACATTTAGAATATTTGTTTAAATTTGTAGTCTTTGTTTACATTTAGGGTTTTTGTTTACACTTAGAGTTTTGTTTACATTTAGAGACATTGTTTACACTTAGAGTTTTGTTTACATTTAGTGTCTGTTTACATTTGCAATCTTTGTTTACATTTGTAGTCTTTGTTTACATTTAGAGTCTTTTTCATTTGTATTCTTTTTTAATTTGTAGTCCGTGTTTACATTTAGAGTCCTTGTTTACATTTGTATTCTTTGTATTTGTAGTCTTTGTTTATATTTAGAGTCGTTGTTTACATTTGTAGTCTTTGTTTACATTTAGAGACATTGTTTACATTTGTAGTCTGTTTACATTTAGAGTCTGTTTTCGTTTGTAGTTTTTCTTTACATTTAGAGTCTTTGTATACATTTGTAGTCATTGTTTATATTTTATGTCTGTTGTTCACATTTGGAGCCTTTGTTTACATTTGTAGTCTTTGTTTACATTTTTAGACTTTGTTTACATTCAGAGACTTAGTTTACATTTGTAGTCTTTGTATACACCTAGAGTCCTTGTTTACACCTAGAGTTTTCGTTTATATTCAGAGTCTTTGTTTACACTTGTAGTATTTGTTTACACTCAGAAACTTTGTTTACATTTGTAGTCTGTTTACATTTGCAGTCTTTGTTTATATTTAGAGTCTTTTTCCATTTAGTGTCTTTGTTTCCATTTAGAGTCTTTGTTTACTTTTGTTGTCTTTGTTTCCATTTAGAGTCTTTGTGTATATTTGATCTCACTGTTTATGTTTGTAGTCTTTGTTTACATTTAGAATCTTTATTTACGTTTGTAGCCTTTGTTTACATATGTAGTCTGTTTACATTTATCGTCTGTTACCATTTAGTGTCATTGTTTACATTTCTTGTCTTTGTTTACATTTTGATCCTTTTTTTAAATTTGTAGTTTTTGTTTACATTTAGAGTCCTTGTTTACATTTAGAGTCTTTGTTTATGTTTGTAGTCTTTGTTTACCTTTAGCGCCTGTTTTAATTTGTACCTTTTTTTACATTTGTAGTCTTTGTTTACATTTACATTCTGTTTTTATTTTTAGTCTTTGTTTACATTTAGAATATTTGTTTACATTTGTAGTCTTTGTTTACATTTAGAGTCTCTTTTTACATTTGTAGTGTTTGTTTACTTTTGTAGTCTTTGTTTATATTTAGAGTCTTGTTTACATTTACAGTCTTTGTTTACATATATAGTCTTTGTTTACACCTGGAGCATTTGTTTGCACCTAGAGTTTTTGTTTTCACTTAAGGTCTTTGTTTACATTTAGAATCTGTTTACATTTGTAGTCTTTGTTTACAATTGAATCTTTGTTTACATACAGAGCCTGTTTAAATTTGTACACTTTGTTTACATTTGTAGTCTTTGTTTGCATTTACAGTATGTTTTTATTTGTCCTATTTGTTTACATTTAGAGTCTTTTTTTATATTTGTAGTTTTTGTTTTCATTTAGAGTGCTTATATTTAGAGTCCTTGTTTACATTTTGTATCTCTTAGCATTTGTGCTATTTGTTTACATTTGTAGTCTTTCTTTACATTCAGAGCCTGTTTAAATTTGTACCTTTTTTTACATTTGTAGTCTTTTTTAATTTTACAGTCTGTTTTTATTTGTAATCTTTGTTTACATTTAGATTCTTATTTACATTGTACTCTTTGTTTACATTTGTAGTCTTTGTTTGCATTTAGGGTCTTTGTTTAGACTTAGTGTTCTGTTTACATTTAGAGTCTTTGTTTTTATTTGTTGTCTTTGTTTACTTTTAGAGACTTTGTTTACATTTAAAGTCTGTTTACATTTGTATTCTTTGTTCACATTTAGAGTCTTTGTTTACATTTGTACTCTGTTTTTATTTGTACTCTTTGTTTATATTAAGAAGCTTTGCTTACGTTTGTAGTCTTTGTTTACATTTGGAGTCTTTAATTACATTTAGCACCATTGTTTACAGTTAGAGTCTTTTTACATCTAGAATTTTTGTTTACATTTAGAATATTTGTTTACATTTGTAGTCTTTGTTTACATTTAGAGACTTTGTTTACACTTAGAGTTTTGTTTACATTTAGGGCATTTGTTCACATTAAGTGTCTTTTTACATTTGTACTCTTTGTCTACATTTGCAGACTTTGTTTACATTTAAAGTCTTTCATTTGTATTCTTTTTTTATTTGCAGTCCGTATTTACACTTAGAGTCCCTGTTTACATTTGTAGTCTTTGTTTTCATTTGTAGTCTCTGTTTACATTTTTAGACTTTGATTACATTCAAAGTCTGTGTTTACATTTGTAGTTTTTGTTTACACCTACAGTTTTCGTTTACATTTAGAGTCTTTGTTTACATTTGTAGTCTGTTTACATTTGCAGTCTTTGTTTACATTTAGAGTCTGTATCCATTTAGTGTCTTTCTTTACATTTAGAGTCTTTGTTTATATTTGATGTCTTTGTTTACATTTAGTGCCTTTGTTTAAATTTGTAGTCTGTTTCCATTTAGAGACTTTTTTTATATTTGCTGCCTTTGTTTAAATTTGTAGTCTGTTTCCATTTAGAGTCTTTGTTTATATTTGCTGTCTTTGATTACATTTGTAGTCTTTATTTACATTTAGAATCTTTATTTACGTTTGGATTCTTTGTTTACATTTGTAGTCTGTTTACATTTATCGTCTGTTTCCATTTAGTGTCTTTGTTTACATTTAGATTCTTTATTTACATCTGTAGTCTTTGTTTACATATAGATCCTTTTTTTGCATTTGGAGTTTTGTTTACATTTAGAGTCTTTTCCATTTAGAGTCTTTGTTTACATTTAGAGTCTTTGTTTACTTTTGCTGTCTTTGTTTGCATTTAGCGTCTTTGTTTCTTTTTGTTGCCTTTGTTTACATTTAGAGCCTTTGTTTAAATTTGTAGTCTTTATTTCCATTTAGAGTCTTTGTTTATATTTGTTGTCTTTGTTTACGTTTGTAGTCTTTGTTTCCATTTAGAATCTTTATTTACGTTTTTAGCCTTTGTTTACATTTGTATTCTTTAATTACATTTAGCGCCACTGTTTACAGTTAGAGTCTGTTTGCATCTAGAATTTTTGTTTACATTTAGAGTCTGTCTACATTTGTACTCTGATTACATTTGTAGTTTTTGTTTACATTTAGAATATTTGTTTAAATTTGTAGTCTTTGTTTACATTTAGGGTTTTTGTTTACACTTAGAGTTTTGTTTACATTTAGAGACATTGTTTACACTTAGAGTTTTGTTTCCATTTAGTGTCTGTTTACATTTGCAATCTTTGTTTACATTTGTAGTCTTTGTTTACATTTAGAGTCTTTTTCATTTGTATTCTTTTTTTATTTGTAGTCCGTGTTTACATTTAGAGTCCTTGTTTACATTTGTATTCTTTGTATTTGTAGTCTTTGTTTATATTTAGAGTCGTTGTTTACATTTGTAGTCTTTGTTTACATTTAGAGACATTGTTTACATTTGTAGTCTGTTTACATTTAGAGTCTGTTTTCGTTTGTAGTTTTTCTTTACATTTAGAGTCTTTGTATACATTTGTAGTCATTGTTTATATTTTATGTCTGTTGTTCACATTTGGAGCCTTTGTTTACATTTGTAGTCTTTGTTTACATTTTTAGACTTTGTTTACATTCAGAGACTTTGTTTACATTTGTAGTCTTTGTATACACCTAGAGTCCTTGTTTACACCTAGAGTTTTCGTTTATATTCAGAGTCTTTGTTTACACTTGTAGTATTTGTTTACACTCAGAAACTTTGTTTACATTTGTAGTCTGTTTACATTTGCAGTCTTTGTTTATATTTAGAGTCTTTTTCCATTTAGTGTCTTTGTTTCCATTTAGAGTCTTTGTTTACTTTTGTTGTCTTTGTTTCCATTTAGAGTCTTTGTGTATATTTGATCTCACTGTTTATGTTTGTAGTCTTTGTTTACATTTAGAATCTTTATTTACGTTTGTAGCCTTTGTTTACATATGTAGTCTGTTTACATTTATCGTCTGTTACCATTTAGTGTCATTGTTTACATTTCTTGTCTTTGTTTACATTTTGATCCTTTTTTTAAATTTGTAGTTTTTGTTTACATTTAGAGTCCTTTTTTACATTTAGAGTCTTTGTTTATGTTTGTAGTCTTTGTTTACTTTTAGCGCCTGTTTTAATTTGTACCTTTTTTTACATTTGTAGCCTTTGTTTACATTTACATTCTGTTTTTATTTTTAGTCTTTGTTTACATTTAGAATATTTGTTTACATTTGTAGTCTTTGTTTACATTTAGAGTCTCTTTTTACATTTGTAGTGTTTGTTTACTTTTGTAGTCTTTGTTTATATTTAGAGTCTTGTTTACATTTACAGTCTTTGTTTACATATATAGTCTTTGTTTACACCTGGAGCATTTGTTTGCACCTAGAGTTTTTGTTTTCACTTAAGGTCTTTGTTTACATTTAGAATCTGTTTACATTTGTAGTCTTTGTTTACAATTGAATCTTTGTTTACATACAGAGCCTGTTTAAATTTGTACACTTTGTTTACATTTGTAGTCTTTGTTTGCATTTACAGTATGTTTTTATTTGTCCTATTTGTTTACATTTAGAGTCTTTTTTTATATTTGTAGTTTTTGTTTTCATTTAGAGTGCTTATATTTAGAGTCCTTGTTTACATTTTGTATCTCTTAGCATTTGTGCTATTTGTTTACATTTGTAGTCTTTCTTTACATTCAGAGCCTGTTTAAATTTGTACCTTTTTTTACATTTGTAGTCTTTTTTAATTTTACAGTCTGTTTTTATTTGTAATCTTTGTTTACATTTAGATTCTTATTTACATTGTACTCTTTGTTTACATTTGTAGTCTTTGTTTACATTTAGGGTCTTTGTTTAGACTTAGTGTTCTGTTTACATTTAGAGTCTTTGTTTTTATTTGTTGTCTTTGTTTACTTTTAGAGACTTTGTTTACATTTAAAGTCTGTTTACATTTGTATTCTTTGTTCACATTTAGAGTCTTTGTTTACATTTGTACTCTGTTTTTATTTGTACTCTTTGTTTATATTAAGAAGCTTTGCTTACGTTTGTAGTCTTTGTTTACATTTGGAGTCTTTAATTACATTTAGCACCATTGTTTACAGTTAGAGTCTTTTTACATCTAGAATTTTTGTTTACATTTAGAATATTTGTTTACATTTGTAGTCTTTGTTTACATTTAGAGACTTTGTTTACACTTAGAGTTTTGTTTACATTTAGGGCATTTGTTCACATTAAGTGTCTTTTTACATTTGTACTCTTTGTTTACATTTGCAGACTTTGTTTACATTTAAAGTCTTTCATTTGTATTCTTTTTTTATTTGCAGTCCGTATTTACACTTAGAGTCCCTGTTTACATTTGTAGTCTTTGTTTTCATTTGTAGTCTCTGTTTACATTTTTAGACTTTGATTACATTCAAAGTCTGTGTTTACATTTGTAGTTTTTGTTTACACCTACAGTTTTCGTTTACATTTAGAGTCTTTGTTTACATTTGTAGTCTGTTTACATTTGCAGTCTTTGTTTACATTTAGAGTCTGTATCCATTTAGTGTCTTTCTTTACATTTAGAGTCTTTGTTTATATTTGATGTCTTTGTTTACATTTAGTGCCTTTGTTTAAATTTGTAGTCTGTTTCCATTTAGAGACTTTTTTTATATTTGCTGCCTTTGTTTAAATTTGTAGTCTGTTTCCATTTAGAGTCTTTGTTTATATTTGCTGTCTTTGATTACATTTGTAGTCTTTATTTACATTTAGAATCTTTATTTACGTTTGTATTCTTTGTTTACATTTGTAGTCTGTTTACATTTATCGTCTGTTTCCATTTAGTGTCTTTGTTTACATTTAGATTCTTTATTTACATCTGTAGTCTTTGTTTACATATAGATCCTTTTTTTGCATTTGGAGTTTTGTTTACATTTAGAGTCTTTTCCATTTAGAGTCTTTGTTTACATTTAGAGTCTTTGTTTACTTTTGCTGTCTTTGTTTGCATTTAGCGTCTTTGTTTCTTTTTGTTGCCTTTGTTTACATTTAGAGCCTTTGTTTAAATTTGTAGTCTTTATTTCCATTTAGAGTCTTTGTTTATATTTGTTGTCTTTGTTTACGTTTGTAGTCTTTGTTTCCATTTAGAATCTTTATTTACGTTTTTAGCCTTTGTTTACATTTGTATTCTTTAATTACATTTAGCGCCACTGTTTACAATTAGAGTCTGTTTGCATCTAGAATTTTTGTTTACATTTAGAGTCTGTCTACATTTGTACTCTGATTACATTTGTAGTTTTTGTTTACATTTAGAATATTTGTTTAAATTTGTAGTCTTTGTTTACATTTAGGGTTTTTGTTTACACTTAGAGTTTTGTTTACATTTAGAGACATTGTTTACACTTAGAGTTTTGTTTACATTTAGTGTCTGTTTACATTTGCAATCTTTGTTTACATTTGTAGTCTTTGTTTACATTTAGAGTCTTTTTCATTTGTATTCTTTTTTTATTTGTAGTCCGTGTTTACATTTAGAGTCCTTGTTTACATTTGTATTCTTTGTATTTGTAGTCTTTGTTTATATTTAGAGTCGTTGTTTACATTTGTAGTCTTTGTTTACATTTAGAGACATTGTTTACATTTGTAGTCTGTTTACATTTAGAGTCTGTTTTCGTTTGTAGTTTTTCTTTACATTTAGAGTCTTTGTATACATTTGTAGTCATTGTTTATATTTTGTGTCTGTTGTTCACATTTGGAGCCTTTGTTTACATTTGTAGTCTTTGTTTACATTTTTAGACTTTGTTTACATTCAGAGACTTTGTTTACATTTGTAGTCTTTGTATACACCTAGAGTCCTTGTTTACACCTAGAGTTTTCGTTTATATTCAGAGTCTTTGTTTACACTTGTAGTATTTGTTTACACTCAGAAACTTTGTTTACATTTGTAGTCTGTTTACATTTGCAGTCTTTGTTTATATTTAGAGTCTTTTTCCATTTAGTGTCTTTGTTTCCATTTAGAGTCTTTGTTTACTTTTGTTGTCTTTGTTTCCATTTAGAGTCTTTGTGTATATTTGATCTCATTGTTTATGTTTGTAGTCTTTGTTTACATTTAGAATCTTTATTTACGTTTGTAGCCTTTGTTTACATATGTAGTCTGTTTACATTTATCGTCTGTTACCATTTAGTGTCATTGTTTACATTTCTTGTCTTTGTTTACATTTTGATCCTTTTTTTAAATTTGTAGTTTTTGTTTACATTTAGAGTCCTTGTTTACATTTAGAGTCTTTGTTTATGTTTGTAGTCTTTGTTTACCTTTAGCGCCTGTTTTAATTTGTACCTTTTTTTACATTTGTAGTCTTTGTTTACATTTACATTCTGTTTTTATTTTTAGTCTTTGTTTACATTTAGAATATTTGTTTACATTTCTAGTCTTTGTTTACATTTAGAGTCTCTTTTTACATTTGTAGTGTTTGTTTACTTTTGTAGTCTTTGTTTATATTTAGAGTCTTGTTTACATTTACAGTCTTTGTTTACATATATAGTCTTTGTTTACACCTGGAGCATTTGTTTGCACCTAGAGTTTTTGTTTTCACTTAAGGTCTTTGTTTACATTTAGAATCTGTTTACATTTGTAGTCTTTGTTTACAATTGAATCTTTGTTTACATACAGAGCCTGTTTAAATTTGTACACTTTGTTTACATTTGTAGTCTTTGTTTGCATTTACAGTATGTTTTTATTTGTCCTATTTGTTTACATTTAGAGTCTTTTTTTATATTTGTAGTTTTTGTTTTCATTTAGAGTGCTTATATTTAGGGTCCTTGTTTACATTTTGAATCTCTTAGCATTTGTGCTATTTGTTTACATTTGTAGTCTTTCTTTACATTCAGAGCCTGTTTAAATTTGTACCTTTTTTTACATTTGTAGTCTTTTTTAATTTTACAGTCTGTTTTTATTTGTAATCTTTGTTTACATTTAGATTCTTATTTACATTGTACTCTTTGTTTACATTTGTAGTCTTTGTTTACATTTAGGGTCTTTGTTTAGACTTAGTGTTCTGTTTACATTTAGAGTCTTTGTTTTTATTTGTTGTCTTTGTTTACTTTTAGAGACTTTGTTTACATTTAAAGTCTGTTTACATTTGTATTCTTTGTTCACATTTAGAGTCTTTGTTTACATTTGTACTCTGTTTTTATTTGTACTCTTTGTTTACATTAAGAAGCTTTGCTTACGTTTGTAGTCTTTGTTTACATTTGGAGTCTTTAATTACATTTAGCGTCATTGTTTACAGTTAGAGTCTTTTTACATCTAGAATTTTTTTTACATTTAGAGTCTGTTTACATTTGTACTCTGATTACATTTGTAGTTTTTGTTTACATTTAGAATATTTGTTTTCATTTGTAGTCTTTTTTTACATTTAGGGTCTTTGTTTACACTTTGAGTTTTGTTTACATTTAGAGACTTTGTTTACACTTAGAGTTTTGTTTACATTTAGAGCATTTGTTTACATTAAGTGTCTTTTTACATTTGTACTCTTTGTTTACATTTGCAGACTTGGTTTACATTTAAAGTCTTTCATTTGTATTCTTTTTTTTATTTGTAGTCCGTGTTTACACTTAGAGTCCCTGTTTACATTTGTAGTCTTTGTTTTTATTTGTAGTCGTTGTTTACATTTTTAGTTTTTGTTTACATTTAGAATCCTTGTTAACATTTAGAGTTTGTAACATTTGAGCTTTTTTTTACATTTGTACTCTTTGTTTACATTTGTAATCTGCTTACATTTAGATTCGTTGTTTACATTTAGAGTCATTGTTTACATTTGTAGTCTGTTTACATTTAGTGTCTGTTTACGTTTGTAGTTTTTGTTTACATTTAGTCTTTGTTTACTTTTGTAGACTTTGTTTACATTTATATTCTCTGTTTACATTTGTAGTCTTTGTTTACATTTGTAATCTTTGTTTACACTTGTAGTCTTTCTTTACATATAGAGTCTGTTTACATTTACAGTGTTTGTTTGCCTTTTTAGACTTTGTTTACATTTAGAGTCATTGCTTACACCTAGAGTTTTTGTTTACATTTAGAGTCTTTGTTTACATATGTAGTATTTGTTTACATTTAGAATCTTTGTTTACATATGTAGTCTTTGCTTACATTTAGTGTCTTTTGTTTACATTTAGAGCATTTGTTTTCATTTGTAGTCTCTGTTTACATTTTTAGACTTTGATTACATTCAAAGTCATTGTTTACATTTGTAGTTTTTGTTTACACCTACAGTTTTCGTTTACATTTAGAGTCTTTGTTTACATTTGTAGTCTGTTTACATTTGCAGTCTTTCTTTACATTTAGAGTCTGTATCTATTTTGTGTCTTTGTTTACATTTAGAGTCTTTGTTTATATTTGTTGTCTTTGTTTACATTTAGTGCCTTTGTTTAAATTTGTAGACTGTTTCCATTTAGAGATTTTGTTTATATTTGTTGCCTTTGTTTAAATTTGTAGTCTGTTTCCACTTAGAGTCTTTGTTTATATTTGCTGTCTTTGTTTACATTTGTAGTCTTTATTTACATTTAGAATCTTTATTTACGTTTGTATTCTTTGTTTACATTTGTAGTCTGTTTACATTTATCGTCTGTTTCCATTTAGTGTCTTTGTTTACATTTAGATTCTTTATTTACATTTGTAGTCTTTGTTTACATTTAGATCCTTTTTTGCATTTGGAGTTTTGTTTACATTTAGAGTCTTCCATTTAGTGTCTTTGTTTACATTTATAGTCTGTGTTTACTTTTGTTGTCTTTGTTTACATTTAGAGTTTTTGTTTAAATTTGTAGTTTTTGTTTCCATTTAGAGTCTTTGTTTATATTTGTTGTCTTTTTTTACGTTTGTATTCTTTGTTTACATTTAGAATCTTTATTTACGTTTTTAGCCTTTGTTTACATTTGTAGTCTGTTTACATTTATCGTCTGTTACCATTTAGTGTCTTTGTTTACATTTAGATTCTTTGTTTACATTTGTAGTCTTTGTTTACATTTAGATCCTCTTTTTACTTTTGGAATTTTTGTTTACTTTTAAAGTCCTTGTTTACATTTAGAGGCTTTGTTAGGTTTGTAGTCTTTGTTTACATTCAGCCCCTGTTTTAATTTGTACCTTTTTTTTACATTTGTAGTCTTTGTTTACATTTACATTCTGTTTTTATTTTTAGTCTTTGTTTACATTTAGAATATTTGTTTACATTTGTAGTCTTTGTTTACATTTAGAGTCTCTTTTTCATTTGTAGTGTTTGTTTACTTTTGTAGTCTTTGTTTATATTTAGAGTCTTGTTTACATTTACAGTCTTTGTTTACATATATAGTCTTTGTTTACACCTGGAGCATTTGTTTGCACCTAGAGTTTTTGTTTTCACTTAAGGTCTTTGTTTACATTTAGAATCTGTTTACATTTGTAGTCTTTGTTTACAATTGAATCTTTGTTTACATACAGAGCCTGTTTAAATTTGTACACTTTGCTTACATTTGTAGTCTTTGTTTGCATTTACAGTATGTTTTTATTTGTCCTATTTGTTTACATTTAGAGTCTTTTTTTATATTTGTAGTTTTTGTTTTCATTTAGAGTGCTTATATTTAGAGTCCTTGTTTACATTTTGAATCTCTTAGCATTTGTGCTATTTGTTTACATTTGTAGTCTTTCTTTACATTCAGAGCCTGTTTAAATTTGTACCTTTTTTTACATTTGTAGTCTTTTTTAATTTTACAGTCTGTTTTTATTTGTAATCTTTGTTTACATTTAGATTCTTATTTACATTGTACTCTTTGTTTACATTTGTAGTCTTTGTTTACATTTAGGGTCTTTGTTTAGACTTAGTGTTCTGTTTACATTTAGAGTCTTTGTTTTTATTTGTTGTCTTTGTTTACTTTTAGAGACTTTGTTTACATTTAAAGTCTGTTTACATTTGTATTCTTTGTTCACATTTAGAGTCTTTGTTTACATTTGTACTCTGTTTTTATTTGTACTCTTTGTTTACATTAAGAAGCTTTGCTTACGTTTGTAGTCTTTGTTTACATTTGGAGTCTTTAATTACATTTAGCGTCATTGTTTACAGTTAGAGTCTTTTTACATCTAGAATTTTTTTTACATTTAGAGTCTGTTTACATTTGTACTCTGATTACATTTGTAGTTTTTGTTTACATTTAGATTATTTGTTTTCATTTGTAGTCTTTTTTTACATTTAGGGTCTTTGTTTACACTTTGAGTTTTGTTTACATTTAGAGACTTTGTTTACACTTAGAGTTTTGTTTACATTTAGAGCATTTGTTTACATTAAGTGTCTTTTTACATTTGTACTCTTTGTTTACATTTGCAGACTTGGTTTACATTTAAAGTCTTTCATTTGTATTCTTTTTTTTATTTGTAGTCCGTGTTTACACTTAGAGTCCCTGTTTACATTTGTAGTCTTTGTTTTTATTTGTAGTCTTTGTTTATATTTAGAGTCGTTGTTTACATTTTTAGTTTTTGTTTACATTTAGAATCCTTGTTAACATTTAGAGTTTGTAACATTTGAGCTTTTTTTTACATTTGTACTCTTTGTTTACATTTGTAATCTGCTTACATTTAGATTCGTTGTTTACATTTAGAGTCATTGTTTACATTTGTAGTCTGTTTACATTTAGTGTCTGTTTACGTTTGTAGTTTTTGTTTACATTTAGTCTTTGTTTACTTTTGTAGACTTTGTTTACATTTATATTCTCTGTTTACATTTGTAGTCTTTGTTTACATTTGTAATCTTTGTTTACACTTGTAGTCTTTCTTTACATATAGAGTCTGTTTACATTTACAGTGTTTGTTTGCCTTTTTAGACTTTGTTTACATTTAGAGTCATTGCTTACACCTAGAGTTTTTGTTTACATTTAGAGTCTTTGTTTACATATGTAGTATTTGTTTACATTTAGAATCTTTGTTTACATATGTAGTCTTTGCTTACATTTAGTGTCTTTTGTTTACATTTAGAGCATTTGTTTTCATTTGTAGTCTCTGTTTACATTTTTAGACTTTGATTACATTCAAAGTCATTGTTTACATTTGTAGTTTTTGTTTACACCTACAGTTTTCGTTTACATTTAGAGTCTTTGTTTACATTTGTAGTCTGTTTACATTTGCAGTCTTTCTTTACATTTAGAGTCTGTATCTATTTTGTGTCTTTGTTTACATTTAGAGTCTTTGTTTATATTTGTTGTCTTTGTTTACATTTAGTGCCTTTGTTTAAATTTGTAGACTGTTTCCATTTAGAGATTTTGTTTATATTTGCTGCCTTTGTTTAAATTTGTAGTCTGTTTCCATTTAGAGTCTTTGTTTATATTTGCTGTCTTTGTTTACATTTGTAGTCTTTATTTACATTTAGAATCTTTATTTACGTTTGTATTCTTTGTTTACATTTGTAGTCTGTTTACATTTATCGTCTGTTTCCATTTAGTGTCTTTGTTTACATTTAGATTCTTTATTTACATTTGTAGTCTTTGTTTACATTTAGATCCTTTTTTGCATTTGGAGTTTTGTTTACATTTAGAGTCTTCCATTTAGTGTCTTTGTTTACATTTAGAGTCTGTGTTTACTTTTGTTGTCTTTGTTTACATTTAGAGTTTTTGTTTAAATTTGTAGTTTTTGTTTCCATTTAGAGTCTTTGTTTATATTTGTTGTCTTTTTTTACGTTTGTATTCTTTGTTTACATTTAGAATCTTTATTTACGTTTTTAGCCTTTGTTTACATTTGTAGTCTGTTTACATTTATCGTCTGTTACCATTTAGTGTCTTTGTTTACATTTAGATTCTTTGTTTACATTTGTAGTCTTTGTTTACATTTAGATCCTATTTTTACTTTTGGAATTTTTGTTTACTTTTAAAGTCCTTGTTTACATTTAGAGGCATTGTTAGGTTTGTAGTCTTTGTTTACATTCAGCCCCTGTTTTAATTTGTACCTTTTTTTACATTTGTAGTCTTTGTTTACATTTACATTCTGTTTTTATTTGTAGTCTTTGTTTACATTTAGAATATTTGTTTACATTTGTAGTCTTTGTTTATATTTAGATTCTTGTTTACATTTACAGTCTTTGTTTCCATATATAGTCTTTGTTTACACCTGGAGTATTTGTTTGCACCTAGAGTTTTTGTTTTCATTTAAGGTCTTTTTTTTACATTCAGAATCTGTTTACATTTGTAGTCTTTGTTTACATTTGAATCTTTGTTTACATTCAGAGCCTGTTTAAATTTGTACACTTTGTTACAGTATGTTTTTATTTGTACTATTTGTTTACATTTAGATTCTTTGTTTATATTTGCAGTTTTTGTTTACATTTAGAGTGTTTACATTTAGAGTTCTTGTTTACATTTTGAATCTTTTGGCATTTGTGCTATTTGTTTACATTTGTAGTCTTTGTTTACATTCGGAGCCTGTTTAAATTTGTACCTTTTTTTACATTTGTAATCTTTTTTTACATTTACAGTCTCTTTTTATTTGTAGTCGTTGTTTACATTTAGAGTCTTTGTTTACATTAAGGTCTTTGTTTAGACTTAGTGTTCTGTTTACATTTAGAGTCTTTGTTTTATTTGTAGTCTTTGTTAACTTTTAGAGCCTTTGTTTACATTTAATGTCTGTTTACATTTGTATTCTTTGTTCACATTTAGAGTCTTTGTTTACATTTGTACTCTGTTTTTATTTCTACTCTTTCTTTACACTAAGACTCTTTGCTTACGTTTGTAGTCTTTGTTTACATTTGGAGTCTTTCTTTACATTTGTATTCTTTAATTACATTTAGCGTCATTGTTTACAGTTAGAGTGTGTTTACATCTAGAATTTTTTTTTACATTTAGAGTCTGTCTACATTTGTACTCTGATTACATTTGTAGTTTTTTTTACATTTAGAATATTTGTTTACATTTGTAGTCTTTGTTTATATTTAGAGTCTTGTTCACATTTACAGTCTTTGTTTACACCTGGAGTATTTGTTTGCACTTAGAGTTTTTGTTTTCACTTAAGGTCTTTGTTTACATTTAGAATCTGTTTACATTTGTAGTCTTTGTTTACATTTGAATCTTTGTTTACATTCAGAGCCTGTTTAAATTTGTACACTTTGTTTACATTTGTATTCTATGTTTGTATTTACAGTATGTTTTTATTTGTCCTATTTGTTTACATTTAGAGTGTTTATATTAAGAGTCCTTGTTTACATTTTGAATCTCTTAGCATTTGTGCTATTTGTTTACATTTGTAGTATTTGTTTACATTCAGAAACTTTGTTTACATTTGTAGTCTGTTTACATTTGCAGTCTTTGTTTACATTTAGAGTCTTTTTCCATTTAGTGTCTTTGTTTACATTTAGAGTATTTGTTTACTTTTGTTGTCTTTGTTTACATTTAGAGCCATTGTTTAAATTTGTAGTCTTTGTTTCCATTTTGAGTCTTTGTTTATATTTGTTCTCTTTGTTTACGTTTGTAGTCTTTGTTTACATTTAGAATCTTTATTTACGTTTGTAGCCTTTGTTTACATTTGTAGTCTTTTTACATTTATCGTCTGTTACCATTTAGTGTCTTTGTTTACATTTAGATTCTTTGTTTACATTTCTAGTCTTTGTTTACATTTAGATCCTTTTTTTACATTTGGAGTTTTTGTTTACATTCTGCGCCTGTTTTAATTTGTACCTTTTTTTACATTTGTAGTCTTTGTTTACATTTACATTGTTTTTATTTTTAGTCTTTGTTTACATTTAGAATACTTGTTTACATTTGTAGTCTTTGTTTACATTTAGAGTCTCTTTTTACATTTGTAGTCTTTGTTTACATTTGTAGTCTTTGTTTATATTTAGAGTCTTGTTTACATTTACAGTCTTTGTTTACATATATAGTCTTTGTTTACACCTGGAGTATTTGTTTGCACTTAGAGTTTTTGTTTTCAATTAATGTCTCTGTTTACGTTTAGAATCTGTTTACATTTGTAGTTTTTGTTTACATTTGAAACTTTGTTTACATTCAGAGCCTGTTTAAATTTGTACACTTTGTTTACATTTGAAGTCTTTGTTTGCATTTACAGTATGTTTTTATTTGTCCTATTTGTTTACATTTAGAGTCTTTGTTTATATTTGTAGTTTTTGTTTACATTTAGAGTGTTTATATTTAGAGTCCTTGTTTACATTTTGAATCTCTTAGCTTTTGTGCTATTTGTTTACATTTGTACTCTTTGTTTACATTCAGAGCCTGTTTAAATTTGTACCTTTTTTACATTTGTAGTCTTTTTTTACACTTACAGTCTCTTTTTATTTGTAGTCTTTGTTTACATTTAGAGTCTTTGTTTACATTGTACTCTTTGTTTACATTTACAGTCTTTTTTTACATTTAGGGTCTTTGATTAGACTTAGTGTTCTGTTTACATTTAGAGTCTTTGTTTTTATTTGTAGTCTTTGTTAACTTTTAGAGCCTTTGTTTACATTTAATATCTGTTTACATTTGTATTCTTTGTTCACATTGAGAGTCTTTGTTTACATTTGTACTCTGTTTTTATTTCTACTCTTTGTTTACACTAAGAGTCTTTGCTTACGTTTGTAGTCTTTGTTTACATTTGGAGTCTTTCTTTACATTTGTATTCTTTAATTACATTTAGTGTCATTGTTTACATCTAGAATTTTTGTTTACATTTATAGTCTGTCTACATTTGTACTCTGATGACATTTGTAGTTTTTGTTTACATTTAGAATATTTGTTTACATTTGTAGTCTTTGTTTACATTTAGGGTCTTTGTTTACATTTAGAGACTTTGTTTACACTTAGAGTTTTGTTTACATTTAGAGCATTTGTTTACATTTAGTGTCTGTTTACATTTGTACTCTTTGTTTACATTTGTAGACTTTGTTTTATTTGTAGTCTTTGTTTATATTTAGAGTCGTTGTTTACATTTTTAGTTTTTGTTTACATTTAGAATCTGTTTACATTTGTAGTCTTTGTTTACAATTGAATCTTTGTTTACATACAGAGCCTGTTTAAATTTGTACACTTTGCTTACATTTGTAGTCTTTGTTTGCATTTACAGTATGTTTTTATTTGTCCTATTTGTTTACATTTAGAGTCTTTTTTTATATTTGTAGTTTTTGTTTTCATTTAGAGTGCTTATATTTAGAGTCCTTGTTTACATTTTGAATCTCTTAGCATTTGTGCTATTTGTTTACATTTGTAGTCTTTCTTTACATTCAGAGCCTGTTTAAATTTGTACCTTTTTTTACATTTGTAGTCTTTTTTAATTTTACAGTCTGTTTTTATTTGTAATCTTTGTTTACATTTAGATTCTTATTTACATTGTACTCTTTGTTTACATTTGTAGTCTTTGTTTACATTTAGGGTCTTTGTTTAGACTTAGTGTTCTGTTTACATTTAGAGTCTTTGTTTTTATTTGTTGTCTTTGTTTACTTTTAGAGACTTTGTTTACATTTAAAGTCTGTTTACATTTGTATTCTTTGTTCACATTTAGAGTCTTTGTTTACATTTGTACTCTGTTTTTATTAGTACTCTTTGTTTACATTAAGAAGCTTTGCTTACGTTTGTAGTCTTTGTTTACATTTGGAGTCTTTAATTACATTTAGCGTCATTGTTTACAGTTAGAGTCTTTTTACATCTAGAATTTTTTTTACATTTAGAGTCTGTTTACATTTGTACTCTGATTACATTTGTAGTTTTTGTTTACATTTAGATTATTTGTTTTCATTTGTAGTCTTTTTTTACATTTAGGGTCTTTGTTTACACTTTGAGTTTTGTTTACATTTAGAGACTTTGTTTACACTTAGAGTTTTGTTTACATTTAGAGCATTTGTTTACATTAAGTGTCTTTTTACATTTGTACTCTTTGTTTACATTTGCAGACTTGGTTTACATTTAAAGTCTTTCATTTGTATTCTTTTTTTTATTTGTAGTCCGTGTTTACACTTAGAGTCCCTGTTTACATTTGTAGTCTTTGTTTTTATTTGTAGTCTTTGTTTATATTTAGAGTCGTTGTTTACATTTTTAGTTTTTGTTTACATTTAGAATCCTTGTTAACATTTAGAGTTTGTAACATTTGAGCTTTTTTTTACATTTGTACTCTTTGTTTACATTTGTAATCTGCTTACATTTAGATTCGTTGTTTACATTTAGAGTCATTGTTTACATTTGTAGTCTGTTTACATTTAGTGTCTGTTTACGTTTGTAGTTTTTGTTTACATTTAGTCTTTGTTTACTTTTGTAGACTTTGTTTACATTTATATTCTCTGTTTACATTTGTAGTCTTTGTTTACATTTGTAATCTTTGTTTACACTTGTAGTCTTTCTTTACATATAGAGTCTGTTTACATTTACAGTGTTTGTTTGCCTTTTTAGACTTTGTTTACATTTAGAGTCATTGCTTACACCTAGAGTTTTTGTTTACATTTAGAGTCTTTGTTTACATATGTAGTATTTGTTTACATTTAGAATCTTTGTTTACATATGTAGTCTTTGCTTACATTTAGTGTCTTTTGTTTACATTTAGAGCATTTGTTTTCATTTGTAGTCTCTGTTTACATTTTTAGACTTTGATTACATTCAAAGTCATTGTTTACATTTGTAGTTTTTGTTTACACCTACAGTTTTCGTTTACATTTAGAGTCTTTGTTTACATTTGTAGTCTGTTTACATTTGCAGTCTTTCTTTACATTTAGAGTCTGTATCTATTTTGTGTCTTTGTTTACATTTAGAGTCTTTGTTTATATTTGTTGTCTTTGTTTACATTTAGTGCCTTTGTTTAAATTTGTAGACTGTTTCCATTTAGAGATTTTGTTTATATTTGCTGCCTTTGTTTAAATTTGTAGTCTGTTTCCATTTAGAGTCTTTGTTTATATTTGCTGTCTTTGTTTACATTTGTAGTCTTTATTTACATTTAGAATCTTTATTTACGTTTGTATTCTTTGTTTACATTTGTAGTCTGTTTACATTTATCGTCTGTTTCCATTTAGTGTCTTTGTTTACATTTAGATTCTTTATTTACATTTGTAGTCTTTGTTTACATTTAGATCCTTTTTTGCATTTGGAGTTTTGTTTACATTTAGAGTCTTCCATTTAGTGTCTTTGTTTACATTTAGAGTCTGTGTTTACTTTTGTTGTCTTTGTTTACATTTAGAGTTTTTGTTTAAATTTGTAGTTTTTGTTTCCATTTAGAGTCTTTGTTTATATTTGTTGTCTTTTTTTACGTTTGTATTCTTTGTTTACATTTAGAATCTTTATTTACGTTTTTAGCCTTTGTTTACATTTGTAGTCTGTTTACATTTATCGTCTGTTACCATTTAGTGTCTTTGTTTACATTTAGATTCTTTGTTTACATTTGTAGTCTTTGTTTACATTTAGATCCTATTTTTACTTTTGGAATTTTTGTTCACTTTTAAAGTCCTTGTTTACATTTAGAGGCATTGTTAGGTTTGTAGTCTTTGTTTACATTCAGCCCCTGTTTTAATTTGTACCTTTTTTTTACATTTGTAGTCTTTGTTTACATTTACATTCTGTTTTTATTTGTAGTCTTTGTTTACATTTAGAATATTTGTTTACATTTGTAGTCTTTGTTTATATTTAGATTCTTGTTTACATTTACAGTCTTTGTTTCCATATATAGTCTTTGTTTACACCTGGAGTATTTGTTTGCACCTAGAGTTTTTGTTTTCATTTAAGGTCTTTTTTTTACATTCAGAATCTGTTTACATTTGTAGTCTTTGTTTACATTTGAATCTTTGTTTACATTCAGAGCCTGTTTAAATTTGTACACTTTGTTACAGTATGTTTTTATTTGTACTATTTGTTTACATTTAGATTCTTTGTTTATATTTGTAGTTTTTGTTTACATTTAGAGTTCTTGTTTACATTTTGAATCTTTTGGCATTTGTGCTATTTGTTTACATTTGTAGTCTTTGTTTACATTCGGAGCCTGTTTAAATTTGTACCTTTTTTTACATTTGTAATCTTTTTTTACATTTACAGTCTCTTTTTATTTGTAGTCGTTGTTTACATTTAGAGTCTTTGTTTACATTAAGGTCTTTGTTTAGACTTAGTGTTCTGTTTACATTTAGAGTCTTTGTTTTATTTGTAGTCTTTGTTAACTTTTAGAGCCTTTGTTTACATTTAATGTCTGTTTACATTTGTATTCTTTGTTCACATTTAGAGTCTTTGTTTACATTTGTACTCTGTTTTTATTTCTACTCTTTCTTTACACTAAGACTCTTTGCTTACGTTTGTAGTCTTTGTTTACATTTGGAGTCTTTCTTTACATTTGTATTCTTTAATTACATTTAGCGTCATTGTTTACAGTTAGAGTGTGTTTACATCTAGAATTTTTTTTTACATTTAGAGTCTGTCTACATTTGTACTCTGATTACATTTGTAGTTTTTTTTACATTTAGAATATTTGTTTACATTTGTAGTCTTTGTTTATATTTAGAGTCTTGTTCACATTTACAGTCTTTGTTTACACCTGGAGTATTTGTTTGCACTTAGAGTTTTTGTTTTCACTTAAGGTCTTTGTTTACATTTAGAATCTGTTTACATTTGTAGTCTTTGTTTACATTTGAATCTTTGTTTACATTCAGAGCCTGTTTAAATTTGTACACTTTGTTTACATTTGTATTCTATGTTTGTATTTACAGTATGTTTTTATTTGTCCTATTTGTTTACATTTAGAGTGTTTATATTAAGAGTCCTTGTTTACATTTTGAATCTCTTAGCATTTGTGCTATTTGTTTACATTTGTAGTATTTGTTTACATTCAGAAACTTTGTTTACATTTGTAGTCTGTTTACATTTGCAGTCTTTGTTTACATTTAGAGTCTTTTTCCATTTAGTGTCTTTGTTTACATTTAGAGTCTTTGTTTACTTTTGTTGTCTTTGTTTACATTTAGAGCCATTGTTTAAATTTGTAGTCTTTGTTTCCATTTTGAGTCTTTGTTTATATTTGTTCTCTTTGTTTACGTTTGTAGTCTTTGTTTACATTTAGAATCTTTATTTACGTTTGTAGCCTTTGTTTACATTTGTAGTCTTTTTACATTTATCGTCTGTTACCATTTAGTGTCTTTGTTTACATTTAGATTCTTTGTTTACATTTCTAGTCTTTGTTTACATTTAGATCCTTTTTTTACATTTGGAGTTTTTGTTTACATTCTGCGCCTGTTTTAATTTGTACCTTTTTTTACATTTGTAGTCTTTGTTTACATTTACATTGTTTTTATTTTTAGTCTTTGTTTACATTTAGAATACTTGTTTACATTTGTAGTCTTTGTTTACATTTAGAGTCTCTTTTTACATTTGTAGTCTTTGTTTACATTTGTAGTCTTTGTTTATATTTAGAGTCTTGTTTACATTTACAGTCTTTGTTTACATATATAGTCTTTGTTTACACCTGGAGTATTTGTTTGCACTTAGAGTTTTTGTTTTCAATTAATGTCTCTGTTTACGTTTAGAATCTGTTTACATTTGTATTTTTTGTTTACATTTGAAACTTTGTTTACATTCAGAGCCTGTTTAAATTTGTACACTTTGTTTACATTTGTAGTCTTTGTTTGCATTTACAGTATGTTTTTATTTGTCCTATTTGTTTACATTTAGAGTCTTTGTTTATATTTGTAGTTTTTGTTTACATTTAGAGTGTTTATATTTAGAGTCCTTGTTTACATTTTGAATCTCTTAGCTTTTGTGCTATTTGTTTACATTTGTACTCTTTGTTTACATTCAGAGCCTGTTTAAATTTGTACCTTTTTTACATTTGTAGTCTTTTTTTACACTTACAGTCTCTTTTTATTTGTAGTCTTTGTTTACATTTAGAGTCTTTGTTTACATTGTACTCTTTGTTTACATTTATAGTCTTTTTTTACATTTAGGGTCTTTGTTTAGACTTAGTGTTCTGTTTACATTTAGAGTCTTTGTTTTTATTTGTAGTCTTTGTTAACTTTTAGAGCCTTTGTTTACATTTAATATCTGTTTACATTTGTATTCTTTGTTCACATTGAGAGTCTTTGTTTACATTTGTACTCTGTTTTTATTTCTACTCTTTGTTTACACTAAGAGTCTTTGCTTACGTTTGTAGTCTTTGTTTACATTTGGAGTCTTTCTTTACATTTGTATTCTTTAATTACATTTAGTGTCATTGTTTACATCTAGAATTTTTGTTTACATTTATAGTCTGTCTACATTTGTACTCTGATGACATTTGTAGTTTTTGTTTACATTTAGAATATTTGTTTACATTTGTAGTCTTTGTTTACATTTAGGGTCTTTGTTTACATTTAGAGACTTTGTTTACACTTAGAGTTTTGTTTACATTTAGAGCATTTGTTTACATTTAGTGTCTGTTTACATTTGTACTCTTTGTTTACATTTGTAGACTTTGTTTTATTTGTAGTCTTTGTTTATATTTAGAGTCGTTGTTTACATTTTTAGTTTTTGTTTACATTTAGAATCCTTGTTTACATTTAGAGTTTGTAACATTTGCGCTCTTTTTTTACATTTGTACTCTTTGTTTACATTTGTAGCCTGCTTACATTTAGATTCTTTGTTTACATTTAGAGTCATTGTTTACATTTAGTGTCTGTTTACGTTTGTAGTTTTTGTTTTCATTTAGAGTCTTTGTTTACTTTTGTAGACTTTGTTTACATTAATATTCTCTGTTTACGTTTGTAATCTTTGTTTACACTTGTAGTCTTTGTTTACATATAGAGTCTGTTTACATTTGCAGTCTTTGTTTGCATTTTTAGACTTTGTTTACATTTAGAGTCTTTGCTTACACCTAGAGTTTTTGTTTACATTTAGAGTCTTTGTTTACATATGTAGTATTTGTATACATTTAGAATCTTTGTTTACATTTGAGTCTTTGTTTACATTTAGTGTCTTTTGTTTACATTTAGAGCCTTTGTTTACATTTGTAGTCTCTGTTTACAATTTTAGACTTTGATTACATTCAGAGTCTTTGTTTACATTTGTAGTTTTTGTTTACACCTAGAGTTTTCGTTTATATTTAGAGTCTTTGTTTACATTTGTAGCATTTGTTTCCATTTGTAGCAAATTTTCATCTACATTAAAATAAACAGGAATTAAAAAAAGATAAAATCTTATAAGCATAATTAAGTAATGTAATAAGTAAAGAACTTTGAATAAACACTCTAAAATACAAAAAACTCGCAAAAATTGTTTCGGTTCGAAAGAAAACATGACCCTTCTTCATGCGAACAGGCACGAGTGCTGCAGACAAAGCGGCTGCATTTTATAGTGTTTATTCAAAGTTATTGACTTATTACTTATTAACACCCGTCCTGTGCTGCTTTTATATAATAGATTAAATAATGGAACATTTACGTATTATTTATTTATTATTATCTTTATTACTTTTTATTATTCTTCATAATTTAAAATTATACATGAATATAGTACAAGAAATAATTTCTTTTTAGGAATTTCCACATGAACTTTAACATTTGGTAAGAAACTTTTGTTTGATTTTCCGGTATTACGACGATGGAATCGCCGATAATGCATCTTTCCGGCATAGTAGGATATCATCCGTACCAATCTTGCAATATTCATTTTTCGAATATAGATAAATAGTCCAACATTTTGATCCTTAGCTCGATTATAAGAGACTTCTTAAACCCAAAAGTCAGTTTAGAGAGTTTTTTCACCCAGCAATGGAGCTCTGAGCGCTTACTTGAAGAGAAAAACGTCTGTCGCTGAAACTAAAGCCTCTACAACTGTAGCAATGTACCTGGGAAAGAAAAGGAATGTTAGTCAATACAACATAAGTGAGTTGTACAGTCTGTAAAAAAAGTCTCCGAACACTAGCAAAAATTCCTATGTAAAAAAGTACACTTAATACAGTTTTGTTAAATAAATCCTTGTCGAATCCTGTTTTTAGACTGACTAAGAACAGGATTCGACAAAGATTTATTTAACAAAACTGTATTAAGTGTACTTCTTTTACGCAGGAATTTTTGCTAGTGTTCGGAGACTTTTGTTACCGACTGTACATGAACAATCATGTTCGAATCCGAATTATACGAAGAGTATTCTTTACAGAAAACCTTAATGAGGATAAATATAACTCTAAACAATGGAGGAAAATATTTTAGAGGACTGATAGTATGTGTTTGTTACTTGTAGCCCACCATCAACTGATTCAGGCTCTTTTCAGCCCACATAATTCAACATTAACAGGTTGCTGAGAGGAAAAGTGTAATCGTTGCGAAAATAACTTCCATGTACTAAAATCACACTATAGGCTTAGAATAACATCTAATAGGGACTCCAGACTCGAGTATCCATAATACCAGAAATCAACAGAGGAGACAAAACCCAAATACTTAACCTAACCTAATATTACTAAACTCTCACTTTATCAATCAGACTTAAACATGTGTTCCAACGTCGATAAAGGTACACTTGATAAGTTCAAGGTTCGGCAAAGGAGTTAATAGCTTGAAAATAACTTTTAGAAGCTGTTGAGTGTGGAGCACATAAAATTCAACGTTACAGTTAAATATACGCAGCTCATGGGTCCTTTACCCACCTAGATGAATGAGAGGTGATACATTGTTCAAAACAATTAAAGGATATTATAAGTCTTATGTAAAATAGCAGTATAAGCAATTTTATTTATTTTTTTTTTTTTTAGGAAAGAAGAAGAGAGTCCCAAATGCAAATTTTTCTCATTTTCAAAGTTCGAAGTATACAATTTTTTTAGTTTCATGTCAAAAACGACGCTTTAGCGGCCGCGAATGAAATTTGGTTTTAAATTTAATGAAAGACAAAGCGGAAAAAAAATGTTCGGCATTCAGTGAGTGGGGTGTTTCGATGAATGCGATGTCTCAGCGAAGCCATTTAATTGATTCAGAAGATCTGAAATAATTTTTTTAAGACGGAAAATGCAGGCTGAAGACCAGGATAAGGTCATAGGCGGGCAACAAGGCACCATATTTAACGCTAACGGCTCGGAGACACCGAAATATGAATGCCACTCTTCTTCAATAACACCTTCGCTCGGCTACCGGCACTACAGTTTCGACTCAAATTGTTCGAAACCAGCTCCACTCTGTAGGTCTATGTGCTGACTGAGCAATGGTATGTGTTACATTAACAGCAAGGTACAGTCGCGCCTGCTGGGAGTGGGCAACAGAGCATGTAAACTGAAGGAGAAGTGCATGGTGTAATATTATTTTCTCCAACGAGTCCTGTTTTCCTGTTCATCACGATAATAAGTATATTTTCATCTGGAGGGAACGTGACACTAGAAACAATCCTGCATTCGAGCAAGGAAGTGTCAGATTTGGCGATGGGAAGGAGGGGAGGTGATGGTCGACTCTGACATCTCCACTGATAGGCGCACGGATCTCCACATCATTCGAAATGGAACTCTGAACGGTTGCCGATATAGGGATGAGATTCTGAGAGCCACTGCTACAGCGTA